>OY821518.1:194489015-194848741 GCA_963682025.1 Cordilura impudica | reverse complement strand
TGTTGTCCAGAGCCGTGGAAGATTTGGAACCTGTGGTAGAAGAAATAGACATATTAGCATTTGAAACGACCGAATTTGACTCTCCAGAATATAAAGAGATTTTGCATACCGTGGAGAAAAATGAACATCGCTTACCGGATTTGAAAATTAAAAATGGTGTTATTTATAAGAAGGCGTATTTTTCGAAAGATGACAGCGGTCTGGAATGGAAACTCTGGTTACCTGAGAATTTAATCTCCACGATAATTTCGAAATATCATGACGAGAAGACAGCTTGTCATGGTGGTATATCTAAAACGTTGCACCGAATTAGACAGTATTATTACTGGCCTAAAATGGTGACGCATGTCAAGGATTATATCAAAAACTGTAGAATCTGCAAAGAGACAAAATCGTCAAATTTTGAAATGAGACCAAGAATGGGTAATGAAGTGGTAACTGAACGTCCTTTTCAAAAACTTTACGTGGATTTTTTAGGTAAATATCCACGCTCTAAATGCGGCAATGCGTACGTCTTCGTAGTGTTAGACCATTTTTCAAAATTTGTTTTCTTGAAACCAATGAAGGAGGCCACTTCAAAACAGGTAGTTGATTATCTGGTTAGGTACATTTTTCATACGTTTGGTACTCCGGAGGTAATACACTCGGATAATGGAAAACAGTTTATTTCCCAAGAGTTTCAGCAAATGATTAATTCTTATAAGATTCACCATATTAAAACAGCGGTATATGCCCCACAGTCAAATGATTCAGAAAGGGTAAATCAATCCGTGTTAGCAGGCATTAGAGCATACCTCAGTAGCGACCACCGAGATTGGGATGTACATTTATCAGAGATTGAGTGTGCATTAAGGAGCTCCGTGCATGAAGCTATAGGTACAAGCTCTTACCGTGCGGTCTTTGGGCAACAAATGTATAACTCCGGACCTGATTATGAGTTGGCAAAGAGATTAAAGGCTCTAGGTGATGCAGAAATTGATATCCTAGAAAGAAAAGATAACTTACAATTGATAAGGCAGTCGATAAGGAAAAATTTACACAAAGCATACGAAAAGGGGGAAAAGCAGTATAATAAACGTAGCAGAGAAATAACATTCGTACCTGATCAAGAGGTATTCCTCCGAAATTTCGTCCAAAGTGATTTCAAAAAGAATTTCAATGCTAAATTTGCTCCAAAATTCAGGAAAGGGAGAATTCGTAAGGTGATAGGCAATAACATGTATGAGATAGAAACTATTCAAGGCAAGAGTCTTGGTATTTTCCACGCGAAAGACATAAAACAATAATCTGTGATATTAGCTTTAAGGATCATGCAATTACAAGATTTTAGTGCAATATTTTTAACTAGTTGTGTTTTTTTTTTGTAGCTTGTTCGTGCAGTCCCTTTTACACGATTTATTATTGCAATTATTGATTGAATGTAATGTCCCGTGGAAAGTCCTATTTACTCTCATCAACCTGTGATATAGTTTGCTCCATTATTATCTACCAATCTTGACGTAAACCAATCCTTTTAATCTGTATAATACCACCTGAAAGGAAAATAAGAAAATTTTAACAAAGTACCGGTTTTTTTTTTAATTTAAAAGATATACTTCCCGTCATAATAATCTGCAAAATTTAAGTTGTCAGTATTTCGACGTCCGCAATCATCTGCCTTTAAGAAAATAATGGAACCATTAGGGAATTATATACCTAATATTTTAATTATGCAAGTTGAGTTATTGACTTACCTATAAACTGTCATCTAGGTAGTAGGCCGTATGTGCGTACACTCTTCTCTCTCCTGTTCATAGACATGGATGGTAGTTGTTCATATGAGTAATCTGGAGAAAGGAATTTTATTGGAAGTAGAATTAGCAAGTACAAAAATATGGAAGTCGCATACCTGTTTTCAAGGTACTTGCAAATGACAATTAGCTCATTCTTCCACATTGGTGTATCCGGAACAAGTTGTCACTGGAATATAATTCTTGATGTTTGGTTGTTTCTTCTATTTTTTTTAGTAGAACCTTTTTACAAAAAGAAAAGAGAAAAAGAAAAAAAAGGGGATTTTTTTTGTGTAGGTCTTAAATTTTAAAATGTTGTGGATAGTTCCTATGGGATAGATATTTTCATAAGTTATGTGATAGGTTGAAAGGCAAATTTATTTTGCTTTCGCAAAATTGGTAAGAATCCAAACATGACCCGCCATTAATTGGATGATGGCAAAATTTGGATGTAGTTGTCCAGGTTAACCTAAAATGGGTGAACTTAGGGATAATGCATCGTTTATGAAGTAAACAATGTTTTTGTCTTTGCTTTAAAAGTAAGGGCGTGTAATATATTGTTTAACTACCTTCACCCGTTTACATGTCAGCGCTTTTGTGGATGTTATGCAAACGGGGTTCGAAGGCAGAGGCAATCACATAAGTGTAAAATATCATCACATAGTAAAGAAGGATTGAAGGAGAAGAAATGGTCGAATGATAGAGTATTATTTGTTGTGAATTGAATTTACCTTCATTTATTTTATTTATCCAAGAAGGCTAAACCATCATTGAGAATAACAGGTAAACGTTTGCCGTGTTAGGTCAAAATATGTTTCAGCAATATCCAACATTAAGTAATCTATTTCAATAGCCGGAACAGGTGTAATTCTATTGATAATAAAATTAATTGAAAGACCAAAATTTTATCTTAAAATAACACAGTTTTCTTACGAAAATTTTTCGTGTAACAAACTAAATAAACCACCACCGCCTAAGCCAACAACCAAAACATTTTTAGGATCTTTGGTGTGATGTGATCCGCAAGTAGTCATTTGTACGCCCACCGACACGTATCAATGATGAAATCTATTTTTGTTCGTTCACTTTTACATCTGGGTTCAACTAAAAGAAAGAAACTGTATTTTGAAAACGTTTAAAATTTTATAAATTATAAGATATTTACTTGGTTTTACTAAAGACTCAGAGTGTACCACAAATTGATTATTGTAAAACACCAATCGTCTAATAAATTTACCATCACTGCCTGTAGTTTATTCTACTCGAGATTCTTCAGAAATATTTGAAAGACAGCCCAATGCGAATTCTGCGTGTCCAGGCAACAGGGTCATATGTATTATTTTTGTTTTAATTTATTTTTCGAAAATTGTTTGCACGTTTGTCAAAAGTTAAATATATGCCGACACTACAGTGTATAACCCAAGAATGAGAGAATAATGCACATATTCATTTTGCACAGCACCACTTTTAAAATATTTTTTGACAGTTTCGTTTCTCGGTTTTATTGTTTTTGTTGTTGTTTCTGCAGACATTTGTTAAACTTGAGTGTAAAGTACATTTAACAACACATGAGTATTTGCGAATAAAAGTGTATGGTTAAGTGTTTTGTCCGTTCAATTGCTTGAAATAAATTATTTTGTATTTTCCACAAAAAGTTTATGAAACAATGAGAAACAATTGCTTTTATTGTTATATAAAATAGTTCTTTTAAAATAACAATTTAATTTTTTTTTGCAGCTGGATTCCGTTTATTGTCCATAAGATTAAATTTATTGACATGTTTGTGAAATTTTATACAATATTAAGTACAGACATATATAAATTGACACCACAAAACAACAAAAAATTTCACACATGTTGGAAACATATTGAAATAAAAATTTCTGGTTCATTGTCAGTTTATGTAGTTCGATGTGGAAAATACTCGTTTCGATACACCTTTATGTGTTTGGGTAGTGCGGTTATTGTTGTAGCAATAAATTTTCAATGGAAAATAAGTTTAAACTTACTGCTTAATTTTTTGGTGTAGGATTTCTGTCATTACCTAAAAAGAATTAGAGAAATAGATGTATAAACATTAATAAATCGAATGCCTTGTTGTGTATTTTTAGTAAAATAAAGTGAACGATTAGATATGTTCGACATAATTTAATACTTTATATCTAGAACACCAGTACATCTTACTATTAAAATTTATTTATTTAATAAAAGAAATTCTTATAATATGCTATTTCCTTTGAACTGCTTAATAAAATCAGAGGGGACATTGGTTTGTTGCACACATTTGAAAAAGTATTTTTTTATCAATTTGCTAGTGCAATTGATGTTTGTAACTACAAAAATTAGTTCACATAACTCCAACTTTTAGTAATTCGATCAACTCTGAATCATTTTATGAGAGGATGTTGCAATTTCCGTCCGCCCGTCAGTCTGTCCGTCTGTGTCAATGTGAACATTTTAATCAAACTATATTTTGGTGGAATTTGGGCTTTTATGGGCCTTTTGACAAACACTATTGAAATTGGTAAAATCGGTGCATGTTCATACAAGTAACCCCTAGCAGACCGATTAAAATTGTCGTCAGATCCAGGTTATAAAGAAAATTTTTGCGCAGTAGGAAAACGTTGAAAATATATTCAATTAAGAATTTCAACAAAAATATTATTTATATATTCGTTTTTTTACACACATTCCAGTATTGTTCTTGTTTAGGGCTACAAGACGCCAACACGCGAAAAAAAAAGAAAAGACACATACTTTACAACAACAACAACAACAATAAAATTATACTTACTCAATATGAATCCAGGGGAATCTTAGCATAGTCGGTGAGGACAGCAATAAACGCGTTAATTTTTCGCGAATTTGGTTTATTTGGGTGTTTTTATGAATGCTGTGGCATGTAATGACACATCAAAGCCAAATGCTAGAAAAAGGCCAACATATTTTTATTTCCGCCGTTTATAGTTGCGACGGCTTATACATATTATTTTAGGAAGTGTTCGGAAACTATTAAAGATAACCGAGATGCCACACTTATTTCCTTGTGTGGAAATAAATGTTGCTACACTGAACAAAAATTTTTTTTTCATGTTGTGAATTACCAAAGTATTTTAATAAAAAAATAGTGAAATCGTGATTGGTGAATACTGTTGGGTCAGCAGTGATGTTTTTTTTGTTGTATTTTTTGTAACATGGGGTGGTTGTGTAATATTTATGTTTATGCGTATTTTGTTGTAACTGGACGTGAAACGTTAGATCAAATGAGAGCTTGGTAAGCCAGACGGTATTGTGTTGGAAGAAGTATAATTGCCCGGCTAGTATTGTCGGTGAGCATGAGACTATATCTCAGGTTGTGGGCGTTTGCCTACGTTGGGCTTTGTATATATAACTAAGTTTTAACCGCTCTTACACTTTTCTGCCTGCAAGCGTTGAAAATCGGAAGATTTGTAGCGGGTGGTGTGCTGATTGATGATCGCTAATGTTCGCTGGGGTGTGATCAGCTGGTATTGTTTTGATTTTTCTAATGAGTGAGAACGAGAAGCAAGAAAATACGAAATAAATAAAAATATAATGAGAAATTTAAAAATAAAAAATAGTAGAATGACGAGGTAAACAATAACTATAATTGGATATTTTTGCAGTAACGGTCACATTCTAAAATGTATGTTCGCCTGGTATGGCAGCCGAATAGATGGCATTATTTTGGCCGAAATGAAGGCCAAAAGAGGGCAATGACCAGTCCAAGGCCAAGTCTATAGAGGTTATTGACCCCAAAGAGCCGTTTCCCTAACATTAGGTGTGTTAAATATATGGGTTATGTAAAAAAAAAAAAAAAAAAAATGGGAAAACTGTTTCGATGAGATAGGATGGGTTAGAATGTTTTTGTTTGACAATGTGCAAAACAATGATGCAAGGGCAAAGTTGTAAAGGTTATTGACCCCTAAGAACAGTTGGCCTAAACGTTATGAGTAGATTGGGGGATAGGTAATGTGTTAAAATAGGAAGGATGGTGCGAGGGGATATGCAATTCCGAAGATAGAGTAATACAGAAAGAAATTCATAAATATTGGAAAAAGAAAGAGGGCGGAGTTAGTTTTTGGAAGTTTGGGAAAGTGGCAAAGGCTTGACGACAAAATCAAAATATCGGCAGCATCATTGTTGTCGTGACTAGCGTGCCATACAGTTGTTTTGCGGCTAGTGTAAATTAGTGTTTTTGTGCGTGTTTTAAGCGTATGCCGCCGCCAGCCAAACCAGCCTTATAAAGTAAAAAAAAAAAAAAATAAGTCTGTACCAAGGACAGAGGGTGAGTTGGAAAATTTATTAGATTTTTAGTATGGAACGGTAGTGAAACAGGGTTTTCATGTTTTAAAGGGGAAGACTCACCAGATTCAGGAGGAATCTTGTTAAGCCGCCTTAGAGGACTACAGTCTCAAGAAGAGTTTGTTCGCCTGTGATCTGGTAGACTGTAGTCCCCCATTTTTTTTTGTATGGTCAGCTGCGGAATTGGAGGTGGATAAGTGACAACCAACGGTTACGGTTGCTGAAAGGAACAATTTTATATATATATCCTGTGTGATTCCATCAACAATTTTATATATATATCCTGTGTGATTCCATCAACAATTTTATATATATATCCTGTGTGCTTCCTTCAACAATTTTATATATATATCCTGTGTGCTTCCATCAACAATTTCGTATATATCCTGTGTGTTTCCATCAACAATTCTGTATAAATAACCTGGTAAACTGAGGTGTCAGGAGAAACAGTGAAAGCAATACGTTGGTGAGTCCTTTCCAATTTAGAAATGTATAAGAAAGGTTTCTGGAAGGAAACATTTATGTGTGATCGCGGTTTGAAATAAAAAAAAAAGGTGAAGATAGCAGTTTGGCGAATAATTAATTTTACTTCAATATGTAATAAAAAAAAAAAAAAAAAAAGAGAAGAAGAAATATCTAACGCAATAGTCCAATGAGTTTAAAAGGAAAGTGAAAATAATTGGAAAGTTTTGAATTTGCCAAAATTTATATAAGAAAAAATTTTGTTTGAAATATATAAAATTTAAAAGTAAAGGTTAGGGAGACTTAGTATAATGTCTAGTATTAAGTGTAGTGATAAGTTTCTTTGGTGTAATCCCTAAAATAGTGCGAAGGTCTTTGTTTTTTTGCTGTGATATCGTTCGGGTAATTTGAAAGCCCAAAAGAAAAAAGTACGTATTAGAGAGCTCTCTCATAGGTCGATCGCGGCGTATAGAGTATAAATGACCAAAGAGGGTCAATAAGGAGTCAGTCGTGTATTTATGGGAATTAGGTTTTTGGAAATTTTTCTGTGTTAGTGAGTAATTTTTTTGCTTTTATATACTTAGTTATTATTATTCCGTTTGATTGTATTAAATTTTTTTTTTAGTGCATATTATTAAAAGAAATTTTTGTTTCACGATTAATAATTGAAGTATTCTCCAATATAAGTTTCAAATTGTGAATATTATAAACCGTTTTTTTTTATTAGTATGTTTTCGTTTGGTTGACATTGATAAGACGATGTCTGGTTAAATTTGTTAAATGTGTGTGTTAACGTAAGTATGTAGGTGACCAGTGAATCGATTGATTGTGGGGTAATTGTTAAAATTTTACTGGACGATTACCAGGTAGGGAGGGCAGCTAGGGGGACTAACACCATCTTGTGTCCTCATAGTCTGGATCTACGTTCCGTTTATTGTACAAGTTTGTCCGTCCGCTTGTGATGAAATTTATATTTTTTTTTTTTTTGTTTGATTTTCCTTTATGTAAGAATGTTATATTTTTTTTGAGTACTAGCTTGTGGATAATTTGTTTTATTTAGTTTTTGTTGTTTTGTAAATTTTATTGTTCGCCCTCGAGCGGAAGTGACGGGTCGATCCCCCCTTGGCATCGTGAGCTAGTCGGCCAAATCGTCACGTCCGGTATATCCACCGAAGGGTTTTGCAACAATTTGTATGATAATTTGGGTCTTATGGCAATATATGTTGATTTCATAGGGGTCATTTGTATGGGGGCTAGGTCTGAACATGGACCGATTCTCACCAATTTCAATAGCGTTCATCCCATGGCCGATAAAGGATCAAATACCAAATTTCATCAAAATATATTCATATTTGCGACCTGCAGTTTGATTACAAGCTTTACATGGACACACAGACGGACGGACGGACGGACGGACGGACGGACGGACATCGTTAAATCGAATCAGATAGTGATTCTGATTCGATCGGTATAATTAAAGATGGGTGTAGGTCAAATATTTTTGGTTGTTACAAACAGCAGCACAAAGTCATTATACCCAAACCACATAGTGGTATAGGGTATAAAAATCATAAAATAGTGAAAATATTTTGCTTTAATTAAAAAAAACTTTTTTATATAAATAAAAAAATTAAATAGCATAGCATTTCATTTTCTAATAAATAATCAGAAATATTAGTAAAAAAATAAAGATATTAAACATCAACATAAAATCATCCTGCCAAACACGAAGTAATTTGTTTTTTTCTATTCTTCTTTGTGTTTTTCGCTTATTTTGACAGAGATGCCACTCGTTTACAATTTAAATAAATAGAAAAATAGATTTGTCGACTGTCGTTAAGATGTATGTACTTAGTGAATCACTTAATCCTTAGCGCAAACAACAATAGCTGTCGATATATTTTGCGATTGTCGGATCGTTGAAATTTACGGAATCACACTACAGAAAACATTAATTTAAATTCAATGAATTTTAGAAAACGTCGAATGATATTTAAGAATTGCGAACATAAAAACTGTTACATAAATAAACGCAATTTGATGATAATGTTATTTATATATAAATTTTCACAATTTTTTTTGGATAAAAATTTGAAGTTTTTCAGAAAATAAAGATAACAAATTATTTTATTTAAAATGTTTGGGACATTTGGTTTTTTGCGTTTCGCATCCCTAATTTGAATATTTATTATTATAAATTTATTCTCTATGTTTTCCAAATATGGCAATGTTTTAATAAAAAAGTTGAGAGAGCTTTTTTTTGGTTATTATTTGTTACTCCATCCGACCTACATGACCGCAATGAAACAATATTTCGGTTAAAAGAAACTATACAGCCATCTCCAATTAGCACGATTTAATGCATGTAGCCACCCTACACAACCATTACCTTTGCAATGGAGGTTAGGGCGAGCTATTTAATTAGCTAAAACTAAATTAAAAGAGAAGTTATGTCATACAACCGGAAACGCAGGCATATAGGTAGGTATATAACCAAAATGCATGCCGATCAGCAACCACGATGACCAAAAAGCAAACACCGAAATAAATCCGAAATAATAGAAAAGACGAAAACCAACCCAAAAAATTTGCTGAAATAATTTGGTATTAAGTTTAAAAAATTGTTTACTTTTTCATTTACATTTATTATCAAGACTCAAACCGAGGTGGAGGGAATCAAAGATTCGGCACAGCCGAATTTAACACTCTTATTTGTTTTTTTTTTATAATTAACAAATATCCTTTTTTTTCAAAACTTTTTATTGTACTATTTAAATATACAGATTTTCGTTGGTTTTTAATAGTCCTATCTATTTTTAAAACCAATTTATATTTTATTTTATTATTTATTTAGAGCTTTACTGAAAATTGCTTTTTCGCTTTTGATGTTCTCTTTAACCAAAATAATATTAGGGAAAAATAGTTTCATTTCGTTCAGTAGTCAACTACATGGGAAACTATTAATTACAAATTTTGATCGAAATAAAAAAATAAAAAAAAATTAATTAAAAATGGAAAACATGGATTTTTTTAAGTGCTCGCTCTGCACCATTTTCTATGAAGATGAATCAGAATTGCTCAAACACATGGAAAATAGTTTGGAGTGTATGGAAAACACTCCCAGCGTAGAATGTGTTTACTGCAGTAAATACATACCGGGTGAATCCAACTACGTAATACACACAACACACTGTCTCATTGAAAATGAAATAGAGCGAATCTCTACTCCTAATGTTTCTTCATTTGATACTCCTGATGTTTCTTCAAATAAAAATTCATATGATATGTTGTTTCTTAGCGGAGAATTGATTGATGAAATACCCACCAACCAAATGGGTTTCTTCAATATAGAGGATTGGATTCCTGAGACACCAGAAACACCACCACCACCTCAAATCACATATAATTTATGGGACTCACAAGATGACTTATCTGATGACTTATTATTAGTACAAGCCTACCGTCAAAATGAAAGTTTGATAAACAATATATATAGAAACTCTCTATAAAAATATTAATAAATTTTAATTTATTTTTTTTTTTTTTTTTTTGTAATAGAAAAATAAATCTCTTTTTAATAAATATTTATATCTTGAATTTGTGAGCCAAAAAGAAAATAAAGAAAACAAATAAAAGTCAAAATTTAAAATCCATTTTGTTTTTTTTAATATGTAAATATATCAATAACTTATCCTTTACAGCGAGAAATATTTTTTACATTGTTGAACTACTTTTTCATCATTAAAATTATAATCAGTTTTTCTAAATTGACTTAAAAATAGTTTCAAACGTTTTTGCTGTGATTTATATAAACTATAAAGTAAGCAATAATGAAAAATATTCCTGTAGTTGCTGTTTATTGATTATACCCTATACCACTATGTGGTTTGGGTATAATGACTTTGTGCTGCTGTTTGTAACAACCAAAAATATTTGACCTAGACCCATCTTTAATTATACCGATCGAATCAGAATCACTTTCTGAGTTGATTTAACAATGTCCGTCCGTCCGTCCGTCCGTCCGTCCGTCCGTCCGTCTGTGTGTCCATGTAAAGCTTGTAATCAAACTGCAGGTCGCAAATATGAATGTATTTTGATGAAATTTGGTATTTAAGCTTTTATCGGCCATGGGATGAACGCTATTGAAATTGGTGAGAATCGGTCCATGTTCAGACCTAGCCCCCATACAAATTACCCATATGAAATCGACATAAATTGCCATAAGATCCAAATTGTCATATAGATCTTACTCAAATTGGGTTTGTATGCGTTCATTACATCCACTAATGAGTAGTCCAAAAATGATCCCTTTGACCCCATATAGAGCTGCTTCCCGATCTTCACTTAAATCTATTAAAAAACAAAAATATTGCACTGATTCTTCTCAAATTTTGTTTGTACATATTTTTGCAAAATACAAGAGACTTTACCAAACATGATCAGGATCGATCCATTTTTGGACCTAGTCCCTTTATAGATATAGCATCCGATATGAACTTTTTCATATCTGCAGCCAAAAAAATTAATAAAAATCCCACTCAAATTTGGTTTATGCTTATTTTCTATATCGAAGTAGTTGGACCGAAAGATAGGGTCTCTAAACCATGGTATAGGGTATCATATAGTCGGTCTAGACCGACTATAATTTTCTTACTTGTTTTAAAGTTGTTGCTGTTATGTTCTAAAAATGTTAGAAATTCTAAATTTAAGGGCTGTTGTCCATAAGAATCAAAAAACTCAGCATTATTATAAACGTCAAAATAAAATGCAATCCAATGCTCTCCTGTTTTGTATGATGGATCTGTATTGGCAATAAAGATAGCTGGACGCTTAGGTATACGCTTTGGGAGTTTATCTGAATGAAAAACACCTTGGAAATACTTTCGGGTAGCTTTGTTTTTTAAAGCGCTTTTTCAATCTGTATGGTATTCATTTTATAAAGTTATTTTAACGTTTCTATTTTTATCAATTTCAATCATAGAATCATATTCACAATAAACAAGACATGTCACTGGTTCCAACAAAGCTCGTGTGAATTTTCCTTCAATGCGTACATTTCCTTGCTTTAAAGTCTTTGCACATAAATCGTTATTAGAATGATCAGGTGAAAGATCAAACCCCAAAATTAATGAACCATTATCAACTGATTGTTTATTTATATGAATTCCTCTATCGGAATTCTTTATTCCAATAGCATTAAATAACATATTGTATGCTCTCGTACTTCTATGGGTTACACCGGAATAATCAAATTCTAATGCTTGTGATGGAATTTGAATGCCATTTACTGACAAATTTAGTGTTTGTAAATAAAAATGTTTAAACTCAAATGGATCCATTTTTATATTCCTTTTTCATACATTCTATATGTTTTGACATGTTCATTTCGAAAATATGTCTTTAATATTTATATTGGTGTTTTTCTTCTTTTTCTTCCTTATGCGTTTCACTTTAGAATGTTTGAGAGACTGACGATTTCTTTTTTTATTTCGACGTTTTATACGTCTCTTGCCTGAACCTCGTTGGAATATATATTTTTTTGACAGCTTTCGCTGATAAGTTATTTAAAGAAATTTTTCCTTGTTCATCCCAAATATTTCGTAAAGGCTTGCGACCGAAGTCAATTTATATAGCTTTACTGGTATCAATTGCTTGATTTTTAATTGTATTTACTCCAGAAAAAATTAAAGGTTTTAATGTTCTAAATAGTGATGAAAAAAATGAACCGATTCCGCGACCATGCTGCAAAACTCGTGGAGTCACATATAATGTTCCAATATGACTTATTCCACCGCCCTGCTGCCTTGAGTAGTATGCATTATATACTTGATCCATCACGATGATTTATCAATCTGACAACATTTTACAAAACTCCTTACATTTATAGTGTTTTATTTTTTTTTAAAGTGTAATGTTATAAAATTCGGCGTTGAGGATTCGAAATTGTATTGAGTTCCATCTAAATTAGTTATGAGTATTGAAATATCGTTAATTACTGATCTTTCTAAAGGACAGTATTCCACATTATGAAAATCATAGCAAATGCTATGTCCCTTATATGGTAATACTCGAAGACATCTTATATTTTTGTTTCCAATACATCTCGGTTTTATAATATCACTATAGATAAATAAAATTGTTGGTTCCTCGGCGGATCTATCATTTAAATATAATTCAGTTACTCCAACTTCCCAATCCTCTTTTGAAGTTATTGCAGGTAAATTAACCAAATTCGTAAATGCGGAAAGAACATTATCTTCATAAACCATTAAAGAGTTATTACTTAATAATGTTACATAAAAATTATTTGGTATGTTCATGGTTAAAAGAATCTAATATGAATAAAACACATTTTTTATTTGTTTAATCTTTTATTAAAATTTTCTTAGTAAAGTGATTTCCATTTTATCCAACTTTCCCCTTTTTGAACAGATCTGGTATCGTATGGATGTTTTATGTTTGGTTTCCCCTTTGATTTAGGCCTTGTATCTTTATATGGAGTTTCTGTTGTCGTTTCATCAAATAACAATTTCTTTTTAGATTTAACATTTGTATTTTTTTCTTCTGATGTTTCCGTTTTTTTCTTCATCTTCATCTTCAAATTTACGTTTGGAAATATTTAGGTATTTTTCATCTAAATCGTTATGTTTTTTAAAATTTTAATTCTTTTTGATTTATTTTTAATTTAGGTGTAGAGTTAGAAAATTTTTCAGGGGTTTCAAATTTATCATATTTTTCAGTTACTTCAAAATTCTTTTCCAAATTTTTATTCATCATTGGATCAGTATTATTAATAACAAGATTTTCGTTTTCTTTCACAACCGATTTATGATTATCCGTTAATGGTTTGATGGGATTAATTTTTCTTTTTATAAATATATTTAATTCTTGTTTGATTTTAATCCATTTTTTGAAGTCTGATATTGACTCATCATTTAGGTATGGTATTAGTTTTCTGGTAATAAATTCAGAAAATAATTGATCTTCTAATATTACATAATAAGTATTTGGATGTAGTAATATAACTTTACTGAATTTTCCTTTATTAGACATTTTCTATTAATTTTCCAATAAAGCCTCCCAACAGTGACGATCACAATACAGGTAAAAATCCACCTTTTTGAATTAGTAGCTTCCTTTTTGACTTTACAGATCCATTTGATTTTGAAATGATTCGAAGTTCTTTTTTATATCTATTTAAAATTGTATGATCTTTAGGTTTAAGTTCAGTATATCCATTTAGGGTATTGAATATTATTTCAATTATAGTTTTTATAAAATCATCGTCAACATTTTCAAGTATTGCTTTCCGTAGTTTTCCGTTATTCGTCTTGAGAACATACAACATATGCTTGTTTTCCTTCAATCGTTTTAAGTTCTTTTTTAATACCATTTTCAGTTGTATCACAATAGCAGAAACAAAAATTTGGATTGAAGATATTTGTTCTGTATCTTAATAGATCGTTTATACTTTGAGTAAGGTCAATCAATACGTAACCATGAGGTTTGTTAGTAACTTCTTTATATATTCTCATTAATTCTACTGAATTTCCGGGTTGAATTTGTCTTGCTAAAAGCTGAAACTGTAATGTATCCCTTGGATTTTTAAATACAACAATATATTTTGAGTTCAACGAAATGTCTCTTGTATGAGACGATTTATGAAAAATATTTTGAGTTACAACAATAACGGAGAAATTTCTGTGATGAGACCCTTTTGTGAAATGCTCACACACATTCTTATTAAATGCGCCCATCATTAAAATATTTTAAAATAAGTAAAACTGGTTCATGTAAATCATTGTCCAAATCATTTGATATCCCATTATAATATTCTATATTATTAAAATTTGGTTTGGCATTTTCTTTTCTTATAAGATTTTTTAAAAAGGTGGTTTTTCCAGATCCTGAAAGTCCACTAATCAGCATTGTGAATGGATGCGTGAACTGATAAAACATCTTGTAGTATTAAATGTTGAATACGAAATGAAAAACATATTTATAGTTTTAAACTTTTATTTGGTCTTATATACATGTATCTAAATTAAAATGTCGTATATATTTTTCTATTAGATTGATTACAGAATGCTTTCTAAAGGTACATACAATACATTTGCAAGTATCAGGTCCTTCCAAACAAGTATCTTCAGACCAAGGACAATCATTAAAATGCTCTCCATGCACAGTTTCCAATAGTACTTTATTTTCCAAGATATCAAGAAGATTTATAAAATTGAGTATAAAGTTCATATCATCCAAACATTGCTCTCTTTACTAGCTTATACTAAAAACACCTTTTATATATATAATATATGTGTTGAGGGTTCTATCGTGGACTATTCAAATATGAATATAGTTCATATAATTTAGCCTGCGTTATACACACACATACACATAATTATGTATTTTTAATTAACTTAGGATGTTTTTACTACTGTTTTTTAAGATAATATAACACATTGGGGGGAATTCATAATATCACTAAAAGGGGTTGCTTGTGTGTAGACGCAAGTGTAGTTATTAGTTCTAGATAAGGTTTAATATTTTTATATAGTTCTTAAGGTTTTGTTTTCAATAAAGAAATTAGTATTGTACATTCACTCAACTATTCGAGTTGTTTCTCCATAGATACAAACATTTAGGACCGTCAACATCAAGCTTACTGGTTCTCCTATATTCACCCAAAAAATAAAAAATAAAAATTAAAAATGGAAAATATAATTAAAATCGAGTGCTCCGATTGCGGAATTGTTGTTGAAGGAGTAGCAAATTTGGAGCTACACCTTCTATAAAAATGCGTCGGTAAAACTAAAAGACATGGTATTTTTAACATCAATCCAATGCCAAAAAAAAGTAAAAGTTAGTGTACCAGAAATATTTTGTGAAGTATGCAAAAAAAATATCCTTAAAAATAAGTATAAAATCCATTTGAGGACAAATGTGCATAAGGATAATTCCGAAAGCTTTTTGAAGGAAAACATTTTCGAAATTATTTTAAAAAATCCGATGGTTGTAAAACAATATCGAATTTATAGTAATTTGCAAAACGAAATTGATATTAAAAAATTTTTGCTTGATACAAAAATATTCGTTAAAGAACTAATAATTGAAAGATTAATAGAGTTTGACTTCATAAAATTGAATATGGTGCTATTTGGACTGTACGTGAAAAATTCAACCGAAGGAGAACCAATATCATCATTACAACATTTTGCAACTTCATTCAATAGTATAAGAAATATTGATGAAATTGATGAAGTAATTGGAGATTTTAATAATGAGTTGGAAAGACAAGCGAGTGAGTTCCAGGAGAGAGATAGCGGATGGGCAATCGACCATTTCAAATATATCAAGATGACTGTATGCAAATTGGAAAGCATTCCGATTGGGAATTACATACCGGTGCCAAAAGCAATAGCAGCAAAAAAACTGTCATAAACGTAAGAAATAGCGATTCTTTCTGCTTTAAATGGTGCGTTTTAGCCGCAATAGCATTAAAGAAGGACAATTGGAGTGCTTCCAAATAAAAAAGAAATTATGACCTATGACAAAATTTTTATTTCAATAACTCCGTGCGCCACAAAACGGAATGTCCAAAAGTAACAACAACATACCCAAAGCAAGGTTCAATGCTTTCATTCACACACTTCGAAAGAAAGATTTCTCTGCCAGTTGTGGTGTGTGTTGATATGGAATCTGTACCTGTATACAACAAAACAAGAGGGAAAGGAACTACAGTAATTCAAAACCACAAAGCGTGTGCAGTAGCATACTATATAAAACATACGTATAATGGCGAATTAGATGAATATTATTCATTTGAAGGTATGTTTTTATTCAGTCTTAAATATTTATTCCATATTAAGTTGTATACTCTTTTTCAGGAAAAACATGTGTAAGAGAATTTTTGGATCATCTTTACAATAGAATAAATGCAGTATAAGACATGTATTGGAAAACAGGCGCACCACATATAGATGTTCCATTAACACCAGAAGCAGAATTAAATTGTTGTGCATGCAGTAATAAGATAAGCGGTGAGAAAGATAAGTTTTATAATTACTTTAGTGGGATTCTTATGGGATATATACATAGTTATTGTAAAAATAAGTTCAAGTTTATCGTACCTTTTAACCAATTTTCTTTCATAATTTAAGTAGGTATGATATCCATCTTTTTATTACGGAATTAGGTAGTAATCTTTCAGTTATACCATGCAATAAGGAGCTATATATTTCAATGACCAAAAAAATTTTTAGACGGGAATAAAATAAAATACACATTAAATTTTATAGATTCGAACAGGTTTTTAAATTCCAGTATAGAAAAGTTGGCAAGCTACTTAAATAAAGAAGATTTTAAGATACTCAAAAAGAAATACCCTAAACAAGAACATTTCGAAGTTATGAATAGAAAAGGCGTTTTCCCGTATGACTATGTTGATAGTTTTGAAAAACTGAATGAGCAGTCTTTACCCAACAGAGAGCATTTTTATAATCATTTAGATGACAGGGAGTGTTCTGAGGAAGACTATACTTTTACTAAAAAGGTTTGGAATGTATTTCAATGTAGTATTCTTAAAGACTACATGTTGTTGTATCTTAAGAGCGATGTTTTTATTTTGTCGGATATTTTTGAGAATTTTAGATCAGTTTGTAAGAAAATTTACGGTTTAGATCCATGTAACTATGTTACCGCTCCTTCTTTGCCATGGGATGCTATGCTCAAATATACAAATGTAAAAATGGAATTAATAAGTGATCCTGAAATACATTCATTCCTCAAAACTTCCATTCGAGGAGGAATTACGAAGTGCACTTATAGACTTTCGAAGGCTAACAATAAGTACATGAATGAATATGATTCTGCTAAAGACGAAAATTACTTAGCATATATAGATGCTAATAACTTGTATGGTTGGGCCATGTCACAAAAACTCCCCATTTCAGATTTTTCGTTTTTATCTCATGACGAAGTTGAAAATTTGAAAGTAAGCGAATATAGTGATGAATCTACTTACGGATATATTTTAGAAGTTGATCTTGAATATCCCAACTTAATTCATAATTCTCATAACTATCTTCCATTTTGTGCGCAAAATAAAATACCACCTGGAGGAAAACTCCCCAAATTATTAGCTGATCTCACTGATAAAAAAGATTATAAAATTCATATAAAGAACCTACAATTGTGTTTAGAACAGGGATTAAAACTTGTAAAGATTAATAAAATTTTAAAATTCAAAGTTTTTGGTTAGAACCCTATATAAGCTTAAACACAAATCACCGTAAAACATCAAAAAATGAATTGTAAAAGAATTTTTTTTAAAAATGTAGAAAAGCGTCGTTATGTGAGATTAGTTACTAATTATGACAATCGCATAAATTCCGAAGGGTGCAGAGCTCTTATAGCTAAACCCAACTTTTCTGGTATAGACGTATTTGATAATGGACTGTATGGTATAGAATTGAACAAATTATAGGTACATCATGACAAGACAATATACATAGGTGTAACAGTATTAGAACTCTCAAAATATTTAATGTATGATTTTTATTACAGTTTTTTGGTTAAAGAAGATAAAAATCCTAAATGTATCTACATGGACACTGATTCATTCATTATATCCTCCGAAAAAGACATTTACGAAATTATTAAAAACAATAGTGATAAATTTGACACTTCAGAATATAAACCCGAAAATGTTTATGGGATTAGGTCTTTGAACAAAAAAGTTCTAGGCTTAATGAAAGACGAAAATTCAGGTAAAATTATGAGAGAATTTGCAGGTCTGAAAGCAAAAGCATACGCTTACACGGTAGAAGCTCATGAAAATTACACCAAAACTATAAAAAAAGTAAAAGGAGTAAAAAAATCAGTTGTTAAAAAATTACAACTCCGTAATTATCAAGAATCTATAATAGAGAGAAAAACATTTTATGGTGAACAAAGGGTTATTCGCAGTAGATCCCATAAATTATATACGGAAATTGTAAATAAAATAAGTTCAAACTATAAGGATGATAAGAGATATGTTTTACCTAATAATGTGGATACATTAGCTTGGGGACATTATAAAATAAGTGATGTAGTTTTGTAAGTTTAATTTTATTTCCAACAAAATATTGTACTTTTTATTTAAATAAAAATAAAAACAAAAAACATTGAAACAATTTGTTTTATTTCATATCTAATTTATTTATTCTTTTTTGAACATTGCCATTTATTAACTTTATTGTCTTCCACTTTTTTCTTACATCTATCTTCATTGTGATCGTTGCTACCACAGTAGTTACAATATTTCAGTTTTTCATATTTGACTTCAGAATTTTTAAAAATGCGATCCATTTAGCTTAATACAGTTGTATGGTACCTTCTTAAATGATTTTATTCAATTAAAATTAATTTAACAACATATTCTCCTTTTATACTTCTCAATACTATTTATTTTAATAATTTATTTTTATTTATCCAAGAGTTATGAGATTCATCAAAACCTAACCATTTGACAAAGAGTTTCTTTCCCCTTCTTTTTAAAACTTTTTCAATCAGAAAATCATCTTTGTTTTTAACCTTTTGTAGTTCATATTCATAAAATGACCCTAGAATTATATCATTTTTATAATCTTTAATTAAATATGTCACAGGATTGGTAATATTTACTTTATCTATAGTAAAAACTTCTGTTGACCCATTCGGTTCATAGCCTTTAAAAAAAATTCCCTTATATTTGCTGATTCTGACATGATCACCTTTTTTAAACTTATGACGCGGAAATGATGTGTAAACTGTGTGTAACAAATGAATTTGATTAGATTTATTAACTTCAGATGGTTTCCTTTTAATTGTACGGTGATAGGTGTTATTGTATTGTGAAACTAAACTGTCAATATCATCAACCCACTTGTAGTTTCCTCTCATACTAAACATTTTCCACATTAATGTTTTTAAAGTTCTATTAAAACATTCACATATTGATGCTTTTAAATGGGTATACATATGTATGATAATGGTTAATATGATTTGTTTTCATTAATAATTTAAAATCTTTATTGAAAAATTCTTTCCCTTGATTAGATTGTATATGTTTTGGTTTTGTTTTTAATCGTTTAAACATTTTAACCATGGCAGTAACAATTTCTAAAGATTTTTTTGATTTAACTGGATATGCAAAAGCATATTTTGAAAAAGTATCTATCCCAGTTAAAAGATACTTATACCCATTATTCATTTTAGCAAATGGAATCATTTCTACTAGATCTATTTGGCATGTATCATTATAGCCCTTTTGTATGAATCTACGTCTAACAAAATTTGTTCTTACTGACTTATGAATTTCATTAACAACTTGCTGTTTACTCATCTTTATTTATTACTTATTTTTAGTTCTTAATAATAACTTATGTATTTTAATATCCGATTCTATTTTGTCAGGCATTTTTTTTTTTTACTAATTTCAAAACATAGCCGCATCAAGTCCACTTGCACATCTGGGTATGAAATAGGTGCGATAAAAATGAGATATTTGTTTCTGTAATACTGTATTCCAACACAGAAATGACGTCAAAAAATTCCAACTCGAATAATATTTCTCCAAGATTCAGCATCAATTTTGATCTTGTGACCATTTTGTGATATAACTAATACACAATGTCCGCCTCTTTTGAATTTAAATTCACAACAAATTCTGCTTAATGTTGGATGATCCAATTCTTCATTTAGATCGATAAATTCGTACTGATCAAGTCTGATCTGAATATATTCCTTATATGCCATCAGATGAATCCATTCATCTCTAGTAAAGCCAACAGCATTTGTTTTATTGCTATGAATCCAGAGGAGAGGTTGAAAATTATTTTTTGTAGAAAATCCACACCTTAATTTTAATTTTAAATTGAGTAAGTACTCCGGATGATAGATAAGTGTATAATCTTGTTTCCTTTTAGATAGTTTTGGTTTTTCTATTTCACAACTGAGGAGATAAACTAAACTAAATTGCCCAAAAAATATAAACTCGTATATAAGAATTAACAATTTTAACAAGATTAACAGATAAAGTATAGCATTAGTTTATTTTCAATATTGTTATGAAAATCAGGGTACTATATTTACAAAAGAGCTTGCATTTATGGGCGGAGCTAAAAAATTCTGAAGTAAAAGCGCATTTTTCAGAGCACAAGTTCCATGGTTGTGAAAACTGCAACGGATGAAATCTGGATATTCTCTTTCGAGATGCTTTAAATTGTGGCAACATATATTTTCAATATTGAATACATTTTTCTGCAACATCTCCTCAAGCCACTTTTTCTTTTCCAAACCCTTGACATAAACGCGAAAATTGATATTTGCGTTAATAAATTTACATACACTCTCAAGTGATACATTTCCGTCTTCCCACTGTAGATGATGGTGATTTTTAGTCAACCATTTTGCTTGTTTCTGCTTTTCTGGCAATAAATATTTAAATTCAAAATTTATGATGAAATTATAATACTCTTTAGTATTGAAGACCATAGCAATTTCCTTTGGTATGAAATTATTTGAATTTCCCCTAAATCCTTGCAAATCAACAAAAACTATTGGAAAATTTTCCATTCTTCAAACTATTTTTATGTATTTGAAATTTTTCTGTCATTTAAAACTTGATGTTGATGGTACTAAATGTTTGTATCTATTAAGAAACAACTCGAATAGGTGAGTGAATGTATAATACTAATTTCTTTATTGAAAATAAAACCTTAAGAACTAAACACATTCTACGCTGGGAGTGTTTTAAATAAAACAAAATGGATTTTAAATTTTGAATTTTATTTGTTTTCTTTATTTTCTTTTTGGCTCACAAACTCAAGAATAGCTCTATTATATTTGGATTAATCTCTACTACGATATATTATTTGTTCAGTTTTATTGTCAGTCAGTTTATTGAATGGGTTCTTCATACGAAACAGCAGCATCTTCATCTACCAAATTTAAAGTCATTTTAGAACCAATTTGCGTATCCCTTACTTTGCATCCAGTTATTGTATATAGATATCCCATTTTTAAATTAGCCACTCTTGTAAAGCCTTCTCCAGAATTGTTTCTCGAGTTGTTTAATGCGTTTAAAAAATCCATTTATTTTTAGGTGTTGAACTGCTTCAATCAAACTTACTAATGATTCTAGTAAATCAATCGTAAGAAGTTCTGTAATTTATACTCCAAAATTTAATAAATTCAACAACAACAAAATATTTTTTTATATAAATATTTATTAAAAAGAGATGGATATATATACTTAAATTTATAATCTTATATTTAAAAATTAAAATGTGATTTGAGGTGGTGGTGGTGTCTCAGGTGTCTCAGGAATCCAATCCTCTGTAAAATTATATGTGATTTGAGGTGGTGGTGGTGTCTCAGGTGTCTCAGGAATCCACTCCTCTGTATTCCAGAAACCCATTTGGTTGTTGGGTATTTCATCCATCAATTCTCCGCTAAGGAACAGCACATCATATGAATATTCAAATGAAGAAACATTAGGAGTAGAGATTCGCTCTATTTCATTTTCAATGAGACAGTTTGTTGTGTGTATTACGTAGTTGGATACACCCGGTATGTGTTACTGCAGTAAACACATTCTACGCTGGGAGTGTTTTCCATACACTCCAAACTATTTTCCATGTGTTTGAGCAATTCTGATTCATCCTCATAGAAAATTGTGCAGAGCGGGCACTTAAAAAAATCCATGTTTTCCATTTTTAATTAATTTATTTTTATTTTTTTATTTCGATCAAAATTTGTAATTAATAGTTTCCCGTGTAGTTGACTACTGAACGAAATGAAACTATTTTTCCCTAATATTATTTTGGTTAATCTATCCGTAGTTATGATAAACAATTTAATCTGTTTTCACTACACATAACATAGGAAAAAGGTACCCAATTTCCAATAAGTAACGTATTTTTAAAAAGTATTGTTATTTATTTTAATTTTAATCAAATCTATTTATGATTTGTTAACCAGGCTTATCATTTTCCAAAACTATGCCTTTTTATAAGGATTTTATGATCATGTTAAAACACTAATGTTTATCTAGATTTTTGTTATATAAAAATTTTCAAACATGTGTACTGATATGTGACCACATTTATGTTTCTATTGGTTTTATTGTTTACAAACTGTCGATTTGTTGCAATCATGTTTAGTTTTAATTCAAGTATTTTGGTAATTGTGTGGTAAGTTTTTATATATATGCATTTTATGTATCAGGCGCACGGAGATTTTGGAAAGTATTTTTCAGTTGATTAGAAATAATTTAATCTGTCTTCACTACACATAACATAGTAAAAAGTTATTCAATGTTATTTCAACTTTGCGCCATCTAACGGAGGAAAAATTAAAAAATTCCTGGTTCTCCTATAAACCTGGTTCTCCTATTGTATTGTATTGTATAAAGAGGTGTTCGAAGTACTGCGACCAAAGTGATCTATTGTACTGCCCTCTGCTAATAGGTCATCCCTATAAACCCTTATCCAACCCTGAAGCCCTCAGGAATTCGAGGATGTTGGTTGGTTCTAGTAATTTTATGTCGCTACCTAGTATCTGGAAGGAACCCAGATGCTGTTTCCTTTTGTGCATTAGCGCTCCACAGTTCCCAAGTATGTGCTCTGGTTATTCGGCTTCCTCATCACAGAATCTGCACATAGGGTTTGCTACAATTCCCATCCTGCTCATATGTTCCCTGAGCCTGCAGTGACCAGTTAAAATCCCGGTTAGTATTCTCAGACCGTTCTTTGACAATCCAATTCACTACCCAAATCTCTTCTTGTTGTAGCCACCCAACAACATTTTGGATTGCCTTAAGCCCAAGTGGCTCGAGAAAAATTCCCTTCTAACACAATTTTCATGTTCCCTGAGTACTCCTTCCCATATTCCTTTTCCTATTCCACAAAATGGTTCCGGCCCTATTAATTTTGTGGAAGCTCCCCTTCTGGCAAGTTCATCGGCTTGCTCATTGCCCTGAATCCCAACGTGTCCCGGGACCCAACAAAGGCTAACCTTGTTGTGTTTACCTAGCTCATTTAGCTTCTGCAGACAGTCCCATACTAGCTTAGAGTCTACTTCATAGGAGCCTAGTGCTCGAATAGCAGCTTGACTGTCTGATAATATGGTTATGTTCCTTCTTTTGTACTTCCTGTTCAAGTTGATTTGTGCACATCTATCGATGGCGTAAATCTCTGCTTGGAAAATGCTCGTATGTATTTCCATTGGCTCGAAGTATTTGGTTCTAGGCCCGAAGACTCCCGCCCCTGTTCCACTTTCGGTTTTTGACCCATCTGTGTACCATTTGATTGTATCTTCTCTTAGAGAATATGCTGTACTTAAACCGCTCCATTCTCTCTTATTGCTAAGTTCCGTAGTAAAGTATTTTCTGAAATCATATTTCTTCTCAGCCCTGTCCATGGGGCAATCTAGGAGGGAGTAATCATTAACTTGGCTTATCCGGTTCCATTGCCCTTCATAAAGCCTGGTTATAGGTTTCTCTCCCTTTATTCTGATTGCCGTTACCAAAGCTTTCTTCTGCACCACTATATGTAGTGGGCTTAGTTCCAATAGTGCTTCAAGTGATGCTGTTGGGCACGTCCTCATTGCACCCGTTATCCCAATGCACGCTAATCTTTGAATCTTACCTAGCTGCATTTGAGTCGACTTCAGATCTGTTCTTTTGGCCCACGCTATAGCTTCATAAGTTACTATTGGGCGGACCATCATCGAGTACATCCAGTGTAAAATGCTGGGTTTACATCCCCAGTTTTTACCCGCTACCCTTCTGCAAATCATTGTAGCTCGCTTGGCTTTTTCAGTGATTTGGTCGACATGTGCCTTCCATGTTAACTTGTTGTCCAGTACTATCCCCAGATACTTCACTTCTGCTTTTGGTTCAATGACTTCTCCCAAAATTTGAATTGCCCTCCATCTCGGAAGTTTCCTTTTCCTGGTAAATGGTACAATAGTGGTCTTCGTTGGATTGATGTTCAATCCTGTTGCCCTGCACCATTGACATATAATCCTCAACCCTCTTTGTACAATGTCACGTAGGGTTTCCTCGAACTTGCCTTTTGCTATTAAGACTATGTCGTCCGCGTAGCCCTGGCATTCTATTCCTGCTTCCGACAGTTTCATTAGTAATCATCAACAACCAGACTCCACATCAAGGGCGACAGAACTCCTCCCTGTGGACATCCTCTGGTTGTGTTGAAGGATATGGTCTCCCCTCTGCTGTTGTTTCTACTGATCTCGTGTAGAGCACTTCTACCATCCATTTTGATATCACTGGGTCTACCCCTCTTTGGTTTAATGCCCTTTCTATTACTTCGTGTGAAGTGTTATCAAAGGCTCCTTCTATATCTAGGAAGGCACAAACGGCTATTTCCTTTTCATCTATTGATTTCTGAATAGTTCTTACCAGGCTAGTGAGAACGGTCTCTGTTGATCTGCCCACTCTACACGCATGTTGGTTTGCATGCAAAGGCATCTGCTGTAATATCCCACATCTTAGATAGTTGTCTACAGCTTTTTCAAGTGTTTTCAGCATAAAAGATGTTAGGCTTATCGGTCTGAAGGATTTTGGATGAGCGGTGTCCTTTTTCCCCACTTTGGGTATGAACACCACTCTTGCCTTCCTCCATGCCTTTGGTATGTACCCCAAGGCCAAGCTGCTACGCCCGATATTTAACATGAATGGTTATAGTTCCTTCAAGCCCTTTTGTAAGAGGGCCGGAAAATTACCATCCGTTCCAGGGGATTTAAAGGGTTGAAAGGTACATAAAGCCCATTCTAGTCTTTCCCTAGAGCAAATTTCTGCTGCTATTTGCCTGCTTGTCCGACTAGGGTTTCTTGGTCCGTTACTCGACCGCTCGTTGTCATCTGCCACACTTCCTGGAAAGTGTGTCTTTAATAACAGCTCCGCCCTGTTTCGGCCGTTCTTAGAGTAACTACCGTCCTCTTTCTTAAGTGACATCGTCATTTCTGGCCCACATTTCGCAAAGGCTTTGTATAGTCTTGCTGTTTCTGGAAGCGATTCTATGTTTTCACAGAACTTTCTAAAGCTAGTGCGTTTAGCTTTCCTAATTTCTTTATTATACTCAGTCAGTTTGGTTTTATAATGCTCCCACTGCCCGTTACGCTTTGCCCCATTGCAGAGCCTTCGAACTTCGGTTCTGAGCGTAGAGAGATTATTGTTCCATCAAACCGCGTCCTTCTCCTTGACCCTCGATTTCTCGGGGCAGCTACAATGGTAGGCATCCAGTAGAGCCCCATTTAGTTGGGTCACACTGTCGTCGAGCTCGTACTTATTTCGTATGCGTTTGCTCGATGTTATGCCTTGTAGGTTATGGTGTAGGTTTTCATTGTACTTCTCCCAATTCGTTTTCCTAGAATTTCTATAGGAAGATGCCTCAGTATTTAGGCCCTCTAGCGAAAATTCAATTATTCTATGATCGAATAATGAAACTCCATCGGATACTCTCCAATTTCTTGCAATTCTAGCTAAGCTTGGACTGGCTACTGTGATGTCTAGGACCTCCTCTCTAACTCTTGTGACGAATGTAGGTCTATTACCCTCATTTAGTATTTCTAGGTTAGATGCTACAACGTATTCTAATAAGTACTCACCTCGATAATTTTTATCAGTGCTGCCCCATGCTGTGTTGTGTGCGTTAGCATCGCATCCCAGTATATGCTGTAGGTTCTGCTCTGTACAGAAGTCCACCAGCTGCCGTACTTCTGCCGGCGGTGGTGAAGCTTCCTCGCCCGGAAAGTATGCTGATGCTATCACTATCATCTTTTGGTTGCCTTCGATGTCGATGAGAGCTTGGATAGGAACCAAGTCCCGCGTCATAAATTCTGTAAGACAAATATGATTAATATCTTTACTAATTAAAATACATGCTCTGGGCGACGTATGTCTATTGTCCCATAATACCTTGCCACTGCTGCAGCTCAATCCTCTGATTGCACCTTTATAGTGCCAGGGTTCTTGGGTCAATACCATGCCCAGGTTAAATTTAGAAAATGTCCTAGCAATCACTGCGGATGCAGCTTTTGCGTGGTGGACGTTAACCTGGGCGAATTTGATACGTGATCCTTTATCTGGCATTATGTTACTAGCCATAATGCTAGTTATTGTTCGGGCTAGTGCCCAAGCTGTTGTCGCTTAACAGCATCTCTTCCTCTTCATCATCTATTGGATCATCAGGATCAGGATGGCCAAGATCTATGCCCTCCATGTCGCTCTCAATGGATGGTGGCTGCTCCGTCTCCATTGGTTCAGTTACCTTTGGTTCGGATATGGATAGATTTTGCGCGGCTATCGGCTCCGTCTCTTCTTTGGCTTCTGCGGGGGCTGGGCCGCTCTCTTTTTCTTTGCCCCTCGCTATTCCGTGAACCGGAACCTCACCAAACCTGTAGCTAATGGCATTGCCCGATTTCTTAATGGCTTCCAGCGATTGTTCGTCAATGCCTATTGTCATCAGCTGGCCGCTGCCTTCTTCTTTGGTTCTTATAACGTTCCAGAGAGGCGTGTTGATGCCTTCATTTTGCGCGCTTATCAGAGCCGTAATCTGCTCCGTTGTTTGGCCCACGCTTCTGGAGAGGAAAATAGTTACTGTATGCATTCTGGTGCATGCTGTAAGCGGTGCCCCATCCCGCGCTGAAAGTTGGGGGGCGGCTTGCCTAAGCCAGTTCGCTGTTTGGACATCCTTGCAGTCCACGAGTATGTACCCCAGTCGAAAATGGATGCCCTCAAACTTTAGCTTGTGGTCCCATCCCTTTGCAACATCTGTCAGGATTGCCTCTTCTAGTGCTGTCAGCTCCTGTGTGGTTAGGTTAACCTCAGGATATCCCTTTGGTAGCACTGCCATCTTAACCGCCTTGGAGACGTTCGCGTAGCTTTTGCTCGCTGTTGTGTTCGTCTTTGCTGTGGGGTTTCTTGACTGATCTGCGAACCTCGGCCTTTTGCCTTCTGCCAGTTGCGGTGGTGAAATTTGTTTGTTACCGCGCTTGCCCGTTTCTTGGTGTGCCTGGGCTGCTTCCTCTGGCTTGGCCTTGTGTTCGTCGGCCTTTTTTCTTGCTTCCATCGGTTCGAGACCTTTCTCAAGGTACCTTAGGTACCATCTGCAGCCTGCCCCACTGAGACCTTTTCTTAGTGGGTCGTCGAAGGCTCCTGGTTGTCCTGGTGCTGGTAGCCTTGGGACTTTGCGGGATTCATGCCCTCGAGGTTTCTGCTTTACTCCTGCAGTAGTAGCCGAAGTTTCCGCTGCTTTGACACCCAATTTTGCTCGCCACGCTAAATTGCCGAATGTTGACGTATGTCGTTCCGCTTAGCTTCTGCCCTTTGGGTTGCCTCCTTCGACGTCGTCGCACCAACCATATCGCTTGCCGCTGCCTCTGGTGTCCCGCTATTCTTCGATGGAGCTATTGCCCCAATCTTCGACGTAGCGGTTACACTTTTTGTAGGCGACATCAATATCTTGGTGTTCATGTTTGGTGCTTTTGCACCAGTTCTGACTGGTTGACTATTGCTGTCACCAGCTTTCTTCGCCGTTGCCGGCTTCTTGCGCTGAGGCAATAGATTTTTGCTCCTGCTAGCAGCAGCATCTTAAATTTTGAAGATAATTTACTAAGGAAAGGTAAATTTTTAAGAAAATTTACTAAGAAAAGGTAAATTTTTAAGAAAATTTATTAAGGAAAGCTAAATTTTTAAGAAAATTTACTAAGAAGAAGGTAAATTTTCATAACTTTTAAGAAAATTTACTAAGGAAAGGTAAACTTTTAAGAAAATTTACTAAGGAAAGCTAAATTTTTAAGAAAATTTACTAAGGAAAGCTAAATTTTTAAGAAAATTTACTAAGGAGAGGTAAATTTTTAAGAAAATTAACTAAGGTAAGGTAAATTTTTAAGAAAATTTACTAAGGAAAGGTAAATTTTTAAGAAAATTTACTAAGAAGAAGGTAAATTTTCATAACTTTTAAGAAAATTTACTAAGGAAAGGTAAATTTTTAAGAAAATTTACTAAGGAAAGGTAAATTTTTAAGAAAATTTACTAGGGAAAGGTAAATTTTCAGAATTTTTAGGAACTGTAAATTCAACCAGAAAATAAGAATTCCTTCTCAACAGCATCATCTGTACAACCTTCACCATCATTAACGCCAACAGCATTCGCCACAATACTATCTCCAAGGCGATAGCATCCTGCCCCAAGTTCATACACCAGATCGCCATTCACACACATCCGCACCAGCCAACCCGCGGGGGACCATCATCAGTAACAGCACCGCCACTCCTGGGGGTGCCAGGTATTTTGTTTTTTTTTTATCTTGCTCTTATATATATATATATATATATATATATATATATGTTTAGAAAATTAAAATCTAAGTAAAAACATAGAAGAATATAAAAATTATAGAAAAAATTTGAAAAAAATGAAAGTATTCAAGAAAAATATATGACACTAGGGAAAACATTAGGGTGGTCCGCTTATTCCGGTAAATGTATAAACAGTCCCTTTTTAATAAAAGAAAATAATAATAAAAATAATAGAAAATGAGCTCAGGCCTGTAGGGAACGAATTTGTAGGCAGATTGCCTAAGTATAGTGGATACACAAATGGTGCCCCTACACAGAAAATTATAATTCTACGATAAAAGCGAAATCGGTTAGCGAAACTAAGTTCAAAACCTGAAAATGAATATATAAAATTAAACATAACCTGAAGGAAAAGGAAAATAGTTAGTAGTAATAGGATAAGCATGAAAGAAAATCAAAGTAATTAGTAGTAATAAGATAAGAAAAGGAATCAAAACCTGAAAATTAATATATAAAATTAAACAAAACCTGAAAATAAATATATGAAATTAAACAAAACCTGAAAATAAATATATGAAATTAAACAAAACCGGAAAATAAATATATAAAATTAAACATAACCTGAAAAGGACAGTAGTTCATAATAGCAAAAGGAAAGAAAATAAATTTCGGAATAAATTAATTAAAGAAAGTAAATCAATTTGCGTGGTACACCTTTGTACTTTTTACTTGGTATTCTGTGATTTCGACATCTGCACCACTATATGTAGTGGGCTTAGTTCCAATAGTGCTTCAAGTGATGCTGTTGGGCACGTCCTCATTGCACCCGTTATCCCAATGCACGCTAATCTTTGAATCTTACCTAGCTGCATTTGAGTCGACTTCAGATCTGTTCTTTTGGCCCACGCTATAGCTTCATAAGTTACTATTGGGCGGACCATCATCGAGTACATCCAGTGTAAAATGCTGGGTTTACATCCCCAGTTTTTACCCGCTACCCTTCTGCAAATCATTGTAGCTCGCTTGGCTTTTTCAGTGATTTGGTCGACATGTGCCTTCCATGTTAACTTGTTGTCCAGTACTATCCCCAGATACTTCACTTCTGCTTTTGGTTCAATGACTTCTCCCAAAATTTGAATTGCCCTCCATCTCGGAAGTTTCCTTTTCCTGGTAAATGGTACAATAGTGGTCTTCGTTGGATTGATGTTCAATCCTGTTGCCCTGCACCATTGACATATAATCCTCAACCCTCTTTGTACAATGTCACGTAGGGTTTCCTCGAACTTGCCTTTTGCTATTAAGACTATGTCGTCCGCGTAGCCCTGGCATTCTATTCCTGCTTCCGACAGTTTCATTAGTAATCATCAACAACCAGACTCCACATCAAGGGCGACAGAACTCCTCCCTGTGGACATCCTCTGGTTGTGTTGAAGGATATGGTCTCCCCTCTGCTGTTGTTTCTACTGATCTCGTGTAGAGCACTTCTACCATCCATTTTGATATCACTGGGTCTACCCCTCTTTGGTTTAATGCCCTTTCTATTACTTCGTGTGAAGTGTTATCAAAGGCTCCTTCTATATCTAGGAAGGCACAAACGGCTATTTCCTTTTCATCTATTGATTTCTGAATAGTTCTTACCAGGCTAGTGAGAACGGTCTCTGTTGATCTGCCCACTCTACACGCATGTTGGTTTGCATGCAAAGGCATCTGCTGTAATATCCCACATCTTAGATAGTTGTCTACAGCTTTTTCAAGTGTTTTCAGCATAAAAGATGTTAGGCTTATCGGTCTGAAGGATTTTGGATGAGCGGTGTCCTTTTTCCCCACTTTGGGTATGAACACCACTCTTGCCTTCCTCCATGCCTTTGGTATGTACCCCAAGGCCAAGCTGCTACGCCCGATATTTAACATGAATGGTTATAGTTCCTTCAAGCCCTTTTGTAAGAGGGCCGGAAAATTACCATCCGTTCCAGGGGATTTAAAGGGTTGAAAGGTACATAAAGCCCATTCTAGTCTTTCCCTAGAGCAAATTTCTGCTGCTATTTGCCTGCTTGTCCGACTAGGGTTTCTTGGTCCGTTACTCGACCGCTCGTTGTCATCTGCCACACTTCCTGGAAAGTGTGTCTTTAATAACAGCTCCGCCCTGTCTCGGCCGTTCTTAGAGTAACTACCGTCCTCTTTCTTAAGTGACATCGTCATTTCTGGCCCACATTTCGCAAAGGCTTTGTATAGCTTTGCTGTTTCTGGAAGCGATTCTATGTTTTCACAGAACTTTCTAAAGCTAGTGCGTTTAGCTTTCCTAATTTCTTTATTATACTCAGTCAGTTTGGTTTTATAATGCTCCCACTGCCCGTTACGCTTTGCCCCATTGCAGAGCCTTCGAACTTCGGTTCTGAGCGTAGAGAGATTATTGTTCCATCAAACCGCGTCCTTCTCCTTGACCCTCGATTTCTCGGGGCAGCTACAATGGTAGGCATCCAGTAGAGCCCCATTTAGTTGGGTCACACTGTCGTCGAGCTCGTACTTATTTCGTATGCGTTTGCTCGATGTTATGCCTTGTAGGTTATGGTGTAGGTTTTCATTGTACTTCTCCCAATTCGTTTTCCTAGAATTTCTATAGGAAGATGCCTCAGTATTTAGGCCCTCTAGCGAAAATTCAATTATTCTATGATCGAATAATGAAACTCCATCGGATACTCTCCAATTTCTTGCAATCCTAGCTAAGCTTGGACTGGCTACTGTGATGTCTAGGACCTCCTCTCTAACTCTTGTGACGAATGTAGGTCTATTACCCTCATTTAGTATTTCTAGGTTAGATGCTACAAGGTATCCTAATAAGTACTCACCTCGATAATTTTTATCAGTGCTGCCCCATGCTGTGTTGTGTGCGTTAGCATCGCATCCCAGTATATGCTGTAGGTTCTGCTCTGTACAGAAGTCCACCAGCTGCCGTACTTCTGCCGGCGGTGGTGAAGCTTCCTCGCCCGGAAAGTATGCTGATGCTATCACTATCATCTTTTGGTTGCCTTCGATGTCGATGAGAGCTTGGATAGGAACCAAGTCCCGCGTCATAAATTCTGTAAGACAAATATGATTAATATCTTTACTAATTAAAATACATGCTCTGGGCGACGTATGTCTATTGTCCCATAATACCTTGCCACTGCTGCAGCTCAATCCTCTGATTGCACCTTTATAGTGCCAGGGTTCTTGGGTCAATACCATGCCCAGGTTAAATTTAGAAAATGTCCTAGCAATCACTGCGGATGCAGCTTTTGCGTGGTGGACGTTAACCTGGGCGAATTTGATACGTGATCCTTTATCTGGCATTATGTTACTAGCCATAATGCTAATTATTGTTCGGGCTAGTGCCCAAGCTGTTGTCGCTTAACAGCATCTCTTCCTCTTCATCATCTATTGGATCATCAGGATCAGGATGGCCAAGATCTATGCCCTCCATGTCGCTCTCAATGGATGGTGGCTGCTCCGTCTCCATTGGTTCAGTTACCTTTGGTTCGGATATGGATAGATTTTGCGCGGCTATCGGCTCCGTCTCTTCTTTGGCTTCTGCGGGGGCTGGGCCGCTCTCTTTTTCTTTGCCCCTCGCTATTCCGTGAACCGGAACCTCACCAAACCTGTAGCTAATGGCATTGCCCGATTTCTTAATGGCTTCCAGCGATTGTTCGTCAATGCCTATTGTCATCAGCTGGCCGCTGCCTTCTTCTTTGGTTCTTATAACGTTCCAGAGAGGCGTGTTGATGCCTTCATTTTGCGCGCTTATCAGAGCCATAATCTGCTCCGTTGTTTGGCCCACGCTTCTGGAGAGGAAAATAGTTACTGTATGCATTCTGGTGCATGCTGTAAGCGGTGCCCCATCCCGCGCTGAAAGTTGGGGGGCGGCTTGCCTAAGCCAGTTCGCTGTTTGGACATCCTTGCAGTCCACGAGTATGTACCCCAGTCGAAAATGGATGCCCTCAAACTTTAGCTTGTGGTCCCATCCCTTTGCAACATCTGTCAGGATTGCCTCTTCTAGTGCTGTCAGCTCCTGTGTGGTTAGGTTAACCTCAGGATATCCCTTTGGTAGCACTGCCATCTTAACCGCCTTGGAGACGTTCGCGTAGCTTTTGCTCGCTGTTGTGTTCGTCTTTGCTGTGGGGTTTCTTGACTGATCTGCGAACCTCGGCCTTTTGCCTTCTGCCAGTTGCGGTGGTGAAATTTGTTTGTTACCGCGCTTGCCCGTTTCTTGGTGTGCCTGGGCTGCTTCCTCTGGCTTGGCCTTGTGTTCGTCGGCCTTTTTTCTTGCTTCCATCGGTTCGAGACCTTTCTCAAGGTACCTTAGGTACCATCTGCAGCCTGCCCCACTGAGACCTTTTCTTAGTGGGTCGTCGAAGGCTCCTGGTTGTCCTGGTGCTGGTAGCCTTGGGACTTTGCGGGATTCATGCCCTCGAGGTTTCTGCTTTACTCCTGCAGTAGTAGCCGAAGTTTCCGCTGCTTTGACACCCAATTTTGCTCGCCACGCTAAATTGCCGAATGTTGACGTATGTCGTTCCGCTTAGCTTCTGCCCTTTGGGTTGCCTCCTTCGACGTCGTCGCACCAACCATATCGCTTGCCGCTGCCTCTGGTGTCCCGCTATTCTTCGATGGAGCTATTGCCCCAATCTTCGACGTAGCGGTTACACTTTTTGTAGGCGACATCAATATCTTGGTGTTCATGTTTGGTGCTTTTGCACCAGTTCTGACTGGTTGACTATTGCTGTCACCAGCTTTCTTCGCCGTTGCCGGCTTCTTGCGCTGAGGCAATAGATTTTTGCTCCTGCTAGCAGCAGCATCTTAAATTTTGAAGATAATTTACTAAGGAAAGGTAAATTTTTAAGAAAATTTACTAAGAAAAGGTAAATTTTTAAGAAAATTTATTAAGGAAAGCTAAATTTTTAAGAAAATTTACTAAGAAGAAGGTAAATTTTCATAACTTTTAAGAAAATTTACTAAGGAAAGGTAAACTTTTAAGAAAATTTACTAAGGAAAGCTAAATTTTTAAGAAAATTTACTAAGGAAAGCTAAATTTTTAAGAAAATTTACTAAGGAGAGGTAAATTTTTAAGAAAATTAACTAAGGTAAGGTAAATTTTTAAGAAAATTTACTAAGGAAAGGTAAATTTTTAAGAAAATTTACTAAGAAGAAGGTAAATTTTCATAACTTTTAAGAAAATTTACTAAGGAAAGGTAAATTTTTATATATATATATATATATATATATATATATATATATATATATATATATGTTTAGAAAATTAAAATCTAAGTAAAAACATAGAAGAATATAAAAATTATAGAAAAAATTTGAAAAAAATGAAAGTATTCAAGAAAAATATATGACACTAGGGAAAACATTAGGGTGGTCCGCTTATTCCGGTAAATGTATAAACAGTCCCTTTTTAATAAAAGAAAATAATAATAAAAATAATAGAAAATGAGCTCAGGCCTGTAGGGAACGAATTTGTAGGCAGATTGCCTAAGTATAGTGGATACACAAATGGTGCCCCTACACAGAAAATTATAATTCTACGATAAAAGCGAAATCGGTTAGCGAAACTAAGTTCAAAACCTGAAAATGAATATATAAAATTAAACATAACCTGAAGGAAAAGGAAAATAGTTAGTAGTAATAGGATAAGCATGAAAGAAAATCAAAGTAATTAGTAGTAATAAGATAAGAAAAGGAATCAAAACCTGAAAATTAATATATAAAATTAAACAAAACCTGAAAATAAATATATGAAATTAAACAAAACCTGAAAATAAATATATGAAATTAAACAAAACCGGAAAATAGATATATAAAATTAAACATAACCTGAAAAGTTCATAATAGCAAAAGGAAAGAAAATAAATTTCGGAATAAATTAATTAAAGAAAGTAAATCAATTTGCGTGGTACACCTTTGTACTTTTTACTTGGTATTCTGTGATTTCGACATCTATTCTCTTTCCTTGAAAAACCAAGACAAGATAAATTAAGTTTTTCAATTTTTCTATTTTGAATAATGCCATACATTTATATTTGTTCTGATTTCCTTCTAATTTCAAATTCAAAGATTTGCAAATAAAACCAAGTATATGTTATAACGTGGTAAACGAAAACCAGTAATATCTTTTTTAGTTATGATTTAACAATCATGGAATAAATCTCGTAACAGGTAAGTGAGGTAGAAGTACTGGAGAGATTGGTTTTAGGGGCAGTTCCTAATAGTAGGACCACGGGCTGCCATGGCGAATGGTGGGCAGGTCTAGCAGCAAAATAAACCATGGCTGCAGATCAGGGCTGACCACGGCTGAGGCATCTGAAAGGGAAGAATGGATTTAGATTAGAACGAGATCGAAACCAAAGATAAGAACGAGATTTTTCTATGCTTACCCCTTTTTACAGTTGAAATATTTTCTTATTTCGAATTTTAATTTTTTGCTAGAAAGCTCGTGGGTGTGTTGCTGGCCAACCCCGCCCTCTACCGGCTTAGCTGGGGCCAATTGAAGACCAACAACAACTCCCAAGAGTCTTTCTACAAAATATTACGTGAAATTAAATACAATGGCTAAAAAACTGCAGGAGTATGTAAAATATACAACACAAGAATTGAACTCATATACACAATCTAAAGAATCATAAATACTAATCTACATTTAACCATGGGGCCTTTCTGTCTAGCAGATTTTCAACATATTCCAATGGCCCATTTGGTAAGAAGTAAAGTCGGTTTTTATGATATACACTTAGATGGTATTGTGCTGGACATTAAGAGCATAAAAGTGCTGTGTACGATGGCTGCCATGCGTGCTGATGATCCACGACTACATGTCAACATCCATGCAGATGTTTATGATTTCGAATTCCAAGAAGGCGCAGAGCTTACGGGTGTTGTGAAACACATTGGTGTCCATCATGTTGGAGTGATATTGTATCGAGTATTTAATTCCAACGTTAGGGTGAACCATTAAGTGGATAAAGACGAGGTTATAATGGACCAGGAAGTTAAATTTCGTATAAGGAACTTTAACCTTCAGAATGTGTTTCCATATATTGATGGAAAAGTACTAACGCCTAGTGTTCAAAGAGTTTTAGCAAAAGGGGTAAATATTGTTGATATATAAAAATAACTAACATTTTCTAAATTTTTTCCTATTTTTGCTTTTTGTAGAAAAAAATCAAATTCTGCACCGAAAATAATTATAATGGTGATTTTTATATAGGGAAGGATGGAGTAAAAGAGCTTGATGTTCTATTGTCAATTACAAAACCTGAAACAGCAACAGAATTCGGAAACTCAGTTGGAGGAGATAGAACAAAAAAATCTAAAAAGTCGGAAAAACTTACGAAGAATTTAGATAAATCTGTCATGCTAGACACAACATCAGAAACAAGTAATAATTATCCCAAAAAGTGCTCTAAGAAACGGAAAAGTTCCACATATATGCCTTCTTCAGCAAATACCGAAGAAGAAGACAAAATAGCTATACCAACATCTAAGAAAATAAAAAAGAACTCCTTGTAACGTCCACTAGTAGTGACCAATGTCTGGCAGTGTACGCGTTGCCAATGTTCCTTCTCTTCACATTGTATAAACTTCCCTTCGGCACGTTGACAACCCTGAGCATATTTTAATACATCCCAGGGGGATATTTCTTTTCGGGTGTCATGTGACCTCATTAGCCAATAGGAATGCGCGACGTGGCATATAGTGGGAAGAAGAAGAATTGGCACGTAGGCCATCCTTTTGACAAGCTTGGGTATTTTTGTTGAGGTTGGTCAGTTGGGTTTGAGAGGTAAAAGAATACAGATAAAAAAAACGAGAGTTAAGACAATTTGAAATTTTGAATATTCGAAAATATATATGTATAAAAACTCAAAAGAAAAGAAACCTGAAAAGAAAAAGGGTTAAAACAACTAAAAAACTACCCTAACAAAATGCATGTAAAAACGATAAAAGAAAAGCGTGAAACCTGAAAAGAATGAATAGTTAAAATAAGTTGTAAAGCCTGAAAAGAAAAAAGGAACGAAGCATGGTTAATAAATAATTTTGTAAAACTTACCTAAAACCCAAAAAGACAAAAACCTGTAAAGAAAAAATATACGCTAAGGTTATAATTATGTACACACGAAAGAAAAATTGTAAAACCTAAGCATAAAAGTACCAGTACCAACATCCCTGAACCAAATCAACCAGCTCCAACACCAACGCAGCCACATGTACCAGCTCAGCCAAAAGTTAACACGAATGCAGTGGCTTCACAAACTACCCGCGTCAGCAGTACACCACCATCCTACACTAACGAAGCCGCCTATGAGGTATCACCAAATCATCAGTCATCATCTAGTGGTTTAGTAAGGATCGAAGTAGAGTAGATTTTTTATTTAAATTTTCTTGTACTCATGATAAATATTTAAGATATACCTTTTTAAATGTATTTCACATATTAACACACATAACGATCCAGCCATATATACTTACCTTCGTATATAAGAAAGGCAAATTAAATATAAAATACCCTTTTGAATTCGAATACTTACCTTTTTAAGTTAAATACTTACCTGTTGAATTTTAAAATACCTTTTGAATTCAAATACTTATCTTTTTAATTTATATACATTTTGGATTTAAAATTATTGCCTGTTTGCTAGAATTAATAAAACAAAGTTCTTTATGCCTTAAGATGAGAAATAGGAGTGAATGAATTTATTAAAAACAAAAACGTACAAGCATACACCGCTATGTGTATGAACACATACTGTACATATGCTTACATATTAATGTGTTACACAAAATAACTGAATAAGCTGATGCAATAAATACAGTAGCGTACATAACTGTTTGTGTTTCTAAAGCTGCGTTCACACTACGTGTTTTGCTTGTGTTTTCTTATTTTTTACCACATGTAATTTGTACACATAGTGTGAAACCTTTCAAACATTGTTTATGTACAACACATTTTGCAAGACATATGTGAATTTTTCAATTAGGTTCTATTTTGGCAAGACAAACATATGAAAATACAACACTGCTTGTGGCGAAAGAAAAACAGAGTAAATTATAAAGATTAATATTTAAAGAAAAATAAATTGTTTAATATTAATTAACAATTAAAAAATATATAAAATATATAACTTTTCTTTTAACAATAATTTTTTGTGAATTCACAAATTAAATCAGCTGTTGTTTACATTTAGAGGTTATGTCATGCGGAAATACATATGTACGTTTGAACGCAAAAATTATGAATTGTATGTAAAACGCCAATTTTGACACACACACACAATTACGTATGGATCGTAAAACTGAATTTACATATGGAAAATACACATAGTGTAAACACACCTTAACACTTCCACTTTTATTGATCAGGTTATTCTTTTTAAAAAAATGAACAAACTTTTAGGAGCGACTTTAAATTATTGAAAATAACATTGTTTAGAGGCTTCGTGCAGCTGCATATTTGTCGGCCAGCTGCATATTTGTTGGTACGTACTTAAGCATGAACCCTTTATTCTCATAGACTTCTCTGATGAAATGAAATTTGACCTCAACATGCTTAGTCCTCTTGTGGTGTTGTGGATTCTTCACCAGTCTGATGGCGCTTTGATTGTCCAAACAAATTTCTGGTACTGCGCAATAACTAGAAATTTCCGCCAACAATCGACGAACCCAAATTAGCTCTTTGACCGACTCGCAAGCGGCCATGTACTCCGCTTCAGTTGTTGAAAGCGCAACTGTTTGCTGAATTTTCGACGACCATGAGATAGGCGCGCCGCAAAACATGATTACGTAACCACCAGTTGATTGCCTCGTTTCCAAGTCACCAGCAAAGTCCGAATCACTGAAGCAAGTCAAAGACAAATTATTAACTTTCTCAAATAATATACTTTCATTGAGAGTCCCTCGCAGATATCTGAAGATTCGCTTTATTAATACGACATGTTCGCTCTTATAACTGTCCAGAAAACGACTTGCATACGACACCGCATAGGCCAGCTCAGGTCTTGTCACCGTAAACAGGTACATAAGAGACCCAATTGCCTCTCGATATGGATACTGCACTTGTTGACTGCTTTCTGTACTTAAATTAGCACCTTCTGCTGGAGTTACAACAGGCTTAGCGTCAAGCATCCCAAATCGTTCTAACACTTTTGCTGCGTACGCCTTTTGTCGAATAAATACCTTTCCAGACTTCTTGACGACTTCCATGCCCAGGTAAAATATCGATTCAAATACTTTAATGTCGAACTCTTTCGTAAGATGATCAACCAATTTACAGAGTGCTTCTGTTGACTGCGCTGCTATTATGCCGTCATCAATATAAATCGCAAGAATTAATTTCGCATCGTTGAAACTGCCAATAAAAACGCATGAAAACGCTGTACTGACTTTTAAATCGAAATTCTCCAGCATTCGCGTGAATTTCTGATTCCAACATCTCGATGATTGTTTTAAGCCATATAGACTCTTGTTCAGCTTACACACCTTATCAGTTCCGTCTTCGTAACCAGTAGGCTGATTCATGTAAATCTCTTCAACAAGTGTGCCATAGAGAAACGCCGTCTTCACATTTGCTTCACAATCATGTCGTACTAAATTGACATGGCAAAAATCATTCGAATAGACGTGAACTTCGCAACAGGACTAAAAGTCTCGAAATAATCACTGCCAAACTTCTGCGCAAAGCCGCGAGCCACTAAACGCGCCTTAAAGCGTTCAATTTCGCCATTTTTGTCGCGTTTGACCTTATAGACCCATTTGTTCAAAATCGCTGCTCTGTAAACTCACCAACGACCAGGTATTGTTTGTTATTAACGATTGAAACTCCTCATCCATAGCGCGCTTCCACTGCGTACTAAAATTACTAGATACTGCATTTTCATAGCAGTCTGGCTCATCGGTTTCAGCAACATACGCATAACTAAGCGCAAAATTACCTTCGGCCTCTTTGCTTTTCGAGCGCGTCATAATCTTACGTACCTCCAGATTATTATTTGCGCCTCCGCCATCGACATCATCAATGAAAACATTGTCAGAGCTATCAGTTGTGATTTCAGGATTGTCAGAATTTGCAGTTGGTTCTTCCGCTGGATCTTCTGCTTCCGCGTGTTCTTCACGTATAAATGCGACTTCTTTGCACGTTTCCTTGATGATGACATCCCTTGATATTTCAATCTTTCTTTCGTTAGGCATCCAAATCCTATACCCTTTGCAATTTTCTTCGTCTCCGACAAATACGCCTTTCTTGGATTTCGCATTAAGCTTTCTTCGTTTTTCTTGCGGTATATGCACGTGTGCGTCCGATCCAAATATTCGAAGTACTGACTAGTCAGCTTTTTGACTAAACCATAACTCGAATGGTGACTTTCCGCTTACCTGACATTTACCAGTCCGATTGAGAGTGTACACGACGTTCTGCACTGCTTCACCCCAGTATTTCAGATTAAATTCCTGGGCATGAATCATAGACCGTGCGGCTTCAATTACTGTTCTCATGTCTCGTTCAGCACGACCGTTGTGCTCTGGCGTATATGGCGTTGATTTTTGATGAACGACTTTCCTTTTGCGAAGTATGTCGGCCACATCCTTGTTGACACAAAAAATATCATTGCCGTTAGATGAAATATCGTGTTGACTCAGCACACTCTTCACATGATCTTTAGCTTGATGACACATGTGCTCATGCCAAAGTCGCAGTGACTCAGATTTTGCACTAAAATTTGCCATAGCTTCACGTAATCATGGAACCATTCTTTGTGATATGACATGTGGTCGCTAGCACCAGAGTCCATGAACCAGCTATTCTCACGTGATATGCTTGATTGCACAAACATAACCTCACGAAGGCATTACCATGTGTTGATTTTCCGCCGTTATTCTTATTTGGGCAGTCTCGCTTCCAATGACCTGGTTTTTTACAAAGAAAGCATTTTCCTTTCTTATTGTTGCCTTTACTGCCAACCTTTTTGACTTGCTTGGCTACGAATGCTCCTTGCTTATTTGGCTGTACACCCAATCTCGATTCCTCCATACACAAACGTGCCGTCAGCGTTTTTAACGTGCGCTCTCTTCACTCGGTTGCTTCCCATGACGCAAAAAAGCGATCGTACTGCTCCGGCAATGTCATTAAAATTTTAGTTACAAGCATATTTTCAGAAATCTTTTCGCCAAGATCTTCTAATTGTCTTGCAATTTTCTGCAACTTCGCTATATGCATTGCAATACTGTCATCGGGGTCTTTTGAGTATTGAAAGAATTGTTGCTGTAATAAATGAATCAACGTTTCTGACTTCTGTTCGTTCACGCTCTCCAACGTAGCATACATAGCAGCAGCAGTTTCGCAATTTATAATATACATCAACGGTTCTTCGCCCATAGAAACGACCAGAATTTTCTGTGCTTTAGCATCAGCTTTGATGCACTTCGTTCTAGGTTCACCTGCAACGTCAGGTTGCGTTACAGCTCCACTTACGATTTCCCAAAGGCCTTCGGCTCTAAGCACCACCTTAATCTGGAACTTCCATAACGTCCAACTGTCCTCGCCTTCAAGCTTGTTGATTTTAATTTCTTCCATCTTAAAAACTGTAATAGTCCAAGAACTTTATATTAATTACGATAAAATTAAATTTTACTTCTATTTTCGCGTTGGCTATTTGCTAGAATTAATAAAACAAAGTTCTTAATGCTTTATGATGAGAAATAGGAGTGAACGAATTTATTAAAAACAAAAAACCTACAAGCATACACCGAACAGAATACTATGTATATGCTTACATATGAATGCGTTACACAAAATAACTGAATAAGCTGATGCATAACTGTTTGTTTCTAACAAAAATACCTTTTGAATTCAAATACTTATCTTTTTAATTAAATACTTACATTTTAAATTTAAAATACCTTTTGAATTCAAATACTTACCTTTTTAATTTAAATACTTACCTGTTGAATACTTATCTTTTTAATTAATACTTACATTTTAAATTTAAAATACCTTTTGAATTCAAATACTTACCTTTTTAATTTAAATACTTACCTGTTGAATTTTAAAATACCTTTTGAATTCAAATACTTACCTTTTCAACTTAAATACTTACCTGTTGAATTTAAAAAAATACCTTTTGAATAAGGAAAGGGAAAAGGAAAAAAGGAAAGAAAACAAATTCGGAATAAAATTAATTAAAGAAAGTGAAAGCAATCAGAATGGTACACCTTTGTACTTGTTACTTGATATTCGGTGCATTCGACATTTGTTCCCTTTCTTTGAAAAATCCAGTTATATAAATTAAGTATTTTTTATTCTTTTATGTTGAATAATGTCATATATTAATATTTGTTCCAATTTCCTACAGAATTCAAATTCAAAGATTTGAAAATAAAAAAACCAAATATTTGTTATAAAGTTGTAAACGAAAAACTTTAATAATTTTTTTTATGATCATGGAATAAGTCTCAAAAACAGGTAAGTGAGGTAGAAGGACAGGTGGGACTCAGTGAAAGGGGCAGTTCCAAATCGTAGGACCACGGGCTGCCATGGTGAAGGGTGGGCTGGTCCAGCAGCGAAATACACTATAGCTGCAGACCAAAACTGATCATGGCTGAGCCATCTGAAAAGGAAGAAAAAATGTAGATTAGAATGAAATTTCGAAATCAAAGATAAGAGCAAGATTTTTTGCTTATCCCTTTTTACAGTTGAAATGAAATAATTTTTTTATTTCGAATTTTGAATTTTTTTTTTTTTTGTTAGGAAGCTCGTGGGTGTGTTTTTGGCCAACCCCACCATCTACCGGCTTAGCTCGGGCAAATTTAAGAGCTCTTAAGCGTTGCCAACTATATAGGCCACTGGGACCTCAGAGTCCTAAGAGTTTGTCATGACCACCTCAGGAGGGTTTAGGGTTGCATTCTAATGCACCTTTGACTTCTCTCCTTCTTTACTAATTCTTTCAGGCTGCATTAGAATGCAACCCTAAGGTAGGTAAGATCAACACTGCATTTTTTCTTTTTAACGAAGAAATGAAAATGACCGAAGAAAAAGATGGCGACTGGCGTCGGGTGATGGCGTGTGTATTGTTGCGGTGGTTCCGCACGGTGATGTGTGGTTGGTTGTACATGTTTAATGATGGTTTGGCTATTGATGTTCAAGATGATGTGGTGTTTTATGAATAATGTAAAAGCAGGAGGCATTTGCGTTGTTACAATGTTAGTTTACAATTGAGGTTTTTCGACATTCTCCTGAATCTCGTTCAATTCATACCATGACATTCTAAGGTGAAATCGTCAAACATTTCAGCCAATGTGATACGTGGTACATTAATCAGTAAAACCTAATGTGTATCTGACGATCAGTATGGCATTTTTTTTTTGCCACCAAAACTACATCAGGTATTCTATATCATTGATATTGGCTTCGCATAAATTGTAGCCTAAAACCGAGTTACCCACCTTCAGAAAATGTCCCAAAAGTTGAGCACGTATACATAGGATTATATAGGATTGTCGTTGATGCCCAGAGTATTTTCATGAGCCTTATGTTCAATATTAAATGTTCCAAATAATAAACGTTTTTTTTTTGTTTTCTGCCCTTTGCCGAACTTGCACCATACAACGCCAGAAACCTTTTGCCTCAGTATGATGACAATCATCGCACCTTTGATTATTGATCGTGAATTCAACAATAATTACTTGTTGAAGTACAGTTCCACCAGATGTTTCACCATGTATAGTTGTGACTTTAATACGTTTGGAATGGGTTTCGGTCCACACGAAACCAGCACCAACTAGTTTTACTTCTTTTAAACCTTTCAATTTGTTTAGGCATAATTCCAACAATTCACGCGACTCTAAGCGGCAGTTCTACATTTCCCGGGGAGTTGGAAATAACGTTCACAACTTCGACAGAAATGTAAGACAGCTTGTGTAGGTATGCTCCCTGTGATATCTACATGATTCCATTATTAAAATACTGTGTACGGATGTCAAGTAAATATATTTATTTTACTTTAATCAAATTTAAGAAAATAACAAAAATACGTGCAAAGTATATAAGTGCAATCAAAAAAGAAAAGAAAATCTGCACGTACATCGTGTTTATGTCGTCGTTTTGATATGTTGTTTGTTACTATACCTGTCAAAGCTGATGGTAGTGTCGTACGTAGCGTTGCCAGACGATGCGTGCAATACACTGATAGAAAACTAGATAAAGCGAATTCATGAATGAAAATGATGATTTGTTTTGGGTTTAGTTTTCTACTATAGTTGATGTAGATAAGCTGGTTGTGGTCTGGGATCGGAAGAGAAAAAAAATAAAGGATAATCACAGAACCATCTAGAAGTATTCGAAAAAAAGGATAACTATAGATATTAGAAAGAGTGAAAGAAAGTTGACAAACAAGTATAGATAAAATAATGGAAAGAAACAAGTTTTGGGATATAAGTTTGTCTGCCGGCTTTTCGGAGATCAGTGATTGTTAGAGCCGCGATCAGAATAGTCGATAAAACGCCGGACGGAAGCAGAGTGAAAAAGTTTGTGTGTGAAAAAAAATAAGTAAAGAAAATAGTCCAAGTTTTTTTGTGCTGTGAAAATATAAGGCAATCGAGCAGAACTTAGGCTTAAGGTTAGTGACCGACACGCCGGGTAGAAGGAATAAACTTGGGAGGCAACCAGTCCAAGATCAGGAGAGTGAAATGTGCGTACAGAAGGTCGATGGCGCTAACGGTCAGAAAGAATAATTAGTAAAATACCCAAAGGAAAACAGGTAACCTTAGCCGTATGTTCTTGTGCGTAACCTGCAAAGGAAAAAGAAGTTTCATAAAAATTGTTGAATTTTGCCCGGAAGAGCATATAATTTGCCGGAGAAAAGATAATTGATCTATTGATTGTATCACGTTAAAAATTTGAAGCGAAAGGCGTTAAAACTTTAAAAAAATCATTTGGGTCATTGCGTTGAAGTGAATATAAAAAAATATCAAAATTCTATCCAGAAAAAGAAAATATATAAATATTAAAACCGTAACCAGAAAAGGTCAAATAACGATATTAAATTTTAATTTTTATTCTTATATTTTTTTTTATTTTAGTATATAATTTTTTTTGGGTATTTTAGTATATAATAATTGCGTAATATTTAGTGTTAAGTAAATTAATTTATTCCTAAGGTGAATATTGTGAGTGCAAAAAAACAGAAGGAAATATACTTACAGAAATTGTATCCGCTCAAGCTTAGAGCCGGAAGTAGTGTAGAAAGAGAAAAATTATTTCACAATAGCCACCCACCTCTTGTATGCCAGTTAATAGGGTATTTGCCCATGTTAAGTCTTAGGGAGCTCCTTCAGGCCTAAAACAAAATAACAAGGAAAGAAAATTTCAGTAGTGTGGACAGGTTGATATGGTGAAGTAGTGGATCTTTGTCAAGAGAGCTACGTGCGTAACGTGTATCGGCAAACTCGAGGTATATTTCGTGTTTTTTTTTATCAAAAAAGCACCAAAAATTTAGTCCTGCTTAATTGAGTAATTATTTGTTATTATTGTTTTGTTTTTTTTTTTTCAATATACGATAAGATTTTGAGATATTTTACTCTTAGGTATATATATGTAGTATTAGGAAAAAAGTCGTACAATAAACAATGTTATGAATAAGTGAACAAAATTGAAAATGAATAGGTGGTAATTTAATTTATAAGGGGTGGTGATAAAAGGTAAGTGGTGGTGAACGAGCGGATTTTGGGGTCACAAAAATCATACTTCGGGAGAAATGTGACCATGGTTGGGCAGGGCGGCTGGAGGCCAACATCTTCCTCCCACTCAAGATGTGTTTTTTTTTGTTGTAAACGTTAGTTTGAATGTTAGGAAAATTAATTGGTACGATCCTAGGGTTAGGGTTGAGGGATGGATGCACACCCTGACAAAGGCAGTACATAGAGCTAGTTGGTCCAATCACCCTAGTGCCAAACAGGTCTCGTAACAGTATTTAGCTTGCGCTGGAATTGGACAGTAGTGATAGTAAGGTGCGCATGCGAAGTGTAAATAATAAAGAACAGCAAAAAGGCACCTCGTTGGATTCTTGGGATTTTCTTGTGAATGATTGGACGAATAAGTGGCAAAAGAAATTGCTTTAGCAAAGGCTCAACAAGAGCAAACAAAAAAATAAATTTAACACAACTTTAAAAGCAGCAGCTCATAAAATAGCTTCAACACCTAATCCTAAAACGTTTATGTCCAAAAGCAGTGGCACCACAATACAAAAAAATAGAACCACAGCAACAATAACATCGTTCACCGCATCAACCAGTGCAACAGCAACAAAGCAACAGCCTATTCATCATCTGCTAAAATTACACCAGGAACAACCAACACCGTCACCAACAACTACAACGACAGCTACATTAACAACAGCCGCTCCAGCAATTCTAACAACAAAAATAGTGACAGCAACAATAACCTCGTTCACCGCATCAACTATTAAAACAGCAACAAAGCAATAGCCTATTCATCAGCTGCTAAAAGTACATCACCCTCGACAGCCTCACTACACATATATGTATTTCACGCCGTTAAAATTACAGTTATTTTGTGTATTCGTCTTGGCAATCAGTGGCTTAAGATTGGTTTCAGGAGTTAATCCATAAAAAGAATAAAACCGTTTCATATAATCCCCATAAGAAAAAATAAAAAAAAGGGGGTGACAAATTTTTTTTTGCGACTACTGACAATCAACCGTCCTTAATAAGTAGTAAACACAATTATAAAGATATACTATATATAAGATGGTTGTGGATTTTGCTCACTAACGAAGACCCTGGTTGTGATGCCCACATTTAAGAGAATTATTTGGCCAAATTTATTTACAGTTGATTATTAAGGGAGTACGTATATGATTATCACCACTATTTATTATCTATTATAACAACTTTTATTTTGCTTATAAGGTACCTTTTTCTTATATGAGTTATAAAATTATATTTTTGAAATAAATAATATATGTCTTTTATTACCAATGCCTAAGTCAGGACAATATATCGCACCTGTACCTCTAAAGTGAGTCAACTCAAAATTTACAAATTTTCAGTAGAGGCAAAAAACGGTTTTTTTAATATTTACTATAAAATTGAAAAACAGTTGTTTCAGTCATCATCAAAAATAACAAGTTTTTTGGGTGCAACTCAAAGTAAGTCTTTTTAGTGGATTCTAAAGAAGCTACTCTTATAACACAAAGAGGGTTACAACTGTATTTTTTTTTACGAAAGACTAGAAAAATCGATGTAAGATTTTTACAGTGGATTGATATGACCACTGTGTATCGTTTTCTTGCAAAAATTGAAAAATTTTAAGTTGACTCACTTTAGAGGTACAGGTGCGATATGCCGTATACCACACAACGTTAATTTATCCAGTTTAGTTGTAAAAAGGAATATATCTAGAGTGTATTAAAGTTATAGAGACGTAATAGAGTATAAAAGTTTTAGGCATGGTATATTTTCTTGACTTGGCACCAGGCATACGATATATATATCTTCAGAAGGTATTTGTGCGGACGCACTCGGAACACTAAATTAACGACTAACGAAAAAAAAAAGAATACATAGAAAAAAATATATATGACTAAATCCACTAGTACCTAGCCTGAGTGGAGTATGAGGACAGAGTGAGCCGCTGAAGATCATGGAGTAGCAGGGTGGTAATAATAGGTGAGTAATTGTTAGGGATAACCAAAATATCTAAGATCGGTTATCACGGTAGGATTTTTTTTTAATTCTAAGAGGGAGGGTTTAAGGGTAGACAACACCTACCAACCCAATTTATTGTTGCGACAACCACACTTAGTACGTGGAGTATACAGTTTTTTCATTTCGGGCTCCCAAAATTTAAAGTCTTTCTTATTTCTTCGATTGGTATGAAAAAAATTTTTTTTGTATGTCTGTCCCATATCCGCCAGTTCTATCGGCAAGAACCACCCCATCCGGCGAGCTTAGTCGCGCTTAAACGCAAGCATACCAGCACCGTTGATATACTGGTTATATATTTTCAAAAGTTTATTAAACTTTCGGTTTTTCAGGACAGCTATTACAAGTTCTCCGACAAAAATGGCGCCCAACGTAGGGCCCGAAATTCGGGTGCCTCTTTCATTAACAACCTCTTGAGTTTTGATCAAGCAGCATCATATTTCCCATCGTAAGTCACATTGATTTATGTCAATTAAGGCGATCATTCGTTTCCGACTTTGGGGAAGATTATGACTGTTTGGTGAAAGCCAGGAAGGCTGGCTGTTAACCTTTATCAAGAACATTTGTAAGTCATGGTTACTATGCGTTGGTGATTCGAGAGTACCATTAGCTGCAGTGCCTAGGATAAAAGGGTAACGGGCAAGAAACGTTCAGTTTGTTTAATTGCAATAAACCAAAGTTAAAATACTTGGCAAGCTACGATATTAAGGTTGATAAGTCGTGACGTCATGCTCGGTAAAAGGAAGAACTTCACCGTCGATCAACTCTGGAATCAGAGTTTGTTAAGTTTAGCTCCCGGATATGCACATTGGTTTCTTATCGTTGATTTCAAGCGATCTGCAAATAGGTGTTTTTTAGGTGTTTTGATTAATAAATATTTTTCTGGGGTTGTTAGGCATGGTTCGGTCATAAGTCTCGCCAGTCCTTCGAAACTCACTGCCAGTTTTCCATGAAAATATTTGGTTTTAGGAATATTCAAAATTTCAAATTAGAGGTCTTATACAAAATAGATAAATATTTTGGTTTTTTTTTTTTGTTATTTTGAATTGAGAAGCGGTTAATCAAGAAAAGAAAAATTAAACTCCTTTTGGCTAAATAAGTTTTCGGGTTGTGATAATAGAAAACATTGTGAAGAAATATTTTGATTTTTTTTTTTTTGGTTTCAATTGTAATTGAAAATTTGTTCTTCTTGTTCACGTTTTAAGCGGATAGACTTGTTCGATTTGAAACGATCTGTTTCCAATTGGGACGGTGAAAATCGGGAAGTTTGTTCTTTTTTTTTTTTTTTTTTTTTTTTTGGGGAAAACTATTGGAATTGACTAAATTTTAATGCGTTAAAATTCAAACTTTGGAAAAGTATTGGTATTGATTTTTTGATTTTTTTTTGCTTTTAAAAAGAAAAAAATTAGGGAAGTTTACAGAGTTCTTCGAGTTGGTAGATTTTTTTGATTTTAAAGGTTTCTCGATTTCTAGAAAATTCTTTCGATGGTTGTTGAATTTTTTTTTTATGTGTAAATAATTTTTCGATTTAAAAAAAAAATTTTTTGTTGTTTTAAATTCCTAGAATGTTTTTTCCAATTTTAAGAATTGTTCGACTTTTAAAGATTTTTTTTGATTTCTAAGTAAGTTTTCGATTTTTCGTTTTTTTTTTAATTTTTTCAGATTTTTAGAAAATAATTGTTCGGGTTTAAAAGAAAAATTTTCGATTTTAAGAGGTTTGTCGATTCTTGAATTTTGTGTTTCACGTCATTATATTTTCAGCATAATTTTGATTATCATTTTACAGACTTCCATATTCGGCTTTGGGTTAACTTCGCCTTCCTAAGTTTAAGTTTCATTTTTGTAACTCATTCAGTAATTTGTTTTAAGTAGCCGGCAGGTAACGAGAAATTAGGAATTGGTCGATTCCTGGTCGTTAGGAGAATTAGCTTTAGCTAATTTTTTTTACAAAGGTTGGTTAACGACACTTCCAAATCCTCCGAAGAGGCTTCCATAATTGGATCTATGAGTCAGCGCACAACAACAACGGGAGCACCAATCGAAATAATGCCAGTCGATAACAACCCATTTAGCCCTAACTCGGCACAGCGAGACCCTCATAATGGGGCCGGTTCTAGAGATAACGCAGTTAATCAGCAGGGAAGCGAACCGGATGGATCCATGGGGTTACAGAGCACAATCGAATCGCCACCATTTAGCAGCATCACGGCACATGGTATACGCTAGGAGCATAGGAATAACGTTCAAGTGGCTCCAGCGCGTACTCCACCACCAGCTGCCCAAAATTTACCATCTTTTGTTCCGGCAGTGACACAACAGATGGCTCCGCATAGTGCCCGGCCTACAGTTCAGCCAAGAGTGAACGTACAAAAGGTGCTCGACTCAGCCATGGGTCTTGGACAAGTCAAAATAATACATACGATGGAGGAGCGTTTGCGCGTGCTGATACCACAATTGGTAGTTGAAAGCTTGGGGTCACTTTCGAGGGGTTCCTAGCCAAATACTGGGCCTCAGCGGACACCACATGAAGACGCAGTGCCGCAGCCACAATTGTCATTGCCACCACCTGCGACAGTGCCTCAAAATTACCCGGATCGCTCTTGGGCAGACCATCATACACCCCGTCAACCAGCTTATGACCATAACGGGTCCTACCACTCACGTACGAATCACCACGAGAGTTTCCCTTCGCCAGCCCCCAGACTTCTGACGACCTACCACTACAACAAACCGAGATTGGAGAAATGGAATATCAAGTTGAATGGTACAGGCAAAATGGCCGTTACGGATTTCGTCTTTCGGGTCGAATCAATGCAAACGGATCATGGGTGCACTGATAGCGATTTACTCGCAAACTTTCGTCATCTGCTTGAAGGTGAAGCATTAGACTGGTACTGGTCGCAGAGGCAAAATGAGAGAGTAACAGCTTGAGTAGACTTACGGGATATGATCATCAGGCGGTTCAGACGGTATGAAAGCGATTTCGAAGTGACGCGTCAGATTATGGACAGGCGACAGCTCCCGCAAGCGTCTTTTGAAGATTTTTGTAATGCGGTGCTAAAATTGTACAATAAGCAGACGAGCAAAATTTTGGACACGGATTTGATCGGGATGATAAAGGCAAATCTTCGTCCGGCTATGGCACAACTAGTGTTTCCAATACGGATGTTTGGTTTCAGTCATTTCGGAATAGAGTGCTGAAAAGCCGAAGCATTACTAAAGAACCAACGGCAAGCTTTCAATCAGCGTCAATATATACCAAGGGTAAAAAAGCTGGATTACGAAGACCCCACCGAGCCCGTATTGGGAGTTGACGTTATAAATAATACTAATACCTCCAGATAAATTTGCTGGAATTGCCGTCAGAAGGGCCACAGCTTTATGGAATGTCGTGCACCAACCCGTCGTTCTGTGCGGAAACAGAAAGCCGGACATGTTAGGAGCTGGGGAAACGCGCCCGAGATCAGCAGCCCAATGAGTCAATGGATTCAAGGTAAGTTGTCGGAGGATGAAAATGAGAAGTCAGTTGTTAACATACTTATAAATAGTAAAGCTAGGATAAGCGAAAAGGCAGGAGAGTCTAAAATTAGGAAAATTAAACCTTTGCATATTAGAGTTAGAGGGTATGAAGAGGCTAGAACTAGGATTTTTGGTGAGAGGACACGTATTGAGAAAACGAGGGAAAGGTATAGAAAAAAGAAAGAGCTTAGGCGTGAGATCGCGAACATTTCGTTATACGAGGGCGATGATACCCGATTATATACCCGTAGCTCTATCAACGGGTGGAGATCAAGGGTCTTCTTGACAGTAGTGCAACGGTATCGGTTCTCGGTGAGGGGTGTTAGTAAAGCGGGGGTCGATGTCTATCGTTTTTGTTCAACGGTAAAAACGGCAGACGGTAGGCCTCATAAAATATAAGGTCGGTTTCGAGCCAAAATTAGAGTTAATAATCAGGAACATATGGTCACATTTTATATGGTTCCAACATTGAAAAGGGCACTTTTTCTGGGCGAGGATTTTATGTAGGAATTTCGACTTATTGTTAATGTGGATAGCTTGACCACAGATGATATGCTATGGAGCGAGGAGATGGGCGGAAATGCATTAAATCTTTCAATGCATGTCCTCTGTGATCAAGACAGAAAACATTTAGCGTCAACCATAGCTAAATATCCATCTTTTTTGGGAAAAAGGACCGGGGAAGACGTTTATGGAGACACACACTATCGAAACGCGCGACGCAGAGCCCGTAAAGCAGAGATATTACCCGGTTTCGCCGGCAGTCCAAAACCTCATGTATGCGGAATTGGATAGGATGCTTGCTATGGGTGTAATGGAGCCTAGACAGAGCCCCTGGAACAATTCAGTGACGTTGGTGCGCAAGGGAACCAAAAACAGGCTTTGTTTGGACGCACGTATGCTCAATTCACTCACAGTCAAGGATGCCTATCCTCTGCCGCATATTGAGAGTTTGCTCAGCCGATTGGGTGACACGCACTTTATATCGAGTTTGGATCTGAAAGACGCCTTCTGACAGATCCCATTGGATATAAAGAGCCGTGAAAAAACAGCTTTTACGGTGCCAGGGCGGCCACTTTACCATTTCACGGTCATGCCTTTTGGTCTGTGTAACGCAGCCCAAAGGTTATGCCGTTTAATGGACAAAGTGATTCCCTCCGAGCTGAGGGATCGAGTGTTTGTCTACTAGGATGATCTGCTCATAGTTACTCCTGACTTCCACATGCACATTAAAATACTTAAGCGGGTGGCCGAACTGCTTTCGAATGTCGGGATAACAATAAATGTTGACAAGTCGAAGTTTTGCTTCAAAGATCTGCGGTATCTTGGATATATTGTAGGAGAAGGCAAATTAAAATCAGATCCTGAAAAAATCTCCTCGATATTGCAGTTCTCTTATCCGAAAACGCCCAGACAAGTGCGCGGTTTTATGGGAACTACCGGCTGGTATCGTAGGTTTATTAAGGATTATGCGACGATAGCTACGCCCATCTTTGACACCCTGAAAAAGGGCAAAACTTTTTTTTTTACTGACGAAGCGAAAAAAGCGTTTGACGAATTGAAAAGTGCACTAACACGCAGTCCCGTGTTGCGTCATCCGGATTTTTCGAAACAGTTTTTCGTCCAATGCGATGCTTCGGATGTGGGTATCAGGGCGGTGTTGTTCCAGAGGGACGAAGTTGAAGGGGAACACCCGATCGACTTTATTTCGCAGAAATTGACACAAGCTCAGCGAAACTACTCGGTGACAGAGTGTGAGTGTCTGGAAGTCGTCATGGCCATCAAAAAGTTTAGACCATATATGGAGCTTATGACATTCACGGTGATCACCGATCACTCCAGTTTGAAGTGGCTTATGTCGAACAAAGAGCTCAGCGGCCGATTAGCTCGGTGGAGCCTGCTCCTACAATCCTATACTTTCGATATTGAACATCGTCAAGGGAGCAAAAACTTCGTGCCAGACACTCTATCATGGTAAACGATGGCATCGATCTCGAATCGCCGGAATTTAAAAACGATACTTATCTTGATTTAATATCTAATATAAAAGAGAACCAACAACATTTACCGGATTTGAAAACCGAAGATGGTTACATATACAAACGAACCTGTCATTACAATGGAGATGAAATCACCGAAGATTTTTCGTGGAAGCTTTGGGCTCCCGCCTTTTTAACCCAGAAACTGGTAGCCAAAGCTCAGCAACCGCCAACATCAAGCCACGATGGCTTTCATGGAACACTCAAACGTTTAAGAGAATATTTTTTCTGGCCACACATGAGTATCTAAGTCCGAGAATTCGTCCGCGATTGTGAAGTTTGCAGTCCGAATTGTCCGTCCGTTTCAGAAAATTTATATAGACTTTTTAGGTCCATATGTCCGTTCAAAGTCCGGAAATACTTTTATTTTTATAGTGTTAGATCACTTCACCAAATTTGTAAGCCATGGCTAAGGCCAACAATAAAAATGTAGTACGCTTCCTAGTTTCAGAAGCTTTTCATAAATATGGTGTGCCGGAGGTAATTATGCCCGATAACGGGAGTCAATTCGTGTGTAAGAATTTGAGGCAATGGCAAAATCGTTCGGTATCCACCATATGCGAACAGCGGTGTATTCGCCTCAAGCAAACCCGTCGGAGAGGGTCAACCAATCAATTTTAGCAGCTATTAGGTCTTACCTAAAAGAGGACCAGAGAGATTGGGATAATCACCTCTCGGAAATAGAGGGTGCTCTTAGTTCCTCGGTGCATTCATCGACTGGCGTGACCCCCTACTTCGTATTGTTTGGGATGAACACGGTAACTCATGGCAGCGTGTATAAGCTGGCGCGAAAACTTGAATTGCTGGAGGATGCTGAGGTGAACTTCTTACCGAAACCGATGAAAAACGACATTGTACGGGAGAGAATTCGGGAGAATTTGAGCAAGAGCTATGATATCCGCGTAAAGGAGTACAACAAACGCGCGCGAGAAGTCAAGTTCCGACCCGGTCAAGAGGTTTATCGACGCAATTTTCATCTCAGCGATTCCAGTAAATTATATAACGCGAAAATGGGAAAAAAGTTTGTTAAATGCCGAGTTGTTCGTCCAGTCGGGAATTGTTACTACGAGATAGAACACCTACAGGGGAAATTAATAGGGGTTTACCACGCAAAGGACTTAAAACAATAGGCTCCGTACTGTTTTTATACCAACCTATTTTTCTTAAAATGTTTCTTGTTTTCAATAGTCTGCTTTTAGTCTTCTGCTGCTTTGACTTTACTGTAATGTAAAGTGTTTTTTTTTCTGATTTCAACCGATACTCCTGTAGTCGCCTCCTACGACAAGTTTTAATATACTTTGGATTTAACGTCTTATTTTCATTTATTTTGTTTTATTCTAGGAAGTCGTCTGGTAGATATAGATATATAGGAAGTGAATTGTGATAGTTGTAAAGTAAGAATGAGCACACGCTTGAATTTTCACTCGTTATAATCAGTGGGACTTCCCGATGCAGCAGGCTTCCGTCAGGACTACTGCTCCTGATCGGGTTTATAACGTCCACAAGTAGTGACCAATGTCTGGCAGTGTACGCGTTGCCAATGTTCCTTCTCTTCACATTGTATAAACTTCCCTTCGGCACGTTGACAGCCCTGAGCATATTTTAATACATCCCTGGGGGATATTTCTTTTCGGGTGTCATGTGACCTCATTAGCCAATAGGAATGCGCGACGTGGCATATAGTGGGAAGAAGAAGAATTGGCACGTAGGCCATCCTTTTGACAAGCTTGGGTATTTTTGTTGAGGTAGGTTAGTTGTGTTGGAGAGGTAAAAGAGGACAGATCAAAAAAAAAACGAGAGTTAAGACAATTTGAAATTTTGAGTATTCGAAAATATATATAAAAACTCAAAAGAAAAGAAATCTGAAAAGAAGAAGGGTTAAAACAATTTAAAAGTTACCCTAACAAAATGCATGTAAAAACGATAAAAGAAAAACGTGAAACCTGAAAAGAATGAATAGTTAAAATAAGTTGAATTTTATAATCCTGTAAAAAAACATACCTGTAAAAACTCAAAACTGTAAAGCCTGAAAAGAAAAAAAGAAACGAAGCATGGTTAAAAAATAATTTTGTAAAACTTACCTAAAACCCAAAAAGACAAAAACCTGTAAAGAAAAAATATACGCTAAGGTTATAATTATGTACACACGAAAGAAAAAATGTAAAACCTAAGCAGGAAAGCGGGTAAAGCCCAGTACCAGTACCAACATCCCTGAACCGAATCAACCAGCTCCAGCACCAACGCAGCCACATGTACCAGCTCAGCCAAAAGTTAACACGAATGCAGTGGCTTCACAAACTACCCGCGTCAGCAGTACACCACCATCCTACACTAACGAAGCCGCCTATGAGGTATTACCAAATCATCAGTCATCATCTAGTGGTTGAGTAAGGATCGAAGTAGAGTAGATTTTTTATTTAAATTTTCTTGTACTCATGATAAATATTTAAGATATGAGTTAAAACACGTCAAACCATCATGAAAAATGGAATTTTCGCCATCGTCACCTCCGATTTCAAAGAAATTCAACACAAATGTCATACACTATAAGAGTATAATTAAACAAAAAAATTTGACCCCCAGATTCTTTCGGGTTCCGAAATATGACGTCATAAAAGTTGTAAAAAATGTTAAAAAATCACAAAAGTGTCCTTACAAAAAGCGATAGAACTTTTGAACTATGCAAGGTAATTAAGTTTTTTGGTATCGTTTAAAGGTGAAAGTGCATCCTTTAAAATTATATGCATATATTGTTTTTTTAATAAAAGGTCAAAGGTCATTTTTTGGGGTCTTGAGTTCAAAGGTCCATATCTGAAAAAGTATATTTTTTTTAAATTCTTAAAAAAATATATGTCAAGGACTGGACCCTCTTCTACATTTGCAGAAAATTTACAGGTGGAGCCTCGATTGGTGTCAGAGTTATAGACCAGAACATGGTCTTAAGTATGTTTTGTGTTCATACAACACAAACCTTTTATGTTGGATTTTTAATATGACATTAAGGCTTATTATTCTAAATGTATGTCCCATGCGAATTATTTATATTGTATTACTGAAGAAGACATTATAGTTTTCATTTATTTTTTTATTACAAAATATTGAACAAAACATTAAAATAATTCAATTAATTTTTTTAAAATAATACTGTTTAAAGCTTTCAGTTGAAATTTGTAATGTAAATTTAAAATGTAGTACAAAAATAGTAAGTATTGAACAAAACAATAATATAATTCAGGTAATTATTTGTATTAAATTTATTTTATATTATACTATTTAAAGCTTTTAATTGATAATTTGTGTTTTTTAAATTTTTTAAATTTATTACAGAAATTGTTTTTAAACCTATAAAAGGTTGAGTTAAATATAACATTTATTCAGACAGTAAAGCGGAAATCACAATGCAAGCGACACTTTCAAAAGCCGTTCACAATGCAAGCAACATATATTCGGAAATGAGTTCGAATAAACAGCTGACTGACAGATTGTTTACATTTTTTGAAGTAAATAAATTATGCAATTATGGAATTATGCAAGAAATGGAAAATTGTGGTGTAAATGAAGAAGTGGTACTTATAAAAAAAAAAGAACATATTCGAATTAATAAGTGAACCAAATTTTTTTATGGGCTGTTGCAAATCGTACCCAGCAACAACTATCACTTTAAAGACACAATATGCGTGTTTTTATTATGGCCCAGTGGGTCTATCCGCGATATTGTTAAAAAAGAATGAAAATAAAAGACGCTGGTGGGTCCGCGATATACTTCAAAAGAGAGATACCTTTAGAGATGGCACTAATCTGGTACGGGAAATGAGGTTGAAAGACAGCGAAAGTTTTTATAACTTTGTTAAGATGACTGACGTCCAATTTGATTTGCTTCTACATAAAGTTGGTCCATTATTAAGCAAGAAATCTTTCCGTAGACCAATAAGTGAGCGTGTGAGGCTACTGGTAACTCTAAGGTAAAGACTAGCGTGCGCATTTTGCAAGTGATTGTGGTTGAAATGAAAATAATATGAAAAAAAATTATTTTATAGATTTGTAGCCACAGGTATGAGCTATTCATCTCTGTCATATGCCTTCCGTATCGGAAAGTCGACTATACATAATGTAATAAAGGAAACAACGGAATCAATATGGGTAGCACTTAATGCAGAATTTATTCCGAAACCTAACAACGAAAGCCTGAAGTTTATAGCCGAACAATTTTTGGCAAAAACTGGAATGCCAAACTGTATTGGAGCCATATACGTAAAGCATTGCGTAATTCAATGTCAATTCAATCGATCATTATTCTTTAATTACAAGAAGACATTTTCAATTGTTCTCCTAGCAGTTTGTGATGCAGACTACAAGTTTACATATGTTAATGTGGGCGCGTATGGAACTGAATCTGATGGTATGTTTTTTAATATAATATATAATAAATTCTTAAACTTTTTGTTCATAGGAGGAGTTCTAAAACGGACTGATTTTGGCCAAGATTTGTTACATAATCGTTTGAATTTGCCCCAAGACACAGAGCTACCTGATAGTATTATAAAATTTCCATTTTATTTTGTTGGCGATGAAGCTTTTCCCCTAAAACGGCATTTCTAAACGCCACTTAAACACGCGCTTATCTTCTGCTAGAAGAACAATAGAAAACAGTTTCGGGATATTAGCCAGTAAATTTAGAATCTACCACACTGTCATAAATGCAAGTTGCGAAACTGCATCTTCCATCGTTCGCTGCACTGTGGTTCTTCATAACTTCATTTTAAAAACAAAACCTACCACTACTACTGCCTATGAGCAATTGGCAGAATGTATCACAACTGGGATCGAATCACGCTGGCCACGAGGTACAACAGTTACGAGAAACTCTTAAGGAATATTTATATAACCCACACATTTAACTCAACAATAATAATCGACTATTTAATTCAATTTTTTATTTAAAAACAAGACCATAAAAAAGTAAATATAATAAACTAATATTTAAATCGAAACTTTGTGGCCACTTTCATAAGCCCTTCTCACATGCTTCGGATCCATCCTTGTTTAGTTTGCCCAAGGTTTCCACTATAAAATCAACAACTGCCGAGTGATATTTGGGAGACGAAGTCGGCTCTACTGACTGTAACACAGGTGGCTACACATGACATTAGCTTATTTGTTAGGTCTTCAGATATGTCCTCGACAGATCTTTTTGCCTTTTTTGGCGCTCTAGTTTGGGAAAATGTAGGCGACGGTGTGCTGCAATCAATTACGGGAGACGGCAATGGGGTTGATGTAGTTTGTTGAGATCCTTGTTGTTCAATTGTGCTAAACAATTCATTTTCTATAATATTCCCATCCTGTGATTCTAGGGAGAAGAAACCACAGTTGTCTGTAGAAATTCCAGTGTTGTCAGCAGACCACGCAAGACAATCAGTGACTCTTGAGGAAAAATTATGTATAAAAATATTAGACTCTCAGTCTATTTTGCAAATATGTCCGTACCTTGGTTTTTTGAAAGCATTGTCCAAAAACTGTAAGTGCTTAAAAAACACCCATTTCTCCTTACCGTAAGCTCCAGTACCACTTCTATTAGCAGCATTTTCACGATCCTTTTGTCTCCTATACTTGTCCCTCAATGCCTTAAACTTGTTTTTAGCCTTTTCACCTATGTTAACAAAAAAATATATTAGAAAAAGTACTCTGTGTTACTTCTTCATACAACGAACATAATTACTTACCGGTTAGACCAGATGTTTTCTCAACTTCATCCCAGACCACGTTTCGCTGTCCCATGTCCTTGTATCCATGGGAACTAATATTCCACAAGTTCTCGTGCCCTTGAACTATTTCAATAAACTTGAATCTGTCGGCTTCATTCATTTTCACATTTTAATTGCTGACCAAAAAAACAAACAAACTGTTGGCCTGGGTAACTCCCTTGCCAAGAAATTCAGCTTCGGTATAGTAGTCCGCTTTAACGGAGCTACCTTCGTCTTGGCCACTAGCAAATGACTATTAATAGTACCTTCTGGGCTTTCTGTCCTCATATAAATTAGACCGCAATATGCCTTCTCTGAGGCGTCACAAAATCCGTGTAGTTGTATCTGGTACTGTGGACCAAAATTTACCCACCTCGCAATTTGCACCTTCGAGATATACGGGAGATTTTCAATAAATAAATTCCATTTTGTAAGAATTCTTGGTGGAACGGCTTCATCCCAATCGGACTTTTCTTCCCATAGTTCTTGCATTAAAAGCTTAGCGATAATAACTACGGGGCCTATCCAACCTAGTGGGTCAAATAATCTCGCAATTACGGATAGAATTTTTCTTTTTGTGGTGGAGGGTATAATTTGCGTTGGTTCTACCACATAATAAAAGTAATCCCCCTTAGCATTCCAGCGGTTCTTCAGGGGTAAGCCGGCTGAGTGCAATGCCTTTATAACCTGTCCTTGTTTTAGTTTAGCCTCTTCAATAGTGTGTCCACCAGACAGAATATCATCGACATAGGTTTCATTCAGAAGAACTTCGGATGCATCTGGATATGATTTTCGGCAGTCTTTGCTTAGCTCCTGAAGAGTCCGAATCGCAAGAAAAGGCGCACAATTAACACCAAAGGTCACCGTTTTTAGCTGAAAAGCTTCTACTAACTTTTTTTCATTGGCGCGAAATAATATTTGTTGAAATTTACGATCTGATGGATGTACTAGAATCTGTCGATACATCTTTTCGATGTCGCCGGTGAAAACGTACTGGTAGTTACGCCACCCTAAGACTATTTGCATGAGATCGGTTTGAAGAGTGGGCCCTTGGTGTAACACATCGTTGAGGGAAAAACCGCTACCGGTTTTTTTTGATGCGTTGAAAACCACTCGTACCTTAGTTGACTTGCTTTCGGGGCGGATGACCGCATGGTGTGGCAGATAAAATGAAAATTGTTTATCATCTTTGGGCTCATAGTGTACAATAGGTTCCATATGATTCAAGTCTATATATTCTTGGAGAACTTTAGAATATTCTCTCTTCACGTTTGGAGTCTTCTCTAGAGTTTTCTCCATTCGATGGTACTGCGCAAGCGCCATGTTCCGCGAAGGACCCAAAAAAATTTCATTCGGGAAGGTTTCTTTAAAGGGAAGTCGCACCACGTATCTTCCGTCAGCTTGTGGCGTTGTAGTTTGTTGATAAAATTTTTCACAATATGCATCGCTTTCAGATTGTATATCGCTTTTTTCTGCCTCTTCTAATTCCCAGAATTTTTTTAGCTGCTCGTAGAGCATATTGTCATTGGAGTTTGAAACCATCGTTGTGAAAGACTGTATTTCAGTTTTTGGCTCGGGGCCTGATATGTACCAACCAAATTGGGATTCTCTGGCTTCAAGACAAGTAGCTATGTTTGATTTTATGCCTGCTAAATTTATAAATGGTAAGTAATCGCTACCAATTATCATGTCAATAGCCGCTGGTTTAAAAAAGTACGGGTCCGCAAGTTTTAATTGTCGAATTTCCTCCCAATTTTTAATTTTAACAGGCCGTGAGGGCAGAAAATGCGTCAATTTTGGCACTACAATGGCCTTTTTTTTATTTTAAAATCAGATTCTCTTGATCTTAAAATTACCGAACACATGCCCTTTGATTTTCCCACAACAGTTCCGCCAAGTCCAGATATTTGGGAATTATGTGCCTCTAGCGGTATGGAGAGATTCTGTTGAATCCGGTTTGTGATAAAACTTCTTTCAGAACCTGCGTCCAAAAGTGCTCGAATAGCGAAATTCTCCCCTAAGTATTCAATGTTAACCAAGGCCGTGGGCAAAATAGTGGTTCCTTCGTTTTGCGAGAAATGAGTCTGAACCGAGTTTATTTGGCTAACACTAGTGATATCTGCTTGATTGATTTGGGTGTTTAGGGAAACAGTCTGACTTTGAGAACCCGATGGATTATCATCCTCATGTGGAGATTGTTGATATGCGGTCCGAGGAGTTGGACCCTTCTTCCATTTTTCATCTTTTTCTAGATGTAACATGGTGTGATGCTTCTGATTGCATTTTGTGCAAAGACTCGAGCTTTGGCATTTTGATTTGAAGTGAGTATGGGACAGACAGTTAACGCAATATTTATTCGCAAATACATATTTTATTCTATCGCTTATTGGCAATGCCTTAAAATGCTTGCATAGCCGTAATGGGTGATTTTGCTTACATTTTTTGCAGCTAAATTTTACCGTGGTTTGCTCGGCGTGAGCGTGAAATGACTGATTTTTTGATGGCTGATTCATCTTATTTACTGGTTTTCTCAAATCAGAAACCGTCTCTAGCATCTGTATCCTTTTCGAAAGGAAGTCGCTCATTTCTTGCCAAGTGGGCCACTTCTTGGGTTCCGTTAACGTTGCTTCCCAAGATCGCATGGTTTCCTCCGGTAGGTTTGAAGAGCATATGTGAATTAAAATCGCGTCCCAGGATTTTGTAAGGTCCAGTGACTCGAAAATTGCTAAACTTTCGTTTAGCACGCTCTGAAGTTGCCTAATAGATTTCGAGCTTTCAATTTGAACCGCATGTGCCCCAAACATTTTTTTCATTTGTTGATGAGCTAATATTCGCGAATTATCGAAGCGGTTTTCTAATGCCTTCCATGCTAAATGAAAATTTTCATCAACCCAATCGAATCGTTTTACGATTTGGTTAGCCTCCCCCCTAGTTTTGCTACGCAAATGGTAAAGCTTTTGAGCTGGAGCTAGATTTGGATGATTTATAATCACTGCCTTAAACATGTCCCTAAATGTGGGCCATTTTGAATATCCTCCTTCAAAAACTTCGATGTCACAAGGTGGTAACTTCAGTGATGAAGATGTTTGGTGAATAACCGTTGTTTCTCTTACGTTGGGATAAGTATCTCCCCTTGGAAATTCATTTTTCAACTATTGTTGCTTTAAGTTTTTGATACAGGTTGCCGGCATTCTCATAATGCACGGAAATTGTATCATCAAATTTTTCGGCCGTGTCACTATCATCTTCTATTAAATAGCTTTCATAAGATTCTATTAACCTGAGCCATCTTCTATCCAATTCACCATGTTTTACTTCTAGATATGGAACCGTCAGCTCTTCTTCTGGAATTTTATTAAAACCCTTGCAAAAGGATTCAACTTGGTGTATGTCAGCTTTACACCTTCTTCTGGCCGCCATTCTACCCCCAAGACTCGATAACCAAACTCAAACTTTATGGATGATAAAAAGAATTTACCTTTGCCTGATTTCTTGGAGAAAAAATTTCGTTTTCTTTAAGCTATTGTGGACCTTTTTTAACTTCTTGGAGAAGAGACCGACCGTTTATTTCGATTCTAAACAACTTAGCTTTAACCGTATTAGTTGCCTTTGATGACGAACGTATTCCGAAAATATTGCTGCCTTTAAAAAATTTCAATTAGCAATTAACCAGACCTTTATGAACATAAATTCGGTTTTGTGTTCAGAATTATTGAACTATCATAAGTCCTTTATTGTTCTGGAGAACATTCAATTGTATAAAATCGTTCGATACAATTTTCTGCATCAACTGATTTTGTGTATGGTTATTCCTTTAATCTCGCAATCAAATCAGAAAAATTACAAAAAAAACTGTATAATATATATTATAACTTTTATTGTTTTTTTTTTTTTTAATGATTAAAATTTCCATAACTTAACCCTGAGAAAAAATTATTAACCATCTTTAGCACCACTCTGTATATTGTTCATTATATTACATCAAATCAATAAGTTTATCCTTTTTTTGTACTACCGGTTCAGTAAAATCAAATGAAAAGAAAATTCCACACCTTTTACTATTTTTATTTTTTTTTTTATTATTTTTTATAATTGTGTATTTATCTTATCCGTAATACACTATAAAAATTGAATTCCACAACTCACCGTATTTCCCTTGTTTTATTCAATCGTCTGCTTGCACCGGGAACCCTTGTTTTGTTTTGTGGTGGTTGATGTTATTTGATGTCTTTTAATAATTTTTTTTCTCTGCGGCTTTAATATTGAACAAATCTTCACTTGTATAAATATTTTATTTTATATATAGAACTTACGTTACCTTTTTTCTCTGTTTTTAAGGCTGCTGTTTGTAATTTTTTTTTTCTATTATGGCCTTGCACCTTTCTTCTGTTGTTCTTGTGGAACTTTTTTTATGGTTTATTTTAAATCTTATGTTGGTTTATTTTGAAATCTCAAAAAATCTTTTATTTTAGTTAATGTTTCAATTAAAATTTTTCCGTAGTTGTGTTTTTTACATAGCTTCACAAAATACTTAAGTTGCGTTCACACTACGTGTTTTGCTCGTGTTTTTCTTATTTTTTTAGCATGTGTAATTTGTACACATAGTGTGAACCCTTTCAAACATTGTTTATGTACAACACATTTTGCAAGACATATGTAAAATTTTCAATTAGAGCAGGTTCTATTTTGGCAAGATAAACATATGAAAATACAACACTGCTTGTGGCGAAAGAAAAACAGAGTAAATTATATAGATTAATATTGAGAGAAAAATAAATAGTTTAATATTAATTAACAATTAAAAAATATATAAAATATATATCTTTCTTTTTAACAATAATTTTTTGTAAATTCACAAATTAAATCAGCTGTTGTTTACATTTAGAGGTTATGTCATACGGAAATACATATGTACGTTTGAACGCAAAAATTATGAATTGTATGTAAAACGGCAATTTTGACACACACACGGAATGACGTATGGATCGTAAAACTGAATTTACACATGGAAAATACACATAGTGTAAACACACCTTTATTGAAGTTAAAGCGTTGAAAATTTCTTGTATGTATCACTATTGCTGTCTTTTACTTCTGCGCCAAGTGCACTAAGGGGAACGGGTGGAAATCGAACCACTTGTTATGCAATCAAGCAGAAGGAGTGTGACAAATATACTTATTCGCTACTGCGCATGACTATAAATTTTCGTTGAATTTTGTCTATTTACCAGCGATGGTACTTTGTGATTTTTTCTAGATTTAATTTTAAGGTTGGAATCGAACTTATTGTTTTATACTAGGGATATGGAATTAATTTTCATGTGGAAATTTGACGCTCTAAATCGTTTATTTTACCGATAATAAAATCAATCGCACTACATATAATTCAAACACTGTACATACCCATTTCAATTTCTTTTCTGATGAAATTTTGTAGCTGCTCTTATTTTGCCTTATAGAATTCTGTGGGGAATGGGATATCTTCCTTGTAGTTGAATGTATATTTTTATTGGATGCACCAGTGGAGCCTTTGATTGTGTCTCCTTTTTTCTTTTTTTAGTACGGGATGCTCGTTGATTCCTTACGTAACAAACCACTTGTTTGCCAATTGTTGTTGATGGAGTTGTTGCGGTTAGAGAACAACTGCCTTACAGACTCAATGACCTCTAGTCATTAGTTATCCACTCCTAGTCTATTCTAGGAGGTGTCGAAGGACCATATGTTGGCCTGGGTAACTCCGTTGCCAAGAAATTCAGATTTTGAAATAAAAAAGCCAACCAAGTTGTCGTTTTTATAACATTCAATTTATTTATAGAGCTCCTTGCTCGTCAGACTGAGTAATTTAACTAACTAACAAAAAAGAGTTCTTAAAAACTAAAGGTGGTGTTAGCACACAAAAAAAGGCTTAACGAAAGCCGAGTGACGACTTTCGTTTTAACTCAAATTATATGTATGTGTATAAAATATAAAATTTGCCAGTGTTGGTATAAATTCAAAAATACACTGGTCAAAATGTCTATTATATATATATATAGAAATGAAAAGAAATTAAATTCAAACCAAAAGAACAATAATTAAAATTCAGTAATTGAAGATAAAAGGAAAATTGAAGGAAATATATAATAAAACTGAAAAATAAAAATTAAGGTTGAAGTTGCTTCAACACAAACAATAACACATGTTTTCTTCGAATGCATATGTTTTTTAACTTATGTTTTCTTCGAATGCAACCGACAGAGTTGTATTTTGAATATTAGTAAAATGTAGAAATATGTGAAATATTTATAATTATAATATTGTACAGATAATACTGTAACGTAAATGATATTTTTTTTAACAAACAATTTTAATTTTCATTGATAATTCTTAGTTTAAATGTCAAATTCGAAAACAGCGCTATCTAGTACCAAATGGAAACAACTACTTTCGAACAAATATGTTGCTGGAGTAGGAATAGACTAACTTCAGCGACAAATGTGAGTTAAATTTTCGTAAAAAAAACGAGTGGCACTTATGTGAAATTCTGTGTGTGAACGATGCTTAAAACATAAATTAGTAACGAACATTTTCAATTAAAAATTCGATATCATTTGAAAAAATCTTTACTCTTAACTTATTTTCTCCTTCAGGAATGAAACAATGATATTTTTGTATACCTGGAATTGTGCGTAGCCCAAAAAAGCGTTCTCTTAAAAATTATCTTCTTCTCTATGATCATCTTCAGAATGATATATGAAATTGCAATTTTTAAGGTTTGTTTTGCACCAATCGAACAAGAGTTGTGGCGTTGTGATCTGGTTGTCTAGTGGTATTTGTAAGCTAACTTTACGTACATCTCTTTTGATTGTGCCTCCAAGGCCATCACTAGGGCATTTTCCATGGCTAGTAGCGAAAAAGTACCTTTCAGCATCGCATCCAAAATCTGCCTTATGATAGCATAAATTTATAAATATTTTTTTATTTTTAAATTGTCCTGCACATCCATCCGAGAAGTATATTATTTTTTGTGGATCTTTTTTTAAGTTATTTTTTAAAAATATGTGAAGGTGTTTGTGGAATAAATGGACCGCTACAGTGTTATGAACAAGACAGCTCGATATAATTATAGCACTACGTTTTTTGGTCTGAGCTCACAAAATTTAGACAGACCTATTTTGTGTTCCCAATGTCGTTCTCGAAACAAGGCATACATTTCCCGTAAGTTCCCTAGCAAAAGCCTTTTTTTTACGAACTTTTATTCCATTTTCCGTAATGGACACAAAATCTTTAATTCCGGGCATACACCGGCTGATATCATCGCATTCATAAAACTCTTTACTGTATCAGCAATTTCACTCGGTAGAGATTTTCCCAGCTTTTCATTCTGGGTACTTAATATATCTTTTTCATCAAGTTTTTTCACTTCACGTGCTTGTACAAAACAAACAATCAATTGAGTATGAACACAAAACATACTTAAGACCACGTTCTGGTCTATAATTCTGACACCAATCGAGGCTCCACCTATAAATTTTCTGCAAATCTATATATATATTTTTTTAAGAATTTTAAAAAATATACTTTTTCAGATATGGACCTTTAAACTCAAGACCCCAAAAAATTAACTTAGACCTTTTCTTAAAAAAACACAATATGCATACAATTTTAAGGGATGCACTTTCACCTTTAAAACGATACCAAAAAACTAAATTATCTTGCATAGCTCAAAAGTTCTATCCCCTTTTGTAAGGACACTTGTGATTTTTTAACATTTTTCACATTTTTTGTGACGGAAGCCGAAAGAATCTGGGGTCTGAATAGCGTTGCCAGGTATCCGGTTTTGAACCGGACAGTCCGTTAATTCAACTATTTGTCCGGTTGGAAAAAATTAGAAGGACCGGACGTACGTTTGTCCGGTTTACTAGTTTGCGAACATAACAGTTGATTATATTTGTTTTCCACATTTACACAAACTGAGGTATTCAAATTGAGGTATTCGTATTTTTTGTCGCTCAAAGTTTTGAAGGACAAGTAAACGGTTAAAATGGTATTTTTACAGCAGTAGGCTATGGTATAGTTTATAGTGCACTTATCAAATTCCTATAAAGCATAATGGTGGTATTAGTGAAAATTTGTTACTATGTGTGACACCGATGATGCTTTATTGAAGGTCAAAAATTTTAGATTTTTGGCATGCTGTACGATTGATTTAGATGAATGTATTGTATTTTCTCATCAAGCACGTACACATTTTAAACGAGATTTCAAACAGAACGGACGCTAAAAATGTCGGATGAAAAAGTGTTTTTTTTTTTAATTAATTCTTTTCTGAATAAAACGTTAGGAAACTTGGCTTATATAATCAATTTTATTTGTTTTATTTATTAAAAAGCAAATAAGTTTGAAATAAGTTTAAAATTAACACTTTTTATTTTTTCTATTTTGTTTCTCCCGCTGTTGACACTTCAAAGTAAAATGAAAAATGAATGCTGTACAGGTTGCACAGCAAATGTATATGCTAACGTCATGCACACGTACACGAGCTTGATGTCAAGCATTTGGTATAACAAATTTGAACATTTTGAAATTTTAATTTTTTTTATCGCAGTAGGCTATGAAAAATTTTATTTTATAAAAATTATAGTTCAATAGGAAATGCAAAATATTAAAGTATTATTTAAAGTTTTCTGCTGACTGCTGGTGGTAAAGTTATAAATTAAATAATAAATTTTAAAGTATTTAAAGTTTGAATTATTAAGTTAAAAATTAAATATTAAACTTGTTTTTTTATAATAATCAACTAAGAGGTCTGTATAAATTTAATAGCCAAATAATTTTAAATTAATTAAAAATAATTCTAGCTAAGAAATGAGTGAGCTAAAAGAAGGAGGTTCCACAACAAAGAGAAGTTAGTGCAATTACAATGCAGATTGGCAAAAAAATATAATTGGGTCAGCGAAGGCTATGTTGGAAATGAAAATTCCAACAGCAAAGCTAGATGCAAACTGTGTAATATAACGTTTACTGTTATGTATGATGGTATTAAATCCCTAACGCACCAAACTGCTGCAGCCTCTTCTCAAAGATTAAGATCTTTCTTTTCACCGAAAGATAATTCCCAAAACGATGGAGTAGCTATTGCTGAATTGTTGCATATTTATCATGGTGTAAAACATAATTTATCATACTTGGCTCAGGAATTCAGAATTAATATTATAAAACAGGCATTTTCTGATTCTGAAATAGCCAAAAAAAAGTTACAGCTGGACGTACAAAAGTATCGGCAGTTGTACAAAATGTTTTGTACCCTTTTTCAATTGAACTTGTGATAGAAGATTTGAAAAACAACGTACCATTTTCTATTGCTACTGACAAAAGTAATCGTAAGCTATTTCCTGTAGTCGTTCAATTTTATACTCTTCAGAATGGATTGAGTATTAAAATATTAGATTTTTATGAAGATCCTTTCGAAGATTCGAGATCAATTAAAAATCAGCTCTGTCGAGTATTAACTGACAACGGATTAAATTGGAACAATGTAACTGCATATGGAGCTGATAACGCTAGTGTGAATTACGGAGTAAACAATTCGGTTTTCCAAAAATTAATGAATGAAGAAAATAAAAGCATTATTGCAGCTCATTGTAATGATCATATAATTCATAATTGTGCTAAAAATGCTTTGAAGTTATTATCATTCGACATTGAAAACGTTATATTCAAAGTGTTTGCTGAATTTTCTAATTCAGCCAAAAAGCGAGAAAATTTGAAAGAACGTTATGACTTTAACGAATCAGAATTTCTTGAAGCGGTTCGACATAGTCCTACTAGATGCCTATCTTTATTTAAAGCAGTTGATCGCTTGTTACTAAGCTGGCAGCCACTCAAATATTATTTTTTAGCCTTAGGCGAAGACGAATGTCCAAGATCAATATAGACAATGATAACAGATCAAGAAAATTAAATGTCGCCAGTGGATGAACCTAAATTTCCGAAATTTATATCTATTTCGTTCACTCATTTATGTCTTCCTTTGAACTCAAGTACTTATCTCTTTAATTTAAATACATTTTGGATTTAAAATACCTTTTGAATTCAAATACTTATCTTTTTAATTTAAATACTTGCATTTCAAATTTAAAATACCTTTTGAATTTAAATACTTACCTTTTTAATTTAAATACTTACCTGTTGAATTTTAAAATATCTTTTGAATTCAAATACTTACCTTTTTAACTTAAATACATACCTGTTGAATTAAAAAAAAAAAACCTTTTGAATAAGGAAAGGGAAAATAAAAAAAGGAAAGAAAACAAATTCGGAATAAAATTAATTAAAGAAAGCGAAAGCAATTAGAATGGTACGCCTTTGTACTTGTTACTTGATATTCGGTGTATTCGACATTTGTTCTCTTTCTTTGAAAAACCCAGTTAATATAAATTAAGTTTTTTTTTATTCTTTTATATTGAATAATGTCATACATTTATATTTGTTGCAATTTCCTACAGAATTCAAATTCAAAGATTTGAAAATAAAAAAAGCAAATATTTGTAATAAAGTTGTAAACGAAAAACTTTAATAATTTTTTTTATGATCATGGAATAAGTCTCAAAAACAGGTAAGTGAGGTAGAAGGACAGGTGGGACTCAGTGAAAGGGGCAGTTCCAAATCGTAGGACCACGGGCTGCAATGGTGAAGGGTGGGCAGGTTCAGCAGCGAAATACACCATAGCTGCAGACCAGGACTGATCATGGCTGAGCCATCTGAAAAGGAAGAAAAAATTTAGATTAGAATGAAATCTCGAAATCAAAGATAAGAGCAAGATTTTTTTTTGCTTATCCCTTTTTACAGAAGTCTCTTTTGTTTAACGTGAGTACCCGTCTCGTTGACATAACCTCACGGTGCTCTGAACACTGGATCGGAATATGCGCCGACCACCACCCCATTGTGTAGTGAACTACACTCCGGTACCAATTCAAGATTTGTGCATTTGGGCAACAAATCCCAGTCCTTGGTGGGGAGTCGAGGCCTACTTTACACACCTCTGCTGTTCTAGGGTCACAGCACCTGGTTGAATGCAACTCCACATCGAGCTTGCTCTCCCCGCGATTTGGGTATAAACCACAGCCACCACGATACTCCCCAAGGGGCCGTACCCGCAAGTCAGCTAGAATCAAAGATTCCAGGGGCATCTGACTTCCCGTGGTACCAGATAAATATATAAATATATAGCCTCCGGTCAGACTTCGTAGCACAGCTACTACCAGTATGGCTCCAAACAGCTGTGGACTGGTGGCCATTCGAAGGTGGCCATCGCGTGTGCGATCAAACCCTTCTTAAGCGTCTTCTTTTGTAGACTTCACACGCAAACTCATTCATACAACGTACTCTCTCATCATTCACAAGCACACCACTGACTTCACAACCATCGCCCGTCAATACGACACCCAGAGAATCCAGGTCCCGTATGTCCGAGTAAAAAGTGCAAATGCACAAAACGTGAAACCACTCCTCGGTAAAAGATCCACAGTCATACTCAGACGTATTAGCCAAGGCTCTTCTATGCAAAAATGCGTTAAAAGACTCATGGCCCGTAAGCAAAAAGCCCAAACTCAGGCTGAAGCCAAAATCTAGACGTTTAGCCACGAACGTCACATCGCGAATGAAGGAGTATGTAACCCGTCCATTGTCACTTCTGTCCCATCTATCTTGCCATATGGAGACAACACACTCGTTTAAGAGTGCCTTGCACTCCGTCAAGCTCCTACCACTAACGTCATCGTTAGTCACCCAATCGTCCTGCAACAATGGCTGTCCTTTCTTGATCCTGTGGGCAATACTTTTACGTATCACCTCCAAGTCAAGAGGGGCTACACCTACCAACACCTGTAAGGCCTCCGTGGAGACCGTACGACATCATGGTACACAAGCGAGCAAGAATACCCGTTGACACGACATGATTTTCAGCTTTCCTCTGGCAGTCGTGACCACACTGGACCACACCGGGAAGCCATATGTTGCGCAGGCAGAAAAACAGTCTACGGTAAATGGTCCGCATAGAACGCCTGCTGAGGCCCCAGTCATTCCTAAGAATGCGCCGGACACATCCCACCACACCAGTCAAGTACTTGACCTCAGTCGCATACTTAAGGCTAACGCAATTGGCCCTAACAGTTGGAGGTCGATTTAGCGATAACCTGCCTTTGAGCAATATCATCACAGTTTTGTCGATTGCTACATTTACTCCTACTTGTCTACTCCAATCGCAGACAATCTGCATGGCTTCCTTCCCCCTTCTCTCCAGCTCAGCACGAGACTGGCCTTCGATAAGGACGAGCAAGTCATCCGCATATGCCCACACATTGTATGCAATCATCAGCCTCCGCAAAAGAGGATCCATCATTAGATTCCAAATAAATGGTCCGCAGATGGATTCCTGCGGACAACCTCTGACCACCTCAATGCATACGGACTCGTTCACACCAGCGACGCAAGCCCGCCTGCCAGAGAAGAAGCTTTTCCATAACTCCAACTCTTGGCAGCCGACCTCGCGTAGCCTCGCTAGAACGTCTTCCCATAACAGCAAGTCGAACGCACCCTTGAAATCAATAAAGATTCCAAGGACATATCCTGCCTCTGTTCTGCCGACACACGTTTTAACGTGCTGCCAGGCATCATCTACACTCCTACCACTTTTAAAGCCAAATTGCCACTCGCATGTGCCCTGGTCGATCCTCTCCTGAAGCCTTTTCACCATAATCCTTTCCAATACTTTTCCAAGCACCGGAAGTAGACTGATGCCCCTATAGGAGCGAGGATTGCTCCTGATCCTATCTGGTGACTTAAGCAAAACAACGACACGGGCTATCTTCCACGGAAGTGGAAAATACCCCTCTGATACACACTTTTCATAGATTGCCAACAAGTACTCAGGAATGGCCTTCCAGATGCTTTTACACATCTCTCCGGTCATTCCATCCATACCTGGAGACTTTCTACTCCGCGCCTGACAAATGCTTAACTCTAACTCAGTTCTGTCCAACGGAGGAGGGGGATCCACCCCCTGAAAAGGAAGATGGATAGGACCCTCCACCCTTGGAAAGAACTCGCCCAGCAGAGCGCGTATGCATGCCCCCCATGATGGCAATATTTCATTACCAACACGTAGGCCAGACACATCGGTCCGCTGGCCCCTACCTCTACAGAGCTTAGAGACTCTGCTCCATGGGTCGTCACTGTTGTCCCGTACGTATGCTCTCCAGTCATCCTCCTTCACTTTCACGATACGGTCCTTATAGGCACGTAGCTGTGTTGCGTAGTTCGTCGCACGCAGTAGCACATCATCTGCATTGGTCCGCTTGGCTCTCTGGAATCGCTTCCTGAGCTGCCGGACGGCCCTCCGCATTTCTGTCAACTCCCGCGTCCACCATTTAACCCTTCCGGGGATTGTCCTAGAACATCTCCCAAGAAGGGCGTCATTGGTGTTGATTGTCCAATCGTTCAGCTCACCTATCTGTCCATCTATAGTCAGACCCCTGAAATCCCCAATGGAGACCTCAGAGGCCGCCTCCCTAATGCACGAACCGTAGAAATCCCAATTAATTGGGAGTCTATGCCACCGCATTATATCCGAGACCTCCACAGGGGCGGGTGAGTAATGGAGCACAATCCGTATTGGATTATGATCGCTCACCCGCCAATCGTCCTTAACGTCCCAGTCGCAGCGAAAACGCCACAGTACGACGTCATTCACGGCTGTTACATCAATATCACTCACACCATTAGGACCGGAAATCGTATATAAATCAGAGGGCTGATTTAACGCACTAACACCCCGATTAACCATCCAGTCATTCAACATCTCACCCCGATGGTGGTTCTGATATCCAGACGAATGCCGGGATAATGGCGTCCATACCTAGGATAATCGGGTTGCTACTCGCTAGTAGTAGCACCGTATCCATATACGAGATATACGGCTCCAATGGACTGCAGAACTGACAGTATATGCTTGCCAGGAAGATTTTTCTGAATCTTCCTTCGACCAAGACACATAACCCCAGTTCGTCAGCAGCTAACACAATACACTCTGCATCGGGATCGTTGACAATTACAGCGGCCTTGACCCTAGAACAAGGAAATACCATCATAAATGTGGGTAGACCCCTTACACAACCATCGGTTGAGTAAGGTTCCTGAACCAGGGCAAACCCGCTCTTCATGGCAACCATACTTTCGCCCAATTCACACATACTGGCATAAGAGCCCTGGCAATTATATGGAATAATTGTCAGAGACATCTTAATGCCTTGCCCTAGCCCTCGCGACCAACACGCTGTACGTGGGACAGTCGTCGGTCATCATAAGACGATTCGACGGCAAGCCCTTGAACGCACAGTTCCTACAGTGCGGCAGATTTTCGCAACGATGTACGACGTGACCGGTCTATCCAACCGACTACAGACTTCACCTTTGCTACGACAGTCCCTAACCATTTGGTCAAAACCAAGACAACGGTAGCAGCTAGGGATAAGCTCATGACGTCTCACGCGGAACCTAAACCACTTAACGTAGCAGCCTCCGGCACTCAGAAGGGCTTCCATGGCATTGCCATCATCCTCCAGAGTAACGTCGACAGCTCCGCCAGCGCGCACGCTCCACGATCGACTCACGAGCCGTACCCCCTTAAAGGCTTCTAAGGTCATTCGTTCCTTCAAGTTCAGCTCGTTGAGAGCACCCATGAATTCATCAGGGGTGATCTCGGAGTGAACCCTCTGGACGACCACCCTAGTACCCTGCCTATCGTTGACTGTTACTTCCAGTCCATGTTCCGAAAATTTAGGATTCCGGACGATCCTGAGGGGGTGCGAATGACCGCCCCACTGCTACGAACCGCCTTAACCCCATGAACTCTGACCCCCGAGCGTAGTACCTACTTCGTTCACAACCTTCTTAACAATTTCATCAGACTTAGCCGCCGTCTTGCTTCGCACAACCACCGACCAGGTCTCGACTGGTTTCGGTGCAGGGGCAACTACTGGCGCTTTCTGGCATGTGGACTGAGGCTGAACTGGCGAGGATACTCGGACACCTGGCGTAGCGCCCCCAGCATCTAGGGCGTCCAAACGACCCCTCAGACGTTCGTTGTCCCCTACCAATGTCATCAACAGTTCTTCTAGCCGACCCACTTGATTGATGATCCGCCTCGCCGTTTCAACTTCTACACGACCGTCCAAAACTATTTCGTTCAACTCCGACGTCATCGCCTTCATCTGCTTAATTTCAGAATGAGCACCACAGGACCCAGAAGGGGAAACTGTTGAGACTGCCGGTACCGGAGTTGAACTTCTCCCTAATCCACCGTGCAAGCTACTAACGCTGCCGACCAAACTACCTATGCTGCCAACGTCAGTCCTTATGGCAGTCTTCCTCCTAGCTTGTCCTGCAACCAGCTTCGGTTCAAGAAAAACCTTTCCTCCCGATTTGGGAGAGCCGGGTTTGAACCCCTTTCCATCCTCGTTTACTGTCGACTCTCCGTTGTACATGTCCGAGTCGGAATGGCGAAGTATACTATCACCGGTGGGTGGCACCTCCTCAACCAAATCGACTTTGTCCGGCCCACTGGTTTCAACCTAGCACATCTTGGACCCGCGCCCCTTTTGGGCTTAACCATCAACTACCGACCGACTGCTTAAACCGACCCTAAGCAGTAAAGACCGACCCGGGCAGTACGTACTGCCAAATACGTAAGCAAAAAACGAACTGTGTACCGACCGATAACAGTTTCCCGTACCGAACAGTACCCCGACAAACTGTTTACCTACCCAAAGAATCGCCAAACGCACTAAAAAGCTAACGGTCCTAACCGCAACCGATACGACGGTATCAATTTATCGAATAAATACCACAATCACACCAACGAACCGCGATTAAAAATTTTTAATTACGGACAGACGGACACGCCGCGGACAGACGGACAATGCCACGAACAGACGGACACTGCCGCGGACAGACGGACACTGCCACGGACAGACGGACAACCGACGGAAGGGCGGACACAACCGCGGACAGACGGACACTGCCACGAAAGGACAGACAACCGACGGAAGGACGGACAACCGAAGGAAGGACGAACAACTAATAACTGACGGAAGGACGGACACTAAGACTTCTAGTGAACCAAACACTTGAGCTGGTTGCGTATACTTAATAGTTTTTATAGCCTCCACTCCAGTGTGCAGAGGGTATATATAAGTTTGTCTTTCCGTTTGTAATAATTAGAAAAAAAATTTTGGACCCCATAAAATATATATATTTGTGATCCTTATAACAACCGGAGTTGATATAGCGATGTCCGTCTGTCCGTCTGTGCAAATCACGATGACGGCATCAATCGGGCAGCTAGGGTGCTCGTTGGCATAAAAAACGATTCGTTAACATCCTGAGAAGTTTGCTATTTAAAATCGTCCAAATCGGTCGATTAGGGCCCGAGATTTGAATGAAGAACTAAAAAAGTCTTCAAAAAATATAATTTTCTATGTTGTTCTTGTCACGATCACGCCCTCAATAGGACAGCTAGGGTGATCATTTTTAGTGAGAATGATTCATCAAATTCATGGGCAGATCTCTATTTCAAAAATCATTAAAATCGGTGGAACAGGTCCAGGGAAATCTCTGAAAAAGTAAAAAAAATGAAAAACATGATGTGTCTATATTGTTCTTGTTGCTATTCTAAATGTTGCATTGTTGTCGTAGCTGGACTTGTTGTTTTTGTGGTCGTTGTGGTAATAAATGGTGATTTTTTAGCTATTATCTTTTTGGCAACACTGGTTTAAACAGCTGACGCACGTTTCTTGTTTTGTTTCATTGTCAAACATCTTCAGTTTGGTCTATAATTTAACCATGAATGGTCTTACAAACGAACAACGCTTGCAAAATATTGAATTTTATTATCAAAATGCGTGTTCTGTTAAGAAAGTTCATTGCTCGCTTCTTCCATTTTATGGTCAGTTTAATCGACCCACTGAAGCGGCTATTCGGGCTATTGTGACTAAATTTTGGAGTGAATATCAGCCAGAAGCATTGGAAGGGCTACCAATGCATCTAGAAAAAGTCACAGTTTGGTGCGGTTTATGGGCTGGTGGCAAAGATGATGCGAATCGTAACGTAACTGTGACTTGCATGACATGTGGATTCAACAAGACGGTGCCACATTCCACACAGCACGCGCAACAATGGACTTATTGAGAGGCGAGTTCGGTGAACATTTTATTTCACGTTCGGGACCGGTCAATCGGCCGCCTAGATCGTGCGATTTAACGCCTTTAGACTATTTTTTGTAGGGCTATGTTAAAGCTCATGTCTATACAGACAATCCCGCTTCAATCGACGCATTGGAAGACAACATTGAAGCATTTATTCGTGAGATACCGGCCGAAATGTTGGAAAGAGTGTGCCAAAATTGGACTAAGCGGATGGACCATTTGAGGCGCAGTCACGGTCAACATTTGCATGAAATAATCTTCAAAGATTAAATTATATGGACCGTACTATCGATTCAAATAAAGATTTCATGCATTTTTCTGAATTTTATGTGTTTTTTTTTTGGAAAACTTTCCTATAGCTCTTAAAAAATCACCCTTCAATATAATAAAAACAAACCCTTTGTACATTTTTTATCAACTCTGGTAGAAAAATTTAAAAGTTTCCATTGTTTTGACATTACTAAAATAATTTTTTAGATCATTTCTGTCATTGCCACGAGCCTGCCTGCAAAATTTCAGATCGATTGGGTCACGTGAAAGTGGTTAAAATCGATCCAACATCTAAAGCAAGTAATGCTAAAATACCTAGTTGTTACTAAAAAAAAACAATGTAAATAAAATAACGTTTGATATTGTATTTTTTGTGTGTAATATTTACATTTCCATACATACTGTTGAACCGTGTTCAACAAAAATTTTAAGTTTAACTTCTCTTTGTTTTGGAATGAGTTTTTCTCACGCTCACTTTTTGAGAGTTTTTTATTTCTTTTTGTTTTTTTTGGTTCCACAAGAACAAATTTTTTGAGTAGATCTCAATAGAATAATTTAATAGAATTTGAATATATGTACATATAATATCATGAACTTTTTTTTTGTTAGAACAGTATTAAACAAACTTTTAATAAAGCAAGAGGCTTTTAATTCAAATTGAAAAGTTAACAGTTTTTTCACTCAGCAAAAAATTCTATTGGAACGGGAGTTACCCAATCCAACATATGGTCCTTCGTAAAGTCCTAGATTAGACTAGGACAGGAAAGAATTAGTGACGCGAGGTCTACTAATCAACTACGGCAGTTGTCTCCACCGACGGCAATTACGTAAAAAGACAAAAAAAAAAAAAAACAGCGTTCTTAATAGGAGAAGCCATTTTGTGTCAGCAAAAACGCCATTTGAAATTAAGAAATATAATCTATCGTGCATCGTGGCCACAGGGGTTAAATTTTATACATGTGTATCCATCCTGGAAAAGTACGACATTAACCACAAAAAGTCTACAAGGCAGATCAACAAATGAAACAAGCTGGACAGCAGGAGAGTTCAAAAAGAAATTTGGGTATGTACAGTGTTTATTATTTATTTTGTGTGCGACATTATTATTTCTCTAAATAATTTGCCAAGAAACATAAATTAATTGAATGCAGTATAACCTACAATTAAAACTGTGTTACACAAGTAAAATCACCAAAAAATATATATGTATATCAAATCATCGAAATATCTGTCATCTCCAATTAAATACCACTAAAGTAATTTACATTTCGATAATTATACCACTAAAAGACAATTAAAATAAAAAGAAAGTAACATCACTAAGATAAATTTCCTCCGAAAATAAAACGGGATATATTGACGAATACTAAGAAACATTGTAACCACATTGTTATCTACACTGATGTAAACGATTAGAGGTTTTAATTCCACACGTTCCTACGATTTAATGCAACGACACTTCACGCATATGCAGAAATAACCTAAAGTAATAAGCAAATAAAAAGTGAAGAAAAATACTTAAAGTGGTGCGGTTTATATGAGATGTATGACTTCAGATGGAGAAATATTCAGCAATTTGCTAGTGGCAAAAACAAAAGTAGCTCCCATAAAAAAGATGACCATCCCGAAACTTGAGCTATGTGGAGCTTTACTTGTAGCGCAACTGATAGAAGGTATAACTAAAAACTCAACATTACCCCATGAACTATTTTTTTGGACAGATTCCTCAATTGTCCTCGGGTGGTTACAAAAATCGCCCCAAACTTTAAAAACTTTTGTTGCAAATCGTGTAACGAAAATCATCAGTATTGCCAGTAACAATCACTGGAAACATGTAAAAACTGACGACAACCCGGCAGATCTTGGTACCCGAGGTTGCACCCCTCAAGAACTCATCGAGAGTAAATTATGGTGGCATGGGCCCACCTGGCTGACACAACCAGTGGAACTCTGGCCAAAGCCGCGAACTTTTGATCCTACGGACTTAGAAACAAAAAAGGTGTCCAGTTTTCATTTAAAAGTCACCCCGCAAGACCAAAAGCCAGTTGAAGATATTAAATTCGTCGATGTGTTAGAAGAATTTTCTTCTTTTAATCGAGCGTTACGAGTTATGTGTTATCGTTTCCGTTTCATGAATCGTATCCTTAAACGCCCGTTTGAAACCGCGCAATTCATCACGGCAGCAGAAATTAACTTTGTAAAAAATCGTCTAATAATAATTGCTCAAATGAACCACTTCGCCAAAGAATACGCGTGTCTTCAAGCCAAGCAGCCTATCCACAAGAAAAGCCGAATACTAACTCTGAACCCATTCATAGATAAAGAGGGTCTACTGCGCGTAGGAGGCAGATTGCAAAATTCAGGTTTAAGTTTTAACGAACGGCATCCGATAATAATTCCCGAAAAATCGCATTTCGCAAAGCTGTTCGTCGACTATACCCACAATGTGTTGCTTCATGCAGAACATCACCTTATGCTCCGAGCTATAAGACATGGAGTCTTTATCCCTCGACTTAAAAATATAGTCCGAAAATGTATTCGTAGCTGCAAATCGTGTACAATTTACAAACACAAATTTCAGCATCAAATAATGGCTGCACTCCCCCCTGAAAGAGTAAACTTTTCGTTGCCATTTACCTACACTGGCGTCGATTTTGCTGGCCCTTTTTCGCTAAAATCATCGAATTTACGAAACGCAAAAATAATAAAAGGTTATGCAGCAGTATTTGTATGCTTCTCTACTCGAGCAGTTCATTTGGAAGTCTGCTCGGATCTTTCCACAGATTCATTTATGGCCTGCTTCGCTAGATTTACGGGACGAAGAGGTTTACCGAAGACGATGTTCTCCGACAACGGTCGAAATTTTCTAGGCGCAAGTTATGCGCTCCTTAAAACACATAATGTTTTCTTAAAAACAGCTGAAAAAACTTTAGTGGAAAAATATGGCTTACATGGGTTTACTTGGTCATTCATACCGCCTTATGCACCCCACATGGGTGGCCTCTTGGAGGCTGCCGTGAAAAGCATGAAATCGCATCTGAAGAAAATGGCTGGTAATCTCACGTTCACATATGAAGAATTTACAACTCTACTTATACGTATTGAAGCTGTACTAAACTCGAGACCAATGTCGCCATTAACTGAAAACCCCAATGAACTTCTACCATTAACGCCAGGTCATCTATTACGTGGAGCTCCCATTATCGCCCCTCCGGAGGCTCCTGAAGAAACACCATTAACAAACTTGAGTTTTCTTAAACGATGGGAACGTCTTAAGTCCATTCAGCACCTTTTCGCACGACGCTGGAAAAACGAATATATCACAGAGCTTCAACGCCGATTCAAATGGAAAGCTGAACGCAACAACATAAAAGTCAACGATCTCGTAGTTGTAAAAGATGATCTTTTACCACCCACCGAGTGGCGTCTAGGACGCGTTACCAAAGTTATCTACGGGAAAGACAGCAAAGTTCGAGTGGCAGAAGTTAGAACTCAAAATGGTATGATAACCCGTTCGATAGTAAAACTTTGCATTCTACCCACGTATAATAGCTCACCTAAATCGATCCCACTGAAAACCACAATTTAATCCACCACATACATCACCCTAGTTACCAAAATGAGAAAAATAGTCGCTTAACAAAATTTCTAATAACATTGTATATATTTCTATTTCTTTGTATCTTTAGTCAAACCATGTTGAAAAAGCCACGCTGCCATCTGTGCCTTCGCAATCATCCACTAAAATACTGCAAGATTTTTCAATCATATGATAACGAAAGGCGCCGCGCCTTCGTGGTGAAGCGCAACTATTGTTTAAACTGCTTGGCAGTATTACACACCCGTCCAGAATGTGAGTCGGAAAACCGGTGTACCATATGTAATGCCAACCATCACACCATGCTTCACCGCGAACGACCCACAACCGAAGGTGCCGATTCGAGTTTCGATGAAACTACCGCCAAGTTCATAGCTCCAGAGGAGCCCGTATAGGCAGCAAACTCAATCGCTCTAGAGCAAGAACTGGTTCAAGAGGAGCCCGCAGCTCTAACGGAGCATCCCGTTCAAACTGAGCCCCTGCCTCAAAAACTACAGCTTGTGGCAAGTCGATCGACGATCAACATGAAACCGAACAATAAGACCGCCCCCTTGGCGTCCGGATTTCTGGAAGAAGGAATCCGGTTCCCCCGAGCTTTGGATCCACCCAAACTTGTACACGTCCATCAGGATCTCATCCACCTGATCTCCCCGCTCATCCGAGTGAACCTCCTACACAACGGCAACCCAATGTGGGTCACCTTTTTGCTGGACGAAAATGAAGAGAGCTCGTGCCTTAACCGGAGGGTGGCTAATATCTTCCCCAACTTTAGGCCGTCGAGAATGGGAAGAAATGGAGAAGTTGGAGAATTCGAGGTGGCTCCATCACACGGATTGGTCGATCTCCAACAAGCGTCAACCAAATGGGATCTGACTCTCCGCACTGACATAGATTTGCGATTGCGAACATCAGCCCCAAATCCGTGTTTGGCCGCCTACGTAAGCCAATTCGGTCCCCTCGCACATCCAGAGTTCGCAACCTGCCAAGAAGCGGACGGTATCATGGGGGCGAGGACCATAAAGTCCATCATCCTAGGGGATGTCATCCGCAGAAAACCCTCTCTGCCAAAAGCCCAATATACCACGTTCGGCTGGGTTATATGGGGGGCTTGGGAAGACTGCCAATGCCACCTCTCGCCCGGCAGTATGTTGAACCGTGTTCAACAAAAATTTTAAGTTTAACTTCTCTTTGTTTTGGAATGAGTTTTTCTCACGCTCACTTTTTGTTTTTTGCTCCAGGAGAGTTTTTTATTTCTTTTTGTTTTTTTTGGTTCCACAAGAACAAATTTTTTGAGTAGATCTCAATAGAATAATTTAATAGAATTTGAATATATGTACATATAATATCATGAACTTTTTTTTGTTAGAAGAGTATTAAACAAACTTTTAATAAAGCAAGAGGCTTTTAATTCAAATTGAAAAGTTAACAGTTTTTTCACTCAGCAAAAAATTCTATTGGAACGGGAGTTACCCAATCCAACACATACACATATTAAATAATACAAATAATATACATATATTATATATATATGTATGTATATACATAGTAACTGCATGTTAGAAATAAATCGGTATATTATTTTATTTACATAAAATTCTGCAATATTTTGTTGTGGGGAAATTCATTTCTTTTGCATTAACAGAGTGTCACTTCATTTTGCTCAGCGTGACTATGCCGCAGTAGATGGCGCCACAATTTTTGCTCTAATTAGCTTTGCAATAGTTATTTCTATTTTAACATGAATGTCAATATTTTCAACTAGATATCATACAGAACAATGTTAAGAGTACACGGGCTGGTCTTTTATTTCATACATTTTTTCATTATTCTTCTACAAATATGAACATAAGTTTGGCATGTTAACTTTGTGTTGTCTTTATAAAATAGAGTTACCGAGTTCATCAATGAGTTTTTTGCTTTCAAAGCAGTTCTACATAGTTATATAGAACTATTATTCTGCTTTACCTACAAAGTATATGATTGCGATTACATCTAATTTTTACAAATTGTTTATAATTACTAAAGCATTATTATTCACATAAATACAAAATTGCACTTTTTAAATTTTTCATTCAAATTTAAGGAAATATCAATTCCAAAAACTGGAATTAAAATTTCCAATTATAAATTAGAAAATATTAATTGAATTTCAGAAAATCATATCTGTAAATATCTAACCAAATGTCCTGTACAAATGGTCAGAATTTTACTTGAAACGTCGGTTGCCAATGTTATGGCAGTGTAGATGTGTTGTAAGGATAAAGTTAATGTGGATTCAACCCCGACACATAAATCGGTGCTGACACTAAGCTTTAGTCCTTTTATTTTTCCCTTCAAGCACTTGTAACTTGAAAGGTGATGGCCAGTAAATAAAACAATGAGATATGCTGTATTACTAGACTGATTCTTTATTTTGTTTGGGTTTTTATACCCAAAACAATAATCAAAAATGCTTAATACTAAATAGTGTAATTAATGTGTTTGTTATTGTATTTTGGTTAACAGTATAAAAAAACGCTGAAAACAAAATAATAATAAATGTGTTTTGTTGTTGTGTATTGATACTTAAATTATTATAAATTAAAAACAGTGTATTTTGTTGTTGTATCTTCAACCATAATAATGCTTACTAGTGTCGTTAGTCATAAATGGTTAAATGATTTCACTGACGGATTGACCTATATTTTGTTTTATTCTGATTAAGCATTATTATGTTTGGTAACAATAAAATATGCGGAAGTAAATGTGGAGTAAAATAAATGTGACTTAATAATAATTACAAAATTATATGTGTCAAATAAAATATAAACAAACTGAATTTAAAATGTAGACAAACTAAAATAAAAACGTATGGTAGACTTCTTTGAAACTGGACATTCTCCCCCACGTTGAACGGATGTTCAACAAATTGATGTATTATAGTGATTGTTCCGTGGAGTGTAGTTAAAGGTCTACAGTGAATTGAAGAGGATGCTGGCGTGGCATTGGTATAGGTGTCATTTTTATTGTTTCAACTCCAACTGATCTTGCCTCGTTGTTGTTTGTAATGGGCATTGTGCGGGTCTGTTTGTTGCGTCGAGCCTGACAATTGAAAAGGAGGATTATCAATGTAATTAGACTAAATAGCAGTGCTAGATATCCGATTGTGTAACTGTGCGTTTGATGGGAACTTAATTTGTTTGGAAGGTCAATAATTTTGTGTTGTTCCAATGATCTTTGTAGTATTTTCAAGTCATTTATGCCCTTTTTATATGCGTCTTCTAGACCCGTTGAATTCGAATGATTGTAACTTACAGGATGTTGGAAGCCTTCTTTTAGTGATAGTTCCGACATGTTGCCCAGACTGAAGTATGACGATTTCAATGTGTGGGATATAATTTGTCTTCCGTTCATCATGATGAAATTGTGTTTGATTATGCATTCTGGATCGAGTGTTAGTAACCCGGAGCCCTTCAGAAAAATAGGAATTATCTCCTTGTTACACACTGCTGTGGCCCTTGATGATGATGAAGTAGTATATATCCATTGATTGTTTCCATTTAATGGTATCCATTGGAGCCTTGTTGTTGTTTTTTCCAAGCTGCAAGTTGGTGATGTTTTGTTGTTGAATAAATTTATTTCACAAGAGCATACTTCGGAATCATAATTGTATCGAATTTGGACGTTAGAGCACAAAAATTCGTCTTGTTTCATTGTGTAACAGGAATTCAGCTCTGACGTTGTAAGGACAATGTATTGTTGACGGGATGCTATTGTGCCAAATAACGTAGCACATGGCTTGATGATTATCATGGTGTTATTTATTAAGTTAGGTATAGGTATTAGGTGAAATATTTTGAACTGATCACGGTCAATCAATGGTATGGTGATTTCGAAAACTGCGTGTTGAGGAGTTAGTCCGCCTTTAACCTTCATTATTTTAAATAATTGCAACAAATCTGAGGATGGAAGAACTACAGAAGGAGGTGCATGTAGTGTGATTTGGTATATTTCATTTTGCAATTGTTCTGGAGTAAGTAGTAATGGATTGATTTTTCCATGATGTGTATCCGTAAGAGTATCCAGGATTGAAGATTGTATTTTTTGTAGATTGTTCGCAATTAAAGTTAATTGTAAAACCCCAGAGGTGAATAGTTGATTAAAGTGTATTTGAAGTAGTACTTGGTCGATGTCGTGCATTTGTGATGAGTAATGTTTAATTTCCTGCTCTAATTCTTCAAATCTTGTTCTAGATGCAATTTGGGTCTGACGTATGATGTTAATTGTTGAATCAAAGATTGTGGTTTGGTTTTTGAGTAACCTTAATAAATATGATTCGTTTTCCTTGACTTCAAGTATTGTATTGGACATGTGGTTAGCATATTCAGCGTCCAATATGCCAAATAGTGAATGAGCAACGTTGCCGACTACATCTAATGCTCCTCTTTTAATTCGGAGCAATCGATTGTCCAGTTGCATATCATTTTCCATATGTTCAAAATGATTAATTATATTGCGACAGGATTCGTTAAGGGTCATCATGTTACAAAGAGTCCTTAATGACCTCGTTCCATTGGCTAGAATTGACGTTTCTGACCAGTATGTATCTAGATCATAGTATACCAATAGATTCCATTCAGTAGTTGAGATAGATGCTGTACCCACTTCTTCGAAATGAATTCCGAGTTTTGGTCCGAATTTTGTATTTTTGACTGGAGTTCCAGAAATTATTGGTAGTAGAAATATTAATGCGAGTAAAGTTAGGCAAAGATGATTTGTTTTCAATTTCTTTCTCTTAACCTCGGGTTCATCAACTGACTCAGAAGTATTGGTTTCGTGGTCGTCATTACCAGGGACCGTAGCCAATTCTAAATTCGTATCAATGGGTAAACGGGCAAGTCGGTGTATTGCACGTTTGAAAATTCCTCTGGAGGTTTTTACATCAACGACTCGTGTGGAGTCATCTGATCCTTGGTGTACGTTCATGATTCGACCCAATGGCCATTGCATTACTGGAACATTATCTTCTTTTATAATGACCATGTCTCCCGGTTTGAGGTTGACGCACTGTGTTTTCGATTTATGTCTTTGCTGGAGTTCATTCAAATATTCGTTGGACCATTGTTTCCAAAAACTCTGCTTTAAATTAGAAACTTGTTCCCAGCGTGATGAAAATGTTAGTTTTGGTGATTGTGCTCGGCTATCTATTTGTGAAGTTAGTGCTTCTCCAATTAGGAAATGTCCTGGTGTTAACGCTGTTAAATCGGTAGGATCACTTGACATTGGGGTTAATGGGCGAGAATTTAGAATTGCTTCAATTTCTACGATAACTGTTTCGAGCTCTTCATATGTTAGTGATGCTGTAGCGACGCTCCGAAGTAGTAAATGTTTTGCTGATTTTACAGCAGCTTCCCATAACCCTCCGAAATGTGGTGCTCTGGGGGGAATGAAGTGAAAATTTATTCCTTTAGAGCTGGATGCTGCAATTATTTCATCTTGACCTTTATCTGAATATACGGTCTGAATTAATTCGGATAATTGATTTTTGGTGCCGACAAAATTTGTAGCGTTGTCGGAGTATATGTTTTGACACCGACCTCGCCGATGAATGCTTCTGTTGATAAATTGGTTACCAATTCGAGATGTACAGCTTTCGTGGCGAAACAGCAAAAAACAGCTATGTAGGCCTTAGTTGGTCTTTTGCCTCTGATTTTGTAATGTATCCAGAATGGTCCGCAGTAATCTACTCCTGCGTTGATGAAAGGTCGTGCTGGTGTAACTCTGTTTTGTGGTAGGTTGCCCATGATTTGTTGGCATAATTGTGGTCGGGCTCTAGTACATGTTATGCATTTTTGTACAATTGCTCTTGCCGTTATTTTGCCTTTTATTGGCCAAAATCGTTGTCTCATTATGTTCAGTAACGCCTGAGGTCCACAATGTTTATTTTCAATGTGTTTTGATATAAATAACAGTTTGGCAATTGGGTCGTTATATGGGAGCAGCATTGGGTGTTTTGCATCGCTCGACAATTCTGATGATTCCAAGCGCCCTCCAACTCGAAGAATACCCTTGTCATCGATAAATGGGGATAAACTGCTAATGGAGCTGTTTTTGTCGATTTGGTTATATTTCTTTAACTGTTTAATTTCTGGTGAAAAGTCGGCCAATTGAATCGTTTTCATAATTGCGAAAAGTGCTTCATTCAATTCGTCTGGTGTTAGCGCCTTATGTGATGGGCGTTGTTGGTTTAATAACCTTGTATTGTTGATAAATCTGATGACATATCCCAGTATCCTTTGCAATTTGTTGAAGGAGTTTCTATGTGGGATTTTGTATATGAAATCATCAGCGGAAGTGACAGCTGCTGCGAGTAAAGTTGTCTTCTTTTTCTCAATGTCATTGGTAATTAAGTGTTTTTGTGAAAATGTAGGTGGCCAAATTTCTTGTCGACCATGCAGAAATAATGGTCCATACAGCCATAAGTTACATCCAGATAGTTGAAGTGCTGTTAAACCTCTGGACAGTACATCAGCTGGATTGTCGTTTGATCGGACGTGGCGCCACTGTTCGGGCAACGTCCATGTTTGAATTTTCGAGATTCGATTAGCTACAAACGTATGGTATGCAGTAGATTGAGAGTTTAACCAATTTAATACTATTTCGGAATCAGTCCACAAGAATAAAGGTTGGGCTTTAATCTGGAGATCCGTTTTGATTCTGTGTGCAAGTTGGGCTGCCATAACTGCGGCACATAGTTCTAAGCGAGGTAACGTTTGTTGTTTCAATGGAGCAACCCGTGTCTTGCCACAAAGTAGTTGTACAATCACTCTTCCATCTTTAAGAGTTGCTCGGATGTAGGCAACTGCACCAAAAGCCTTTTCGGATGCATCTGAGAATATATGGAGCTCGGTTTTTGTTGGGATTTCACCCTTAAAAATGTGTCGAGGGATTTTGAAGTTGTTTAAGTTTTCTAAATCATTTCTGAATTTTGTCCATATAGCGTGAAGGTCATCAGGTAGCGGCTCATCCCAGTCTAATTTGTATTGCCATAGGAGTTGAATAAACATTTTTGCCTTTACAATTACAGGTGCTAATAGTCCAAGAGGGTCGAACAATTTTGCGAGATCGGACGTTGCTGTACGTTTTGAAATTGTCTGCATATGATTCAGTTTTACCTTGATGCAAAACTGGTCCGTCGTAGGCAGCCATAACAATCCCAATGTTTTCACTGTATTCGTGTTGTCATTGTTGAAATCTAAATTTACCTCCTGGTCGCCGAGTGGGATATCTTTTAATAATTGTGGATGATTCGCACACCACTTTTTTAGTATGAAGCCATGTTTTTTTAGCATTGTAATGAGTTCTTTTTGTGTTTGAAGTGTGATGGTGAGATTATCTGAACCTCCCAGGCCGTCATCTACATAAAAGTTATGTTTAAGCATTTGTGAACCGTATGGATATTTTGTAGCGTTTTCATCAGCAATCTTTTGCAAACATCTGGTAGCTAAATATGGTGCTGCTCGCGTTCCATATGTGACCGTACGAAGTTTGTAGTATTGAATAGGCAGCGATGGATCTTCTCTCCAAATAATTAACTGGTATTGTTGATCATTTGGATGAATTAGTATTTGTCTGTACATTTTTTCGATGTCAGTGGTAAATACAAATTTCGGCAACCGAAAACGAAGTAAGATTGAAAATAACTCACTTTGAACGGTTGGCCCCGCATACATCAAATCATTTAATGAATGGCCCATTGATGTTTTTGCTGATGCGTCGAATACTACTCTTAGCTTTGTTGTGGTGCTGTCGGGTTTGAGCACACAATGATGAGGGATGAAGTATTTTGGATTCGGTACCGCATCTATGTTGGTCTTCTGCATGTGTCCCAGATTTTCATATTCTTGCATGAATTTAATATATTGAGTTCTAATTTCTTCATTTTTTAACAATCGTCGTTCTAGAGCTATGAATCGATTGTAGGCCATTGCATGTGATTCTCCTAATGCTGCTGGATTGTCCCGGAATGGTAGACTGACTACTAGACGGTCTTGATTGTTGGTGTGGACATGCTGAGTAAAATGTGAATCACATTGTCTTTCTGATGGTGATAGAGTTTTGTCGCTGGGTTCAATTTCATCTAATTTCCAGAGCTGTTCAATGGCTTCTTCCAATGATGCTGTGTTGTCAAATACGGCACATGTTAAAGCAGATAATGACCACTTGGGAGTTGAATTTTTGCCAATTGCACCACCCACGATCCAGCCAAGTGACGTATTTTGAAGTGTTGGAAGGCCGTCAGACAGTTGTATTGTTCCCGCTTGAATTAACTTGTAGTAAAACTCTGCACCCAATAGAATATCAATTTTTTCTTGGTTGTTGAAATTGGGATCTGCTAGTTGTATGTTGCTTGGAATTTCCCATGTAGATGTATCAATATGTTGACTCGGCTGCGGTGGAATGATGTTTGGGAGTATAAATGCTTCCAAATTTGTGGAGAAACTGTGATCTCTGGACTTCATTTCTACATTAATGCGGTAGTTTGACCTTTTTTGTACGTTGCCAACACCATCTATGCGAAGTGAAGTTTTGGTTGGGAAGGTAGATAACCTTTGGCAAAGTCGCTTGGAGACAAGGTTCACTTGAGAGCCAGAATCTAATACTGCTCTGAACTCATTGGAAGTACCATTTTGGGCAGAAATAACAACTTTTGCTGTTGCTAGCAAAACATAACCCTGGCCCCCTTCGGCTGCTTTTGTAGCTGAAGATGTAACTGCGACGGCGTTAGAAGATGATGTGTTTCTTTGACTATTCGAACCCATAGTTGTGTTGATTGATGGTTTTGAATCTTTTTTTATGTTGTTCTGTTTCTTTTCTAAATGTAACAGCGTATTGTGTTTCTTCATGCACTTTCTGCAGCCGCTTGATTTGCACTCTTTTGAAACGTGATCACTTCTGAAACAGTTGACGCATAAATGGTGTTGTTGTACCCAATTCAGTCGTTCTGCTTCTGATAAGTGATGAAATTTGCTGCAGTAATATAGTTTATGGCCACCGTTATTGCACATTTTGCAGGTGCCATTATCGACTTTATTGGAGGTTGTAACTGAAGATACTGTTTTCTGTGGCAATTTTCCGGTTTGAATAATTGCCTCCATTGATTGAAACTGAATTTCCAGAAATGATAAAAATTCAGCAATTACTGGTACTTCTCTTGGGTTGGCCAGCGACTGCATGTACCTGATGTATGTTCCCCTGTCGAGTTTTTTAATTAATAATTGAATGAGTATCGCATCCCAAGAGGTTGTTACAATACCCAGATTGTCTAATGCGAGCAAACACTCCTTGGTGGTGTCATGCAGAGCTTTGATAGATGATGTAGATGATGAAACTGGTGGTTGGTTAATAATTTTTTCAACCAAGTTGGCTACCAGTAGTCTTTTGTTGTTGTAGCGATCCTGAAGTGTTTTCCATGCAGTATTGTAATTTGTCTCTGATAAAGAAAACTGACTGATTAAGTGTTCAGCTTCTCCAGATACATTGCTTTTTAAATACCACATTTTCTGAATAGATGGTATTGGCTGTTTGTCCACCATCTCAGTAAACAAATCATGAAACTGACGCCATTTTAAATAATCGCCATCAAATCGTGGTATAGTGACTTTTGGTAGATGTAATGCGCATTTGTTCAAATCTTTTGTCATTGATTGTATTTCATTATATTGACTGGAATCACCATTAGATAAAAGTTTTTGTTTTTTGACGGACAGACTGACTAAGTTTTGTCGCACTAAATCATATATTCTGTCATATTCGTTCTGATCCAGACCAGAATCAGCAGGGTTTTCTAATTTATCATAAATTTCATCGTGTAATACTTCAGCTTGATTCCACAACTTTTCAATGGTGTTGATTTCCACTTCAAAGTACTGTAAGGGATGGTCATCTTCATCTGTTATACCATTTAGCAGCCGGTTTAGAGCAGTCAAACGAACCTTAAGCCTTCGGATGAGACTATTAGTGTTATTGATGTCTTCATGACCTTCATGTTGAATAATAGCCTTCCTTGTAGGTATCTCAATACTTCTCCTTTCTATAATTATTGGCTTTTCTGCTGATTGTCTTAACTTATCAATTTCTTTTTTGAAAATTTCTAAGTAATTGTTGGCTATATCACTAATTTTCAAATAGTATTCTTCTGTGAAATATGCATGATCTGTCGCTTTATCTACCAGTGTGCGTAGTTTCATATCTTGGGCATCAAATAAATCCCATGCTTCGCTGAGCCGTCGTAATCGTTCATCAAAGTACTCTATCTTTGTTTTCCTTTCTGCGGAATCTTTTTTATAGTTTCGAACGATTTGTTGAATCTCTTCACCCGTTTTTGATTGGGCTTGTAATAAATGTTCGAACGTAGCCATGTTCTTCAAATTGGTAGCCACTTGTGAGGACAGACTAATTGATGTTTGACTAGTTCTTGTGTATAGTAATTGGTCAAATTTAGTGTTGACTCAATGTTGATTAATTTGACGAAAGCGTCACGGTTCTGATGAACCCAATGACTGTTGTTAGTGTTAGACCTGCTAGTGTTATAGCTGAATCTGCTGTAGTATTGTAGTGTACTGTAGCCACCTGAACGTAAATTTGGTGTTCAATTGCTTGGATGCGAGTTCAAAATGTTTGTAGGGGTAACCAATATGTGGTGTCCCAAAAGGCAATTACTACTAATGCTATGTTAATAATTCGATTGTTGAATGTCGAGGGTCACCAATTGTAGGCTTCCTCAGTGTAGATTGATTTGTCGTTCAAGCTGGATCTGCTACTGAGCCGGATCTGCTTGATGTTTTTAGGGATTACCAAATGTAGAATTGGTAGTCGATCCCTTGTTTGCGTGTTCAATGCGTTTTCAGGTTATTACAGTTCCTTACCACTGGTGGGGGGAAACTTAATTTTTCCAAAAACGTCTAGGGGCCACCAAATTGTAAATATCTAACCAAATGTCCTGTACAAATGGTCAGAATTTTACTTGAAACGTCGGTTGCCAATGTTATGGCAGTGTAGATGTGTTGTAAGGATAAAGTTAATGTGGATTCAACCCCGACACATAAATCGGTGCTGACACTAAGCTTTAGTCCTTTTATTTTTCCCTTCAAGCACTTGTAACTTGAAAGGTGATGGCCAGTAAATAAAACAATGAGATATGCTGTATTACTAGACTGATTCTTTATTTTGTTTGGGTTTTTATACCCAAAACAATAATCAAAAATGCTTAATACTAAATAGTGTAATTAATGTGTTTGTTATTGTATTTTGGTTAACAGTATAAAAAAACGCTGAAAACAAAATAATAATAAATGTGTTTTGTTGTTGTGTATTGATACTTAAATTATTATAAATTAAAAACAGTGTATTTTGTTGTTGTATCTTCAACCATAATAATGCTTACTAGTGTCGTTAGTCATAAATGGTTAAATGATTTCACTGACGGATTGACCTATATTTTGTTTTATTCTGATTAAGCATTAATATGTTTGGTAACAATAAAATATGCGGAAGTAAATGTGGAGTAAAATAAATGTGACTTAATAATAATTACAAAATTATATGTGTCAAATAAAATATAAACAAACTGAATTTAAAATGTAGACAAACTAAAATAAAAACGTATGGTAGACTTCTTTGAAACTGGACAATATCAAAACGTCGGAAATAAAAATTTTAAATTTAGAAGACATCAATTGCATCTTTAATATATAAATTTTATTCGTTAAACACAAATTGAAATTCCAAAAAAAACACCAAATATGTTTACATTTAAAAAATGTTTAGATTTAAAAAAAATATTGCCATTCAGGAGATTTTAATAACTTTTCAGTACCGCGATTCAGTAACTTCTTTTAACGATAGACGAATCGTTAAAAAAAGAAAATTACAAAATTATCAGTAAAATTTGTAAACGATATTCGCTATTGTTAAAGTCAGCTGTTGTTATCTAAACGACAACCATTTTTGTGTTGTTTATTCAATCGATAAAACTTAAATTTTTAGGTTGAAATATCGTCATACATAAATAAAAATCATAAAATAGTGAAAATATTTTGCTTTTATTAAAAAAGATTTTTATATAAATAAAAAAATTAAATAGCATATTCAATTCATTATTTCATTTTCAAATAAATAAACAGAAATATTAGTAAACAAAATAAAGATATTAAACATAAACATAAAATCATCCTGTCAAACACGAAGTAATTTGTTTTTTTCTATTCTTTGTGTTTTTCGCTTATTTTGACAGAGATGCCACTCGTTTACAATTTAAATAGAAAAATAGATTTGTCGACTGTCGTTAAGATGTATGTACTTAGTGAATCACTTAATCAGTGCAAACAACAATAGCTGTCGATATATTTTGCGATTGTCGGATCGTTGAAATTTACAGAATCGCACTACAGAAAACATTTATTTAAATTCAATGAATTTTAGAAAACCTCAAATGATATTTAATAATTGCTAACATAAAAATTGTTACATAAATAAACGCAATTTGATGAGAATGGTATTTATGTATACATAAATTTTCACAATTTTTTTTGGATGAAAATTTGAAGTTTTTCAGAAAATAAAGATAACAAACTATTTTATTTAAAATGATTGGGACTTTTGGTTTTTTGCGTTTGGCATCCCTAATTTGATTATTTATTATTATAAATTTAAAAATAAAAATAATTCCTTAGAATTAAATGTATCTATTAAAAGTGAAATTGATGGAGATTATTGAAATATATTGATGTAAAAGCTTATCGTAGACTTTCAATTTGTATTGCCTTCAATACTTTTTTAATTTTTGTACCGTCGATTTGTTTCACAAATGGAGTGTAGCCAGATTTTTTGCATCACTGGTGTGCTGCCTTTTAGCACCGGCTAAACTCGTCGAAGGGGGTGGTTCTTGCGAACCAATCTGGGCTATGACGGTTACAAAATAACAAAATCACACCAGTACAATTTGTAAAAAAAAATTAATGGGACGAAGTATAAAGAAATATGCAATACAAATAAAATAAAAAAAAACACAAGAGCCACTTTTCACTCACTTCTGACGTCATTTGCTCATATTGTGATTGTTGTCTAGCTGGTCTTGTCAACATAGTCTGCCCTCCCACATAAGATCTGTTCGATCTCACCGTGACAATCCAGGACTTCAGGTTTTGGGATTGTCCCAAAAACGTCTACACTCACTCATCTTTACGCACTCATTGTTTTAAAGAAACGAAAATCACAAATAAATTTTGTTATTGGTTTTATTACAAAAATCCCGAAGGAACTATAACAAGGTGCTTCATTTGTTCATATTATGGTTTAAGCCAATGTTACAATTACTTTCAATACTATTTTTGGGTTTTTTTCTTTTTTTACAAATTATCTTATTTTAAAGAGCAAAATACATATGTCTTATAGGCAATTCATGAAATGATAAAAATATATTATTGATATTCGCTTATTAAGCTTAAGCTTTAGCATCCAATTAGTTCAAATAATATTAATTTAATAACAATAATATAAACGCACTCCAAAAAAATTCAAGTGGAGTATTATTAATTACTTTTTTTTTTGTTTAATTTTCTTAATCAAATATAAAAATTAGTGTATGAAGACTTATTTATTTTGTTGTCCTTTTAGATGTGAACAAAAAAAAAAACGGCGCTCCAGGCGAAATACAGATTCACAAAGATTGTGGAAAATAAAATAAAAATTGGAAGAGGAAGGGAACACAAAAAGTTGAGTTACAAAATTTCTTTTGCATATGCGGGATTCTTGTTGCGATGTTCGGTTGGTTTAAAACAAGATTTAATAAAAAAATACTTTAGAAAATTTTCACCGATCAATTAATATTTCTCACCACCCACTTGTTATTTTGTCATAACCAAAAAGTTATTTGTTCACTGCCCTTGAGCTCAAACTTAGAAACATGATAGTTTTTTTTCTTTTTTCCTCCTATATCTGAGGGTCTTTATTTTACGCAAAATTCCCCATTTGATTGGGCTTTAATCTAAAATATATTTTTTTTTCTTAAAAACTTATTTAATACCACTTAGCTTTCTTTTCATTTTACGGTAGTCCCAACTGATGGCTTCAAAACTGCACTTGCACTCCCTATTTTTTTGTTTCCGCTCCAAACTCCTGTTAGAGAAGGAAGCCAAAATCACCACTTATGTTCTATCACCAAAATTTCATGTCTACTTACAGGTTGACGATCCTTTTTCCGCTTTGGTGAATCCCTTCCTCAATGTTTTTCGATCAGAGTTGGAAAGAACGGAAATCATTACATGAGAGATTTACCAAAAAGGAAAAAAATCGTTCAGCTGATATTATAGGCAATTTTAGGAACATTACATAAATTTTATTTTGTTTTCTTCCCATTATTTATGCATAGTAACATTATCATGTTGTAAAAGCTATTACATATCAAGTATGGCAACGCGGTTTAAGATGGTTTAACTTTTATTATTTTTTTTTTTTTAATTGTTACTATTTTTTTTTTTTTTTTTTGTTCAAAAATATTTACGTGTTATCAGAACCATTCAATTCTACTCATGACAAACCTACACTGTACACTGATCAGTGTAATCATGGGGAGGAAATTTCTTTAAGTGTACGAAGTTGGTAGCCCTAGAAAGAATTTGACTACAAAACAGGTGTAAAAACGGCGTGGTGAAAATTGGTTCGCGACTTATAAATTTAAAAATAAAGGTAAAATCAAAAAATAATTATATAATCTGCGTTTTAATCGCAGGTAACTTTGCGTAAAAACAGTGAAAAGTGATAAAAGTGTAACGTGGAAAAAGAAAGGTAAAAGTTGCATAAAAGAATTATGTAAGTATATGTATGTATATAATATACGTTAAAAAGGCAGCGTAAAATTTTCAGATTACGATATTTTTTACGATATTCGGCAATAAAATGTATTAAAAAATTTAATAGGGTCGAAGAAAAAGTAAAAACATGTAACCAAATTACTTATATAACCCTGCCAAAAATAAAATGGCGGTATATATGCGCGTGATTATATAAAAAATTTAATTAGCGTTTTTTCTGCATTTTGTCGGTAGCAAAAATAATTGTAGAGAAAACAAAAAAAAAATTTAACGCTAAAATCATACAAAAATTAAAAAAAAGTGAAAAAAGGGTAAAAACATATGAAATCAACCGAAAATATTAACATTTGTGACCTCATCACCTCCAAATTTGATAAGATTTTGTACACATGATCTATGGATCGGCACAATAATATTTGCCAACTTTCAGACATATAGCCGTCGAACTTTCAGAATAATGGCCATTCAAATTTGGCAAAAATCAATAAAAATGCACTCTGATGCCTTTACACAATTTTTAATATCTCGAAAAGTATTCATTGTACGTTAATAATGGAGGGCTCATTTTACAGACTAAAACATGCGCCATTCCAAAAAAAATTTTTTTCAAATTTTCGATCAAGGATAATGTAAATAAAAAAAGGACTAAAATTTCCAAAGGATATTTCTCGAAAATCAATATTTTTAAAAATTTAAAAAAAATAGGTTTTAATTCTTATTATGTTTTGTACAAGTCTGTCAAATTTCAATGTGGAGTCTTTATTACAACATGAGTTATTAAGAAAAAAGCAGGAGAAGGTTTATGTATTTCATGAAATGTACCAAAATACAAAAAGGTGACAAATTACAAAAAGAAGGACAAATCAAATGTAAAGGAACTTTTTCGACTTTACAACCTAGGCGATATATATATATTTATATATTTATATTATATTTATATATTTATTGCCTGTTCACACAAAAAATGTACAAATATTTTATGAACTGTGGTCGGCTTATTGGCAGTAGCAAATTCAGTCCCTATTTAAAAAACATTTTATGACCCGTACTTCACGCAAATTTTCCAATTCAAGAAAAGCAAGGCGTGTATTTTTTTACCTGAAATCTATTTTTTGTACCAAAAAAAAAACACTGTAAATAGTTCAGAGACTGTAAGTCAAACTTCAGTTGAATACTAGATTTCAAAAGTGCTAAACGTCAAAGTGTTATAGTGTTAAAGTGACTTGATCGTTTGAAAAAACAAAAAAAAGAGACTAAATATTTAAATAAATTATAATTATTGTCAATACAAAAAAGTCGTGCACAATTCATTCGGTTGTGGTATTTAAATAAAAAATATGACACTCAATTCAACATTTTGCTGTAATCCTTTTAAAAAATCCGGTCACACTGGGTGCAATAAAAGTTTAAGACAAGTCCAAGAATGGATGATACAGTATACTAAGGATAAAAACATTACGATCTCAAATAAAATTTGTTGGACATGTAGAATAAAATTTTCGCATCTGAAGAAATCTAATAAATCTAATTTGGAAGAAGGTTCAGATATAAACGAAAATGTAGATACTTTCGATGACATTGCGTCAGGCACGGAAGTAGATGACATTGCGTCAGGCACGGAAGAAGTTGCTATTTCAAAATTAAACCAATCTTTACCGTATCTGGAACAATCTCCGATAAAAAAGAAGAAGTTACATCAAAAACGGTACAGAGATGCAAAATTCAGGAAAATAAGTGATTCGATTCAAGACAAAATTTTCCACGGTTCAGCACAATCAACTTCGCATATGTGCCCACAATCCGAAATAATAGAACAATTAAAAGAAAAGTTTAAAATATTAACAAAAAATAGTGAGAAAATCCAACTGCTAACAATTTTACCAAAAAGCTGGGCAATACATAAAACTGAGGAAGAATTCATGGTTACAAACTATATCGCGCGAAAAGTTAAGCATGTGGTTGAAACAAAGGGTGTGATGAGTACACCTAACCCAAAACTGGGAAGTCCAATTTCACCAGTGACAAGCAGTTTAGTAAAACCCTTTTATGAATCCGATGACGTCAGCAGGTGTATGCCCGGACAGAAAGATTTCGTGTCTGTTTTTGAAAATGGTACAAAAGTCAGGAAAAATAAAAGACTTTTGCTTGGAAACTCAAGAGAAATGTACGCCTTTTTCAAGGAACGACATGATGGAATAAAAATAGGTATTTCCAGGTTTTGCCAACTTCGTCCGAGGAATATAATTCTAGCAAATGCGAGTGGATCTCATTACGTGTGTGTTTGTACAAAGCATCAAAATGTGAAGCTGATGATTGATGCTATAAATTTTAAAAAATTAACTGCTGGTGTTCCGAATTATCAGCTTGAATGTTACAAAGATTGTTTGAAACAAATGACATGCATTCCATCTTCTTCAAAGTGTCACCTACGTAAATGTAACAAGTGTCCAGGAATTGAAAATTTAAAAGCAAAACTAAATCAATTACTAGAGCAAAACGATATTGATGAAATAACATATAAACAATGGGTAAGTGTAGATAGGGATAATTTGGAGACCATGTTTGGCCAAGCCGACGTTTTTGTGGATTCCCTATGTGAAAAGCTTGAAATTCTATTACCTCATTCATTTATTGCAAAACAGCAGGCAGCAAATTTGAGCGAAGGAAAATCAAATTTGGAAGAAAATGAGTATATAGCAGTTTGCGATTTTTCAGAAAATGCTTCTTTTACTATTCAGGATGCAGTCCAGGGATTTCACTGGAACAACTCTCAGGCCACTTTATACCCAATTGCTATTTATTTTAAATCAGATGGAAAAACACAACATACAAACTTCATAATAATATCTGATTGTCTTGTACACGATTCTGTAGCTGTTCACCTGTTCCATCGCCACCTGAATGTATTTTTGAGAAAAAAGTTTAAAACAACCCCGAAGAAAATCACGTATTTTTCAGACGGTAGTGCTGCCCAGTTTAAAAATAAAAAGAACTTTATCAATTTATGTTATCATATGGAAGATTTTGGATGTAATGCTGAGTGGCATTTTTTTGCAACAAGCCATGGAAAAGGCCCAAGTGACGGTCTTGGAGGTACCGTAAAGAGAGAGCACGTCGAGCTAGTTTACAGCGTCCATTACAAGGTCAAATAACTACTCCAAAACAATTATATGAATGGTGCCTGCAAAATCTTTTGAACTGTAATTTCGAGTTTTTAACTCTAGAAGACCACGAAGAAGAAGCACGGTTCCTTCAAATTCGTTTTAAAGATTTGCGTACTATTCCTGGAACTCAAAAGCTGCATTCTATTGAACCTGTAGATAAAAAAAATTTAAAGTCAAGCGATACTCGGCAGATGCAGATTTTTTAATTGAAATCCTTCAGAAATAAATAAATATGCTGTAATAAAGTGTTCAATAATGATAATACATAATGTACTTTTTACTAAAGGTTTAGCAATGGAGAAAAAGAGTTTAAGCAAAGAAAAGTCGAAAAAGTTCCTTTACATTTGATTTGTCCTTCTTTTTGTAATTTGTCACCTTTTTTTATTTTGGTACATATCATGAAATACATAAACCTTCTCCTGCTTTTTTCTTAATAACTCCTGTTGTAATAAAGACTCCACATTGAAATTTGACAGACTTGTACAAAACATAATAAGAATTAACATATATTTTTTTGGTATTTTTAAAAATATTGATTTTCGAGAAATATCCTTTGGAAATTTTAGTCCTTTTTTTATTTACATTATCCTTGATCGAAAATTTGAAAAAAAATTTGTTTGGAATGGCGCATGTTTTAGTCTGTAAAATGAGCCCTTGATTATTAACGTACAATGAACACTTTTCGAGATATTCAAAATTGTGTTAAGGCATCTGAGTGCATTTTTATTGATTTTTGCCAACTTGGAATGGCCATAATTCTGAAAGTACGAGAGCTACGACACTGAAAGTTGGCAAACGCTATTATTATGTTTAACTTTCCCTTCGTACCAAAATTCATCCAATTCGAAATCGGTGCGGTCAACTCATTGGTTGATTTCATATGTTTTTACCCAAAAGTTACTTATTAAGCCACCCAAAAAAAAAATGAAATGACGGTCACTAGGCCGGGTCGATTTGGGGGAGGCAAAAAATCGACCATTGCTCAGTGAAAATCATATTCTAGGAATCAAAATAAGTAACTTTGCCGAAGGAACCATACCTCTAAAACGAATTCTGATGTCCCAGAATTTGGGTCGAACTTTTGGGTAGGGGCCAATTTTGAGAAATCCCACTTTGAACCATTTAGAGTGCTCCAATCGAGTCCAAATGTATGACCGACCCCCACTTACTTTGGAGGCCCGACCCACCCATGCCAGTGGCACACCCAATGGAACTCCCCTGTGGGGTTCCCCATATAAACATTTAAAAAAATCGCCAGTTTTGGCACTTTACATGAAAAAATCAGCGAAATGCCTATGTTTTTTTCTTTTTGGAGTTTATTTTTCTCTTTAGAATTTTATTTAGTCAGAACATATGTAAATGAAAAATGAATTTAACTTAGTAATAGAAAAGAAATTAAAAAAATTTATTAGAAATTAGCGTTTTTTACAATCCTTTTAAAACCAAGAGATCACTGTGATGCATTTGCATGTCGCAAACTTAGTTGTGTGGGTTTTTATTCAACCCTTTTAAAAAATGAACGTATCACTGTGACACAATTGCTGGTCGTAAAAGTTCTTGTGTGGGTTTTTTAAGCCACCACAATACACAGCTACATGTCGTAAACTTACTTGTGTAGTTTTTTTATAGCACCTACTTAAGAAATGAAGGTTGTTCTTACAACCCTTTTTATGGGTTTTTTTATGGCACCTTCTTAAGAAATGCGCGTTTTTTGCACCATTTTAACAATTAAGGTATCACTGTAATGCACCGCAACCCTTTTAAAAAATGAACGTATCACTGTGACACAATTGCAGGTCGTAAAATTGCTTGTGTGGGTTTTTAAGCCACCACAAGACACAGCAGGTTATAGTGCCACCCCTATCTATCAATCATACATGAATGTCAATCATATGTTATTATATATTTCTTATTATCTTAATCTCTCTTCTTAGAAGTATTTGAATAAAAGCAAGGTCAGTTTGCATTTAACTCTAACAATGAGCGTTTCATTGATACGGACAATTACCTTAGATGGCGACCGTGACAAAATAAGAAAAAACAACTAAGTAAAAAAAAAATATACAGTTATAAACGAATAAAACCCAAAGTTAAAAAAAAATATAACAAGTAAAGTGGTGCAAATAATTATTAGTGGGTTTAAGTGTAATTGTGAGGAAAAAAACAAATTATATGGATTATTAAAATTAAAACGATTTTTCTAAAATAAAATAGGCTGTAGTATAAACAGCATAAATTAAAACTATTAAATTCGACAACTACAACGAGGAAATAAAGCAGCTAAATAAGAATATAAACAATTTTATTAAAACAAAGATTTCATATTGTGCAGTCGTGACTAATATTATAAAAGACCAATAAAATTTCATTGTAAATTTCAAATTTAAAACGAAAAGAACATCTCCACAAAAGGAACAAACAAACTATGCCTCTAAGTGAAAATCAGTGACGTTAACATCATTTATAAAAAACAGAGACAACAACAACACCCCTACCAAAAATTTAAAAGAACAATAAACAACAAAAAAAAAAAAAACATTTGACTAGTAAAGAAAATTTAGTAAAACGTTATAAAATTTCAAAATTAACAAGAACCTGAATAAAACAAATTTGATTACAAATAAATATATTAGTTGGAATCAAAAATATATACTTGAATACCACAAAATTAAACACACATCTTAAACATTTGAATTTAACGTGCCGTACTTAACAACATTTACTGCAGTAAATAATTTAAAAAACAACAACAAAATTACATAAAGCTAAGGAAAGCCTTTAAAATACATACTTCTAAAAAAACATTAATAAAAACCAACAAAAAAAATTTTTTTTTAATTTAAAAATGTATATGCATTAATAAACACCAACAAAAACAATTTATATTTAAAACTGTAAAAACCTTTTGCAAAAAAACTACCAAGAAAAAAACCTAAAAAAAAAAAAAAAAAAAAACAACAAAGAAAATAAGTAATAAACAAAATGAAAAGAAGTACATTTGCGTTAAATTAAAAAAGGACAAAATCAAAATAAAGTCTAAAGCTAAAATTTCAAATTAATTCTGTGGAAACAAACATAAGGGTTGAAAGAAGAAAAAAAACCGTTTAACTTAACATTAACAGCACAGAAAAAGCGATCAGCACACAACAACACTACAACAAACAAAAAAAAAGTAACAAAAGAAGCGGTAATTAACAACAAAATAAAAGAGACATCAACGTGCTAATGGGAAAGGAAAGGAGCAACGAGATTGTATGCAGCTTAAATTAATCAGCAATTGTACGTAAATTATATAATTCTATTATATATATATATAGTATATTATACTAAATTATGACATACTTAAATAGATTTCTATATTGTACTTACTATCTTACATACATATATACTAAGCCATAAAAATCCAAAAAAAAAACTACAAAAAAAGGGGAAACATTTTTTTAATATTCTCATATAATGCAATGCATTTTTTATTGTAATTTACGTATATCCATACAACAAAAATAAACAAAAAATAACCGTATGCAAAAGCAAATAAAACATGCACACAAATTTGCACAACACTTGTTTGGGAAATTTTTTTTTAAAATAAATTAAAGAGAACCACAAGATTTGAGAATTTTCAAACAAACTTAAGAGTTGTTTTACACAAAATTAAAACGAAAAAAATAGAGAAAAAAAACTTTTTTTAAGAGAATTATAGAAGATGGTAAAAGCTTAATAATTTATCCTTTTGTTGTTGCATCATGTTATAGAATAAAAGAAAAAAAAACAAAATATTTAAATGACAGATTTTAATAATAACAAATTTAAAGAATTACTTAACAACTTTTATAAAATTATAAAAAGAATTTTGCAAAATCGACCAGTGTCAACAAATTTAACCAAAATAAACGAATACATAGCACTTTTGGTAGAACATTACAACTCAATTTTAGATAACGCAAAAACTAATTCAAAAAATGTACCACAAACTCTTCAAGAGACAATTTTTTCAAAAATTAACAAATGTAGACAAAAATTAATTCAATGTTTTTCTAAGCTCGGGTGTAAAATAGAAGTCCCGGAAAATATAAATTCCTTCGTACTTATTGATAAAAAAGTTATGATAAAAAATAAAAAAGATCCTAAAGACAGCGAATTAAAAAGATTAGAAAATATTTTGAACATTGCGAATTAGAAAGACTACAAAATATTGATATAGAAGATAATATAGAAATAGAAACAAAAATGGCAACCATTGAACAAAAGAGATCTTTTATTAGTATGAGTACTTCAATCATTCGTGAAAACTATGATGGAAATCCTTTGACATTACAAGCATTTTTGGACAAAATTGAGTTGATTGAGGATATTACAGAACCAAATTTACAAGCTACTTTTCTGAACTTCGTTAAGTCAAAACTAGAAGCAAAAGCTAGAGAGGCATTGCCTGATAATGTTAGATCATTAGATGACGTTAAAAATGCTTTAAAGGACAAAATAAAACCAGACAGTTCCAAAATTATAGCTGGTAAAATTGCAGCACTTAATGTTAGAAACGGTGATTACACAGCATTTTCTAAACAAGCAGAAGAGCTTGCCGATGCGTTGAAGCGTTCTTTGGTCATTGAGGGTATAACAAAAAGCAAAGCCCACGAAATGGCAATAGAACAAACTATTACAGTTTGTCGTTTAAACGCGAAATCAGATTTAGTTAAGTCGATTTTGGCTTCATCTGTTTTTTCTGATCCGAAAGAAGTAGTAGCAAAACTAGTAGTCGAACAGACAAATGAAACAAAAGAAAAACAGGTTCTAGCAATTCAACACTACAACAAAAATAGGAACAATAATTTTCAGCGTAATAATCACACAAACGTTTTCGTGGTAGTAATTTCTATCGGGGGAACAACCGTGGCGATTTTCGTGGTAGGAACTATCAGAGTAGTAATAATCATAATTTCAGCACTAATCAATATCAAAATAATTATCGTGGAAACAACAGCAATCGTTTTTCTCGCAATAGTGTCAATCAAAGGGCTTCTATTAGGACTTTAAACGTAGAAGTCCCTCAACAGACAATATTGAGGGAAGATGAAAACTAATCCTAGAAAAACAAACTTTTCAAAAATCAGTGTATAGCTTTAATCTCAATTATGCTGATTTCATTAAGATAAACTGTGCCGATACTTCCAAACCATGCACTTTTCTCGTTGACACACAAGCAGATATATTGCTAATAAAAATTACTTACATAAATCCCAACATTGCTTTAAACGATAATGAAATTATCAGCATAACCGGTATAACATCTAATGCGATTTCCACCTTAGGAACATTTTGCACAAACTTAGTCGTTTCAAACCAGTTAGTCCAACAAGTTTTTCACGTCGTTAGCGATGATTTTAATATCCCATCAAGTGGAATACTAGGTAAAGACTTCCTTAAAGACAGTAAATGTAAACTCAATTATGAGAACATGACCATTTCAGTTTTAGCAGGAAATGTCAGATTAAAAATACCAATACAACACGGAACAAACAATTTTACTTGCATAATCCCACCTAGATGTGAGGTATTTAGAATTTTTAATCTACGTAACGTAACGGAACCTATGTTTGTTGATTCTCAAGAAATTTGCAAAGGAATTTTTATAGGGAAAGGAATCATTGATTCAAACAATCCTGTTTTACGGATAGTCAATACTACAGATGAGTTTAGATGTGTTCAGAATGATACAATTAAAACGGAAAAAGTTCGGAATTTTTATATATATTCGGTTAATGAAAATGAAATAGACGACGAACGTATAATAAAATTGAAAAACGTACTTGAAACTCAGATGCCAAATGATGTTCGAAGTCAACTACTGCCATTTTGTGAACAATACGCGGATATTTTTTCCTTAAAAGATGACAAGATGACAGTTAACAATTTTTATGAACAAAAATTCAGATTAGTCGATTCATCACCTGTTTATATTAAAAATTATAGACTCCCTCATACTCAAAAAGAGGAAATAAATAGACAAGTTTAAAATTTATTAGATAATAATTTGATAGAACCCAGTAGTTCAAACTTTAATAGCCCACTGATTCTTGTACCTAAAAAGGATTCAGACAATCAGAAAAAATACAGAATGTACGTTGACTATCGTGCCGTAAACAAAAAATTAATTGCAGACAAATTTCCCTTACCGCGCATTGACCATATCTTAGACAACTTAGGTCGTGCGAAACATTTCTCAGTTATTGACTTATTTTCTGGTTTTCTCCAGATTCCTTTACAACAAGATTCACGCGATGTAACCGCATTTAGTACGGATAAAGGTTCTTTTCGTTGGAAGGTTTTGCCATTCGGATTGAATGTTGCACCTAACTCGTTTTCAAGAATGATGTCAATTGCATTCTCTGGTCTTATGCCAAACAAGCTTTCTTATATGTCGATGACATAATTATTGTCGGTTGTAGTAAACAGCATCATTTAAATAATTTAAAAGATGTTTTCGAAATTCTGAGAAAATACATCCTGAAGATAAACCCAAACAAATCAATGAGTTTTTTGCTTTCAAAGCAGTTCTACATAGTTATATGGAACTATTATTCTGCTTTACCTACAAAGTATCTGATTGCGATTACATCTAATTTTTACAAATTGTTTATAATTACTAACGCATTATTATTCACATAAATAAAAAATTGCACTTTTTAAATTTTTCATTCAAATTTAAGGAAATATCAATTCTAAAAACTGGAATTAAAATTTCCAATTATAAATTAGAAAATATTAATTGAATTTCAGAAAATCATATCAAAACGTCGGAAATAAAAATTTTAAATTTAGAAGACATCAATTGCATCTTTAATATATAAATTTTATTCGTTAAACACAAATTGAAATTCCAAAAAAAAAACACCAAATATGTTTACATTTAAAAAATGTTTACATTTAAAAAAAATATTGCCATTCAGGAGATTTTAATAACTTTTCAGTACCGCGATTCAGTAACTTCTTTTAACGATAGACGAATCGTTAAAAAAAGAAAATTACAAAATTATCAGTAAAATTTATAAACGATATTCGCTATTGTTAAAGTCAGCTGTTGTTATCTAAACGACAACCATTTTTGTGTTGTTTATTCAATCGATAAAACTTAAATTTTTAGGTTGAAATATCGTCATACATAAATAAAAATCATAAAATAGTGAAAATATTTTGCTTTTATTAAAAAAGATTTTTATATAAATAAAAAAATTAAATAGCATATTCAATTCATTATTTCATTTTCAAATAAATAAACAGAAATATTAGTAAACAAAATAAAGATATTAAACATAAACATAAAATCATCCTGTCAAACACGAAGTAATTTGTTTTTTTCTATTCTTTGTGTTTTTCGCTTATTTTGACAGAGATGCCACTCGTTTACAATTTAAATAGAAAAATAGATTTGTCGACTGTCGTTAAGATGTATGTACTTAGTGAATCACTTAATCAGTGCAAACAACAATAGCTGTCGATATATTTTGCGATTGTCGGATCGTTGAAATTTACAGAATCGCACTACAGAAAACATTAATTTAAATTCAATGAATTTTAGGAAACCTCAAATGATATTTAATAATTGCTAACATAAAAATTGTTACATAAATAAACGCAATTTGATGAGAATGGTATTTATGTATATATAAATTTTCACAATTTTTTTTGGATGAAAATTTGAAGTTTATCAGAAAATAAAGATAACAAACTATTTTATTTAAAATGTTTGGGACTTTTGGTTTTTGCGTTTGGCATCCCTAATTTGATTATTTATTATTATAAATTTAAAAATAAAAATAATTCCTTAGAATTAAATGTATCTATTAAAAGTGAAATTGATGTAGATTATTGAAACATATTGATGTAAAAGCTTATCGTAGACTTTCAATTTGTATTGCCTTCAATACTTTTTTAATTTTTGTACCGTCGATTTGTTTCACAAATGGAGTGTAGCCAGATTTTTTGCATCACTGGTGTGCTGCCTTTTAGCACCGCCTAAACTCGTCGAAGGGGGTGGTTCTTGCGAACCAATCTGGGCTATGACGGTTACAAAATAACAAAATCACACTAGTACAATTTGTAAAAAAAAATTAATGGGACGAAGTATAAAGAAATATGCAATACAAATAAAATAAAAAAAAACACAAGAGCCACTTTTCTCTCACTTCTGACGTCATTTGCTCATATTGTGATTGTTGTCTAGCTGGTCTTGTCAACATAGTCTGCCCTCCCACATAAGATCTGTTCGATCTCACCGTGACAATCCAGGACTTCAGGTTTTGGGATTGTCCCAAAAACGTCTACACTCACTCATCTTTACGCACTCATTGTTTTAAAGAAACGAAAATCACAAGTAAATTTTGTTATTGGTTTTATTACAAAAATCCCGAAGGAACTATAACAAGGTGCTTCATTTGTTCATATTATGGTTTAAGCCAATGTTTGTGATTGTGATCTTTTTTGCTCTGCACTGTAGCAAAAGAATTTCTGCTACAGGCAGAATAAGAAAGAAGAAAAAATAATAACCTTGGTCTTGAAATTATTTTCAAGTTCAAGTATGTACATATAAACAACACCTTATATGGTAATATGTTGATGGAGTTTTTTTCTCTTCATTGTGTTGTATTAAATCATGAACACATTCATATGCAATCATGCTGGTCAAACCACGTATTTTCTTGTATTGATCTCACTTGCTCTCATAGTCATATATGAGTGGGAGTGTTATAAATACTAGAGAATATTATGAATGCATATGAATGTTCTCAATGAACTGGTGGTGATTTTGTTTTTTTAATAAACAGGTTTTTATCTGGACATGAATGAATGAAGATGAGAAGGTTGAATGTAAGAAAGTTAAATTTAAATCGGGGAGTTGAATTTTGTTTGTTGAAATACCAGGTTGAGGATAAACCTCCTTCGATATTAAAATTAAGTGAAGTTTAGAATAATTTAAAAAAATTAAGAACAGTTATGAAAAAGTTTGAAAAATTTAATTTAAGTTTCAGAAAATTAGAGAAAAATTAAGTTTAGAAAAAAAAAGATAAGTTTAAAAAAAAAGAAAGTGTAAAATTTAAGAAATAAAACAAATAAAAAAATTAAAAAAACTTTAAGAAAAAAAAACTAGATTTAATGACATTTGTTGTTCGGTTTTTATTAATTATATTTTTAATATTTGCGTGAAAAATATTTAAACAACCACCCGCTACTTAGAATATTAAATCTATTAAATAAACAATTCATAAGAAAACTAAAAACTCAAACGTAGAAAAAATTACAACTATTCATAAGTTTATGTTAAATTATCGTCAATAACGATAAAATAATATCATCATTAAAATTATTTTGTTAAATCTGCAATTAATGCTCATCTTTATTAATACGAAGAATTCATCGTAAAATTTCAATTGAATAAAAAAAAAACTTAACTATGGCCAACCTTTTCCAATGGCATAGTGCGAGACACAACCACGGCGTCCGGCGGCAGCAGCTTCATCGGTACCTCATCGGGATGCAACACCAGCAATAAGGCGGTAAATTTTTTTAAAATACAAATAATTTTCCAAATTAAAATTTTTACATATAAATATTTTCTATGTTTAAACTTTTCCTTATTAAATTTAAGAATGTTACTAGATTAATAAAATTTTGCTATATATAAAATTTGGTTAAAATATCAAATTTTTACTAACTATAAAATTTTCGATTATAAAAATTTTCTTTTTTTGTAAAATTAAACTAAAATAAAATATTTCGAAATGTGAATTTTTCTAAATGTAAAATTGTCTAATTATAAAGTTTAAACAAAAATTTTTCTAATGCTAAAATTAACCTAAAATTAATAATGTTAAAACTAAAAATTTCATAAATTAAAATAATTTTCCTAAATATGGATAAAATTAAGCTAAATTTAAAATTCTCCTAAAATTAAAATTATGCTATACTTTAAAATTTTTCTAAAATTAACCTTTTCTTAAAATTAAAATTTCCCTAAAATTAAATTTTGATAAACTTAAAAATTTGCTAGAAATAAAAAGTTAAAATTAACCTAAATTTAAAATTATAGAAATTTAAGAGAATTTACAAAATGGTACCATATTAAAAAAAAAAACAAAAAAAAATTTAGTTTGTTAAAGCTAAAATTAAAACTAAATTTAATTAAAAAAAAAATACATTGAGTTGAAATCGCATTCAAACTTAATTTTTTTTACAAAATTATATTAAACAAAGTTTTATAACATTAAAATTTTTCTAAAATTACATAAACAGTCTTCTAAATATAAATTTAAACTAAAATTTAACTAAAAATTTTCTAAATTAAGAACTTTGCTAAATATAAAATTAATCTAAAAATTTTCCTGAATAAAAATAAAATTGAGCTAAAATTAAAAATTATAATAAGAAATATAATTTAGCTAAAAATAAAATTTTGCTAAAATTTTCCTAAAACAGAATTTTGCTAAAATTTAAAAATTCTTCTAAAATTAAAATTGAGCTATATTTAAAAATTTTCCTAAAATTAAAATGAAGGTTCAATAAAACTTGTTTAAACCCATGTAGAAAACCAAACCAAACCAAACCAAATCTTTTCATTGCTGTGGGTTACCTCCAAGTAAGATGGAGTCGAGGTAACATGGTAGGGAGGGCAAAAGGGGCAGAACACCTCGTCCCCAATCCCAAGGTAAGTATGGCCATCCATCCACTAGCGACCATAGAATGTTTTGACAGTTGTTTTTTTAAATCGCACGTGAAAATCTGTAGTGCGGTTTCCCTGGGCCTGAGCAAGACCCCACCCATCCGGCGAGCTAGGCCCCTACGCCAGCACGTGCGAACAGCAAAGGCTCAGGGAAACGGAAGCGGATCTTCCACTAACGCCGCACCATTACAGAAATGGCGCCCAACGTGGGGCCTGAACGACAATAGCCCAGTTTTTATACTTCAATTTTTTTTCTAAAAAGGAACTATAATTATTTTAATTTTTTTTTACATCTGTGCACCGGGAAAGCACCAATTGTTCCTAATTCATAATTTTTTTATATGTGTTCTAAAATTCTTTCTTGTTTCGATTTCTGGAATTTTAATTAAATATGTGTAAATCACTATTTACATTTAACCGAAATCGAAACTTGCTTTGAAGCTTTAGTTCACCCCTCAACAATTTAATTTAATTTTTGTGATTTTTTATACCCTCCACTCCAGTGTGCAGAGGGTATATATAAGTTTGTCATTCCGTTTGTAATAATTAGAAAAAAAAATTTGGACCCCATAAAAGTTGAGTTGATATAGCGATGTCCGTCTGTCCGTCTGTGGAAATCACGATGACGGCATCAATCGGGCAGCTAGGGCGCTCGTTGGCATAAAAAATGATTCATTAACATCCTGAAAAGTTTGCTATTTAAAATCGTCCAAATCGGTCGATTAGGGCCCGAGATTTGAATGAAGAACTAAAAAAAGTCTTGAAAAAATATAATTTTCTATGTTGTTCTTGTCACAATCACGCCCTCAATAGGACAGCTAGGGTGATAATTTTTAGTGAGAATGATTCACCAAATCCATGGGAAGATTTCTACTTCAAAAATCATTAAAATCGGTGGAACAGGTCCAGGGAAATCTATGAAAAATTAAAAAAAAAAATTAAAAACATGATGTTTCCATATTGTTCTTGTTGTTATTCTAAATGTTGCATTGTTGTCATAGCTGGACTTGTTGTTTTTGTGGTCGTTGTGGTAATAATATAATAAAAACAAACCCTTTGTACATTTTTTTGTCAACTCTGGTAGAAAAATTTAAAAGTTTCCATTGTTTTGGCATCACTAAAAAAATTTGTTAGATCATTTCTGTCATTGCCACGAGCCTGCAGATCGATTGGGTCACGGGAAAGTTGTTAAAATCGATCGGGCAGCTAGGGTGCTCGTTTGCATAAAAAATGATTCATTAACATCCTGAGAAGTTTATTTTATTTTATTTTATTTATTTATTTATTGGAACTGCTCCATACACAAGACTAAAAGTCTTATTTTGCAGTATGGAACTGATTGTATTTAAAATTATAAAATCGTTAATAAATTAATAACTAATTACAAATTTTCTTTATATAAAATGCAAAGAACAATAAGATTAAAATTAAAGAATAAAGTTGAAATATTTGAAATTTAATTTAATCAAATGTATTATAATATCAAATAATATTTAATGTTTTAAATTGTTATGCTGAAAACAGTTTAAAAATATTTTCTTTAAATTTTCGTGCGTTACTTAAAAGTTGAGAGCTATGGGGTATAGAATTCCAGAGAGATACTGCGAATATGTAGAAATGCCACTCCGATATTAAACTTTTATATCTAATTGATCTAATTCTTTTTCCCCTGCTTATATCTGAAATATAAAGTTTGTCGTACAGATGTTCCGGTTTGTGGGTATACACTATTTTATGTAAAAAAACTAAAACTCTTATATTTAAAAGATTATCTAAAGAAACGCCATATAGTTGCGATGAAAACAAAGATACACTAGAACGTCTATTAAGTCCATACACATATCTGATTATGTTGTTAAATGCAACGTTCAATTTCCTTTTACTAATTGTATCACATTTCGCAAATAGCTCACAACCATACAGTAAAACAGGCATCAGATAAGTTTTGGCAAGTAGGATTCTTATTTTCATAGGTGTACAATGCTGGGTTTGCCACAGAGTTCTAGTCATAGAGAAAGTACGACCACAGGCATAGTTAATATGGTTCGACCACGTAAGAGTGTCATTAAAAAAAATACCTAGATTCTTAGCAGATTTAACGATTTCAATTTTCTGATTATTTATAATTATATTAGGTGTAATATTTAGTTTGGAAAGTCGCTTTTGAATTACAATGCATTTTGATTTTTTCGGATTTATCTCTAATCCATTCGCCGTTGCCCATGTATAAATACGATGGAGTTGCTGATTAATAGAGATAATACACTGGTCGATTAGGGCATTACTACAGCTGGTATAAAGCTGAACGTCATCCGCATACATTCTTACATTACAATTTGTTAAAATGCCTGGGAGGTCATTTGAGTACAATGAGAATAATAGTGGCCCAACAATGGACCCCTGAGGTACGCCCCTTGCTACAGGCAGTGTCATTGAATTTTGGATTCTAGTTTCAACATACTGATACCTGCCACGTAAGTATGTTGACAATAACTGAGTAGCGGTCGAAGAAAAATTAAAAAAGTTTTTAAGTTTGTAACAAAGAATGTTATGATCCACGGTATCAAACGCTTTTGAATGATCTAAAAGTATTAAAAATGTAGTCTTGCCATCATCAAGTTTCTCCCTAATCTCCTCTGTAACATCAACTAAGGCTGTTAGGCAGCTGTGTTTCCTCCGGAACCCAGATTGACGATCTGTTAGCAAGTTATTGTCATCCAAGAAACTAGTCATTTGTTTGTGCATAATACGCTCGAATACTTTAGAGAGAAATGGAAGAATAGCTATTGGTCTATAATCGGAACCAGCTTTGGGTATAGGAATGATTTTAGCTATTTTCCAATTCGATGGGAAGTGGCTTGTAGTTAATATTTTGTTAAAGAAAAAAGTTATAATTGGAAGTAGCTGAGGTAAAAGAATCTTGAGAAACTTAGGATTAATCCCGTCCACTCCTATAGAGTTCGATTTTATAGACAATAAACTAGATAAAACGTCGCATTGGTCTACTGCAGCAAAAGAAAAAAAAGATTCAGCATCGTTATTCGAGTGACTATTGATATAGTAATCTTTATCTGCTTGAACCATAGGAACACTTAAAAACTTTGTATTAATTGTATCTGCATCAACCGAACATGGTTCTCGATGCGTAGATTTACCGATACCAACTTCGCGTATCGTTTGCCATGTTCTTTTGGAGCCAATGGCAGAAGAAAATTTTTCAGCATAAAAATTGGATTTGGCCTTTTTAATCATTTTATTTGTGTTTCTCTTAGCAGTCAGATAATCATCATGTAATGTTGTTGTTTTAAATCTTTTCCAACGTGCATAGACAAAATCTCTTTGATTGATACAATCTTTAATTTCAGAAGAAAACCAGGGTTTTTGTTTATTACTAATAATCTTCGATTTTATTGGTACAGTTAGATCGAACAGATAATTTATGTTTTGCTCCAGAAAAGAGAGTTGGTCATCCACAGAATTTAAACAATACAAAGCATTCCAATCAATATTAAAAAATTCTTCCTCAAGGAGTCTAAAATTGATGTTTTTAAAGTCTCGAAAAGTAATCCTCTCAACTTGTATAACAAGTTGGAAATTGTAAGTCATGAAAATAAGATCATGCTTGGAAAAACATGATGCAGACAGTTGATCGTAGAGTAGTATATTAATTTCATTACTCACAAGAAACAAATCCAAAAGCGTATTAATAGTTGCAGTGAAGTGTGTAGGATGTAAGATATTAGGTGATATTAAACCAATCGAGGCACATTCATCAGAGAAACTACAATCTACCAGAAGGTTTGAATTAAAATCTCCTGCTATGATAACATCATCGTACAAAGCTGTTTGCGTTTCCAAAGTTCGAAAAAATCGCCTGGTACAAAGATTCTTATTAGGCCTGTAAACACTCCCTAAAAGCAATTTCCTACCTTCATTATTTACCTCGATAAATAGATACTCAATTAGATTTAGAGGATCTGTATTATCTATGTCCTCAAAATCACAATTTTCCTTAGATGTACATTTGATGCTAAAAGAAATCCCCTTTTTTATGTACATAGCAACGCCGCCATATCCATCTTCTCTATCAACTCTACGTAAATTATATCCATTTAAGGAAACAGAAAAGTCTGTAATTTCGGAATCAAACCATGTTTCCGAAACACATATAAAATCGACACCTGAGTTTTCAAAAATCAATCTAAATTCGTCAATCTTTTTCCTTAAGCTTTGAGCATTGATATGACATATTTTAATACCTTTCCTCTGATTGGCAAGGACTCTAACCATATTCGCAACATTATCCCTGGAATTTATTCTATAAGTATTGTTCATTTTTAAGTTTTAAAAATAATGATCGAGTAACGCACGAAGTAATAAGTTTGATAAAAAATTTATAGTTAACATTGTTTGTTGAAATATTAATTTGAAAAGAATTTAAAATTTGTATAATCGTATATAATAATGTATTTAAAATGGTATAAAGTGTTAGAAATAAAACAAAATAGTTAGAAAATAAGATTTTAATAAGAAGTTGTATGAAAATGTTCATTAGCATTAGGTGCGGGTTCTGTTTCTCGAAATAAATCATCCAGATATTCTATATCATCAATTCTTATTATGTTGCTTTCCGCAGTCTTTTTAATATATACTAGACCACGCATACTAAAGGCACTGTGAAGACGATTTTCCTTTTTTAGTTTTATTGCCGCACGTAGAATGGTAAAATTATACTGAGTAAGATTTTCATTGACAAAAAATTTATTGTTTGAAGATTCTCCAAGGTGTTTTAAACAGAAATTAAAGCCTTTATTAATTTTACGGTAATTAGCAAATGATTTTAAAAAGTAGTTTTTGTCATATGGAGACCACATCTTAACAATTATAACCGCATCTTTACAGTTGTTTTTACTATTTAAAATCGTCCAAATCGGTCGATTAGGTCCCGAGAATTGGGTGAAGAAGTAAAAAAAGTCTTGAAAATATATTATTTGTTTATGTTGTTCTTGTCACGATCACGCCCTCAGTGGGATAGCTAGGGTACTTGTCATGATTTACTAACGTCATGGGAAGGTTTCTGTGTGAAAAATCATGAAAATCGGTTTAACAGGTCCCGAGAAATTATTGAAAAGGTAAAAAAAATTTAAAATATATGTTTCTCTATTGTTCTTGTTGTTATTCTAAATGTTGTATTTTTCTCATAGTTGAACTTGTTGTTTTTGCGGTCGCTGTGGTAATAATATAATAAAAAAAAAATATCCCACAAAAAACTCTGGTAGGAAAATTTAAAAATTTCCATTGTTTTGTCATCATTGAAAAAATTTGTTATGTCATTTTTGTCGTCGCCACGAGCCTGCCTATAAAGTAGCAGATCGATTGGCTCACGGGAAAGGGGCTAAAAATCGATCCAAAATTTTGTCGACAAGCAGACACTACCAGTTAATATAAAGGCAGTAAATAAAGGGAGTAAAAGTTCACCAACAATTTAAAAAACAAATTTTTATGTATTAATTTATTTAAAGAAAATAAATAATTAAATTAAATAGTAATAATAAAAAAAAAATAATATACAATAAAAAAAAAAGAATATATAAATAAAATAAAGATAAAGGCATTCATAGCATTATAATATATATAAAAGGTCAATGTTTTCTAACCGTAACCGTAACGAGTCAGTTGTTTTTTTTACATGAAAATCATTTAAAACAGTTACCGAACGTAACCGGAACGTCCCAATACTTTTCATGTGAAAAAAAGGCTCACACGTTACGTAACAGTTACATGTCGCTAACTTGTTCTTTACACAGGCTACTGCTTTTGCAGCCATTTATATAGTTTCGTAAACATAACTGATGAAATTGTTTCTATTATTTTTTGCTGTAAGTAATAAATTATAAATATACTGAATTTGCAAACTAAAATGGATACATATATTGGAGGTGCTTTAATACAAAAGAGTTAACGAAAGAAAATCAAAAAAAAAAACAAATCTACAACATCAACAATCAAAACTGCAAGTGTGTTTTGTTGGCTACAAAACAAAAATAGTGTTGACAATATAACAAAATATGTAAAAGAAATTAGTGCTATGAAATATTTTATTTTGTTTAAAAAAAAATCGCAAAATGAAAGGCTATAATTCCATTAATAATCAAAAGGGGTTAAATTAATTTATTTATTTTTACGTTATACTAATGCATTTTAAATAAGTAAAAGTAATTGTATATTTAAATAAAAATGCATTTGTATTATATGTTGCTGTCGTATTCAGAAAAATCAAGTAGCTGACTATACGACTACAAATGCTGCTGCCAGCAGTCGTCTATGTGTTTCATTCATGATGTTGCATTTTTTTGCGAGCAATACTTACATATATTCTAAATAAAGAAATAATAGTTCTTTTCATACTGCGAAATCTATACAAATATATGTACAAATACTATATGTCAAATTTCAAATATGCAATAATTGATACATTTTTGAAAGAAAATTGTATAATATGAAATGTCTTTTTTGAGGTGCGTGGATTTTCCATATTTACGGTTTTACTATTTTCGTAATGAGGTTAAATGAGTTAAAAAGAATTTAAGATTTTTGAAAATATTAGGTGAGGATCCTCAAGATGTAATATACGATCGGTCTAAAACTTTTCACTTAGAGCCACAGTCAAATTCGAAACAACAAAAACCCATATATTTTGTGCATAAAGTTTAACATTAAATGTGCTTTTCTTAAATGTCTATATATATTTTCTCATTCATTTCTGACCATCTTCAATGTAAATTTACCAAAGTTTTTTTTATTGCAATATGTATATAAAACTTAAAAATTTGATATTTATACCCTATACCACTATGTGGTTTGGGTATAATGACTTTGTGCTGCTGTTTGTAACAACCAAAAATATTTGACCTACACCCATCTTTAATTATACCGATCGAATCAGAATCACTATCTGATTCGATTTAACGATGTCCGTCCGTCCGTCCGTCTGTGTGTCCATGTAAAGCTTGTAATCAAACTGCAGGTCGCAAATATGAATATATTTTGATGAAATTCGGTATTTGATCCTTTATCGGCCATGGGATGAACGCTATTGAAATTGGTGAGAATCGGTCCATGTTCAGACCTAGCCCCCATACAAATGACCCCTATGAAATCAACATATATTGCCATAAGACCCAAATTATCATACAAATCTTAGTCAAATTGGGTTTGTATGTATATATTACATCCATTAATCAGTAGTCCAAAAATGATCCCTATTGGACAACTCTTAGTCATAGGCCCCATATAGAGCTGCTTCCCGATCTTCACTTAAATCTATCAAAAAACAAAAATATTGCACGGCTTCCTTTCAAGTTTGGTTTGTATATATTTTTTCAAAGTATAAATGCCTTACCGATCGACTCAGAATCACTTTTTGAGTCGAAATAGCAATTTCCGTCCGTCCGTCCGGCCGTCTGTGTGTCCATGTAAAGTTTGTAATCAAACTACAGGTCGCAAATATGTATATATTTTGATGAAATTTGGCATATAAGCTTCCATCGCCATGGGATGAACGCTATTGAAACTGGTGAGAATCGGTCCATGTTCAGACCTAGCCCTCATACAAATGACCCCTATGAAATCGACATAAATTGCCATAAGTTCCAAATTATCATTTAGATCTCAGTCAAATTGGGTTTGTATGTGTTTATTACATCCATTAATCAGTAGTTCAAAAATACTCCCTACAGGAAAATTCTTAGTCATAAGCCCCATATAGAGCTGCTTCCCGATCTTCACTTAAATCTATCAAAAAACAAAAATATTGCACAGATTTTTCTCAAATTTGGTTTGTATATATTTTTTCAAAGTATAAGTGACTTTACCAGATATGGTCAGGATCGGTCCATTTTTCGACCTAGTCCCCATTTAAATATAGTATCCGATATGAACTTTTTCATATCTGCAGCGAAAAAAAAATTAATAAAAATGTCACTCAAATTTGGTTTATGCATATTTGCTATATCCAATTAGTTGGACTGAAGAGATAGGGTCTCTTAACCATGGTATAGGGTATCGTATAGTCGGGCTAGGCCGACTATAATTTTCTTACTTGTTTTTATTGTGTATTAACTTATTATTCTGCGATTTTCATTACATCACAAAATGTTACAAGTTGGCACTACTGTTTCAAAAACAGAAAACTTCTAAATCAGTTTGAAAACAGTTGATCTGTAAAACTGTGTGTGAAATTGTTTCAAATAAAATTACAAATATTAATAAATATAATAATACATATATATATATATATATTATTAATTTTGTTAAGAATTAGCACAAAATTGATTTTCCATTTTGCATTTCATTTATAAAGAATTCTGCCATATTTTGTTAAAGGGAAAATCCATTTTTGTTATATTAAAAAAAAACAGACTTCCATTTAGTTTTTCCGTGACTGCCTCAATAATTGCGTAGATGCCACCACAATATTTTTTCTAATTAAATATTAACCAATATCTAACTAGAATTATGATTTATTCTGACTAAAAAGTTCCAATTAAAAGTTATTCAGCCCAATTATGAATATTCTCAAGGAATTTCTTTTTCACGGAAAATACATTTCTCGAGAAAAAAAATTCCTCCAATTATAAATTCCACGTGAACAAAAAATGATTAACTGGCATCATCGCATTTCGAAGCCACTTGCTTTGCTTAAGGTGCTATTACATGATGTGTTTTATACATATGTACTGTCAAATTTTCCCACAACAAAAGTTGTACACATCGTGTGATACATATGAAACATTGTTTATGTACAATACATGAGGAAAGTCACATGTACATTTTTCAATTACAACAGGTTCTATTTTTGCATGACAAACATATAAAAATACAACACTGCTTGTGGCGAAAGAAAAACAGAGTAAATTTTAAAGATTAATATTGAAAGAAAAATAAATTGTTTAGTATTAATTAACAATTAAAATTATATAATCTTTTTTTTAACAATAAATTTTTGTAAATTCACAAATTAAGTCAGCTGTTGTTTACATTTAGAGGTTATGTCATACGGAAATACATATGCACGTGTGATAGCAAAAATTATGAATCGTATGTAAAAGACAATTTTGACAGACATGAGGAATTTCATATGGATAAAAAAAGTGACAGTGACATATGTAAAAAACACTTCGTGTAATAGCACCTTTATGGACAATTAATTTTCTATTTTTTGTGTGTGTGGAAACGACCCTACAATAAATGACCCAATAAACATTTTTGTTTGCTATCAACTTGAGGTGCATTTGAGATCATATACATTTCTCAAATCTCCAACGTTAATTCTCAAATGCCCTCAATAGTTCGAATATAGTCTTCTCAACTTAAAAGGCACATTTTTTATATGGCGATTTTCATAGTTATCAAATTGAGAAATTTGTGATTCTCAACTTGATAGCAAAGAAATATTTCCAATCGGTATCAAATGGAAGGTACGGAATTACCATATTAAAAAATATACTAATTTTAGAAATGAAAACAATGTACTTTTTTAATGTTTCAATTTAATTTCATTATATATTTAACATTATTATGTACATATTTATCATTAAATGTACATATTATGTACATTTTTTAAAATCTAGAATTAAAAATAAATGAATTAATTAGTTGTACATTTTTTGAAAAATTCGACAAAAAGCAGAAATAATTAAAAATATACCAATTAATTATTTGTACTTTTTTGGCATTTTTTAATTTAATTTATTATTTATGATATATTTAAATAATATCTCAAACTTAACACAAATCGTATTCAAGTTGAAAAAAGTGGAGAAAAGTGTTGGATATCCAATTGAGAGTAAAAATGTTTCTCAAAGATTGGAAAAAATGTTAAGTCTCAACTTGATGTCATTGGAGAAATAATATTTCAATGCATACTGGGGAATGACCGAAACTAACACATAAACAGTTTTTTTCTATTTGAAAAACATATGACTGTCATTGTTGCTGTTGTAGAGTTGTTTTTTTTTTAAATTGTTTTCGTTAAATAGCAATATTTGTAAATTATTTATTATTGGTTGTCGGAAAGTGAAGTTAATTCTAAAGTGTTAACTTAAATTGTTAAAATAAACAGAAATATAGACATAAATAAAGCTAATACTTTGTACATATATATTAAAAAAAAAAAGCTGATTATTTAAATGATTCAAGTGATATCGCACACAGAATGTTTAGAGTTTAATATGAAAAATAACTGCGCAAACGTGTTGTCCAATGACTTTGCCTCCTCTCGGGATTCTAATAAGAGAAAGGGAGGTTCAATTGGTTTGGCGGCTACAAGTTTAGGTTTTAGAAAGGTAAGTAATTTATTAAATTAAAACTTCAAGTTAATGTTTTGTTGTTTCTTTAGGACCCTTCAAAATATGTCAGTGAATTCGTTACTCCCATTCTCAATTGTTTAAACGATCAATATTTACGTGTCCGGTATTTTGCGTGTGATCCTTGTATAACTTGGTGGCATGTTCCTCCATTATACCCTTCTCCGATTTATTTCCTGCTGGCGTCTTGTGACCTATTCCTGTTGGATTGTTTACTTAAAAATATTGTTATAGAATCTTCACAAACTTTCAATCTAGAAGCTTTTATACCTCTTCTTAAGGAACGCATTTATGTAAAGAATTATATTGTGCGACAATATGTTATATCCTGGACTGCGATTGTGAATACTGTACCTGAAAATAATATGGATATCTATTTGATATTATTTATGGACTTTTTATGATGGAAGATAATACACAAGAAATACAAATGTGTGAAACTACGCTGACAGTTTCTTAAATCGATTCGTAATGATTCCAGATCAATGCGCATGGAAGACACTATAAATATATTGATAATACATGCGCAATCACCAAACTTATTAAGGTAATGCACTGAAATTTTATTAAAAATTCTAGCTAAAAACAAAGAAAATCTTTATTGCAGAATTTTACATTAATCCTTGTATCTATCTTTCATAACATGGATACGGGAGTTTGTTTTATTATTTGGTTCGAATGTTTTAGCTTATGCCATTCTACCATGTCTGGAATATAATGTTGATAATATGAAGAATAATAAGGAATGTGCAGTATCCGTAAATACATCAATAATGAAATTAGTTTCTTCAAAAGAACAAAGATCTCAGAATATTCATCAAATTGTTTTATGGAGGTATTATAACAATATCTCACACACGGTTCTGTACAAGCAAAGGTAGCAGTATTTAAATTTTCCAAATGATGTGTATCAGTTTTGGCCGAAATTCTTATTTCACAACACTCAAAAGGTAAGCTGTATTATAAATTTTTTATATATAATTAAGCGTTATAATAAATTGTTTTCTTTAAGAAACTACTGATTTCAATAAGGCCCATTACCGGAAATTTCTATTGAGTTTAGTCAATTTATTCAGTGCTAAGTTGCGTACCACTTTGAGGGATGTTTCGAGTGAAGAGTCAGCAGAGTTATTTAAATGTCTGTATAAATTTAAGCCCATTGTCCTGTTTGCTTTGTCTTTATTTCAATATTTAATGTTTGTTTATATTTTATTTTTAATTGCTTGATTTTTAATACAATAAATAAATAAATAATAAATCGTGTTTCATGATAATCAAGCGTGAAATTTCGAAATTAAATTTATTTTAAAGAAAAATTAAATAAAAAAATTAATAGCATAGCTATGATGCGAACACTTGTGGAGGAAATTGGGAATAGCCAAAGGATTGGTAGAAGTCAATTGTGGCTGAATTTATGGAAAACGCAATCAATGCCTGAATTGGCTTTCATTAAAGTTACAACCGTTTTATCCCGATTTTAACCAAACGTATATTATTTGAAAGGTATTTCTTTTTAGCCGATTTACAGATTTTAAAATTTTTTCCTTTATTTTGAGTAAATTTCAATTAAAGTTGCTACTAACACATACATAAAATTATACAATACTATGTGTGTGTTTATTAAATTTGTTAATGTGTTTGTAATAAAAAGGAGTTTGTTTTTTTTATACCCTATACCACTATGTGGTTTGGGTATAATGACTTTGTGCTGCTGTTTGTAACTTCCAGAAATATTTGACCTAGACCCATCTTTTATTATACCGATCGAATCAGAATCACTATCGGATTCGATTTAACGATGTCCGTCCGTCCGTCTGTGTGTCCATGTAAACCTTGTAATCAAACTGCAGGTCGCATATATGAATATATATTGATGAAATTTGGTATATAAGCTTCTATCGGCCATAGGATGAACACTATTGAAATTGGTGGGAATCGGTCCTTGTTAAGACCTAGCCCACCATACAAATGACCCCTATGAAATCGACATAAATTGCCATAAGATCCAAACTGTCATATAGATCTTACTCAAATTGGGTTTGTATGCGTTTATTAGATCCATTAATGAGTAGTCCAAAAATGATCCCTATGGGACAACTCTTAGTCACAGGCCCCATATAGAGCTGCTTCCCGATCTTCACTTAAATCTATCAGAAACAAAAATATTGCACTGATTCTTCTCAAATTTTGTTTGTATATATTTTTGCAAAATAAAAGAGACTTTACCAAACATGGTCAGGATCGGTCCATTTTTGGGCCTAGTCCCCATATACATATAAATAGCATCTGATATGAACTTTTTCATATCTGCAGCCAAAAAAAATTAATAAAAATCCCACTCAAATTTGGTTTATGCTTATTTTTTATATCCAGTTAGTTTTGTCTAAGAGATGGGGTGTCTTAACGCATTGTGTAGGGTATCGTATAGTCGGTCTATACCGACTATAATTTTCTTATTTGTTTTTGTGTTGATTTATGAATTGGCAATAATTGATTAGCATACCTTTAGGTCTTTATTTAATGAAAAAATAAAATTTCCTAGAATTTGCACTCGAATTACGAGGGCTGTAATCTGCTAGTATATATAAATAAAGTACTGATTTTTGTTTATACATACTTCATATGAATTTCAAATAAATCAAAGAAATCATTGCATTCACAATGGCTTCACTGATAGCAAATTTTCATACATATTTGTATTACGAATGATTTCTTTGCAGGCTTCTAACTATTTATCATGAAATACAATTGATAATTTTTAAAAATATTCAATAATTTGTGATGCAATTTATAGTACACAAGTATCTGTAGGAAAAATTAAAGAATTTCTATGGGATAAAAACAAATTTTAATTTGTTATATCGAGTTCATAAACCATTACATTTTAGTGAGTCAGCGATGACAATAACTATTACATTGATACTGATAATTCTGAAATTAAATTATAGTTCTGAAATTAAATCAATAATTTGTCGACACTTTCTGAAATACAATGGAAATGTTATAAAAAAATTGTTAATTCCAAGACATCTTCGATATATTTTTATTATACCCTCCACTCCAGTGTGCAGAGGGTATATATAAGTTTGTCATTCTGTTTGTAATAATTTGAAAAAAAATTTTGGACCCCATAAAATATATATATCTGTGATCCTTATAACAACCGGAGTTGATATAGCGATGTCCGTCTGTCCGTCTGTGGAAATCACGGTGACGGCATCAATCGGGCAGCTAGGGTACTCGTTGACATAAAAAATGATTCACTATCATCCTGAGAAGTTTGCTATTTAAAATCGTCCAAATCCGTCGATTAGCACCCGAGATTGGAATGAAGAACTAAAAAAAGTCTTGAAAAAATATAATTTTCTATGTTGTTCTTGTCACGATCACAGCTTGGGTGATCATTTTTAGTGAGAATGATTCACCAAATTCATGGGAAGATTTCTGTTTCAAAAATCATTAAAATCGGTGGAGGTCCAGGGAAATCTCTGAAAAAGTAAAAAAAAAAAATGAAAAACATGTTTCCATATTGTTCTTGTTGTTATTCTAAATGTTGCATTGTTGTCATAGCTGGACTTGTTGTTTTTGTGGTCGTTGTGGTAATAATATAATAAAAACAAACCCTTTGTACATTTTTTTGTCAACTCTGGTAGAAAAATTTAAAAGTTTCCATTGTTTTGGCATCACTAAAAAAAATTTGTTAGATCATTTCTGTCAGATCGATTGGGTCACGGGAAAGTGGTTAAAAGCGATCCAAAATTTTTTCGACAAGCAGGCACTACGAGTTAATATAAAGGGAGTAAAAATTCACCAACATCTAAAGCAAATAATGCTAAAATACCTAGTTGTTAATAAAAAAAAAAAAACAATTGGGCAATTCACAATGGGTAATGTATCGTTGTATCTGTTGTATCGTGTATCACTTTACAATAGTGTAAAATTGTTGGTAATTTTCACTGAAAAATCTGATACACGATCCAACTTCATTTGCTATGTTTAGTAAATGTTGTATATTGTATCATAACATATCAGTCCCAAGTGAATGCCAGTTTTTATGAAAAGAAAAAACAAATACATACAATTTTATCAGCAAAAATAATTATAAAATAAAATATGGCAAATAATGCAAATAACGCAAATACATCGATAAGTTTATTTGTATAAAAATTAATGTTTATATTTTTAGTATGTATTTTCTCTTTCAGTACCAACCAAAATATTTAACATTTTTTTTTTCATTATAAATTAAAAAGCAAGAGGTACGTAACTAAAACTCCAGGGTATATCTCACGACCAAAAAGCAAACACTGACAAGTGTTTTCTCTTATACAAAATAGCAGAAGCGACGAAGCGATCTTTCCTCGTTGGATCGAAAATTACAAAAGAAAGCGTTTTACAATATGAAAATACAACTGAGTGTTCACAACAAATGATTGTATTGTGTATTTCAATACAACATACAATATACAACACCTGTTGTGAATTGCCCAAATGTAAATTTAGCAAAAAAAATTTATGTATTAATTTATTTAAAGAGAAAAACACAAAAATAACGTTTGATGTTGTATTTTTTGTGTGTAATATTTACATATACATACATACACATATTAAATAATACAAATAATATACATATATTATATATATGTATGTATATTCATAGTAACTGCATGTTAGAAATAAATCGGTATATTATTTTATTTACATAAAATTCTGCAATATTTTGTTGTGGGGAAAATACATTTCTTTTGCATTAACAGAGTGTCACTTCATTTTGCTCAGCGTGACTATGCCACAGTAGATGGCGCCATAATTTTTGTTCTAATTAGCTTTGCAATAGTTATTTCTATTTTAACATGAATGTCAATATTTTCAACTAGATATCATACAGAACAATGTTAAGAGTATACACGGGCTGGTCTTTTATTTCATACGTTTTTTCATTATTCTTTTACAAATATGAACATAAGTTTGGCATATTAACTTTTTGTTGTCTTTACAAAATAGAGTTACCGAGTTCATCAATGAGTTCTTTGCTTTCAAAACAGTTCTACATAGTTATATAGAACTATTATTCTGCTTTACTTACAAAATATCTGATTGCGATTACATCTAATTTTTAAAAATTGTTTATAATTAATAAAGCATTATTATTCACATAAATACAAAATTGCACTTTTAAAATTTTTTATTCAAATTTAAGAAAATATCGATTCTTATAAAAACTGAAATTAAAATTTCCAATTATAAATTACAAAATATTAATTAAATTTCAGAAAAACATATCAAAACGTCGGAAATAATAATTTTAAATTTAGAAGATATCAATTGCATTTTTAATATATAAATTTTATTCGTTAAACACAAATTGAAATTCCAAAAAAAAAAAACACCAAATATGTTTACATTTAAAAATGTTTACATTTAAAAAAAAATATTGCCATTCAGGAGATATTAATAACTTTTCAGTACCGCGATTTAGTAACTTCTTTTAACGATAGTCGAATCGTAAAAAAAGAAAATTGCAAAGTTATCAGTAAAATTTTTAAACGATATTCGCTATTGTTAAAGTCAGCTGTTGTTGTTATCTAAACGACAGCCATTTTTGTGTTGTTTATTCAATCGATAAAAACTTAAATTTTTAGGTTGAAATGTCGTCATACATAAATAAAAATCATAAAATAGTGAAAATATTTTGCTTTTATTAAAAAACTTTTTTATATAAATAAAAAAATTAAATAGCATATTCAATTCATTATTTCATTTTCAAATAAATACACATAAATATTAGTAACAATATAAAGATATTAAACATAAACATAAAATCATCCTGTCAAACACGAAATAATTTGTTTTTTTCTATTCTTCTTTGTGTTTTTCGCTTATTTTGACAGAGATGCCACTCATTTACAATTTAAATAAATAGAAAAATAGATTGGTCGACTGTCGTTAAGATGTACGTTCTTAGTGAATCAATTAATCCTTAGTGTAAATAACAATAGCTGTCGATATATTTTGGTATTGTCGGATCGTTGAAATTTGCAGAATCGGACTACAGAAAACATTAATTTAAATTCAATGAATTTTAGAAAACCTCAAATGATACTTAAGAATTGCGAACATAACAATTGCTACATAAATAAACGCAATTTGATGAGAATGTTATTTATATATAAATTTTCATAATTTTTTTGGATGAAAATTTGAAGTTTTTCAGAAAATTAAGATAACAAATTATTTTATTTAAAATGTTTGGGACATTTGGTTTTTTGCGTTTGGCATCCCTAATTTGATTATTTATTATTATAAATTTACTCTCTATGTTTTCCAAATATGGCAATATTTTAATAAAAAAGTTGAGAGAGCTTTTTTTTTGGTTATTATTTTGTTACTCCATCCGACCTATATGGCCGCAATGAAAAATATTTCGCCAGTTAAAAGAAACTATACAGCCATCTCCAATTAGCACGATTTAATGCATATAGCCAGCGAGCTATTTAATTAGTAAAAACTAAATTAAAATAGAAGTTATGTCATATAACCGGAAACGCATGCATATAGGTATATAACCTAAATGCATGCCGATCAGCAACCACAATGACCAAAAAGCAAACACCGAAATAAATCCGAAATAATAGAAAAGACGAAAACCAACCCAAAGAATTTGCTGAAATAATTTGGAATTAAGTTTAACAAATTGTTTATTTTTTCCAATATTTTGTTTACATTTATTATCAATACTCAAACCGAGGTGGAGGGTATCAAAGATTCGGCACAGCCGAATTTAACACTCTTACTTGTTTTACTTTGCTTTGGTCAGTAAAGGTTATTTCCGGAATATAAGAATTTCGTTCTAAATGAACCGGTTACTTATCCGAAATAATTTTTATAGTACCGAAACAGTAGCAAACTCTCGGAAAAAATATTAAAGTCTCAAATTTAAAATTTTTATTTTTTGATGGATGGTCATACTTACTTACGGATTTTTTTAAATGATTGGTTTGGTTTGGGATAACTACATTGGGTTAAAAATTTATTGAAACTTTTTGAAAATATATTGAAAAGTATATTGAAAATTTTGAAATTTTCTGAAAGTTATTTTTATTAACTTATAATTGAACTAAGTTTTAAATTTTGGAAAATTTTTATTCAAAAAAAATATTTGAACTAATTTTGAAAATTTATATTAACATAGATTGAATACTATATTGAAATCTTTTTGTGGAAATCTTTATGAAATTTATATGGAAAATTATGTTTGAAATTTTTTTTTTGAAATCTTTTGAAAATTTTTATAGTGAAAGTTATATTTTGAAAACTATAGTGAAAAGCTATACTGAAAATTAAAATATTGAAAGTTATATTGAAATACTATATTGAATTATATTAAATTTATATTGAAAATTATATTAAAACTTTATATAGAAATTTTGAAAATTTGTTGGAAATTAGTTGTGAAATTTTAAAAGACTTTTTCTGAACTTTAATTTTGAAATTTTTTGCAATTTAGGTTTTTGAAGAACCTAGAACTTTATTGACATTTTTTTAAAAGGTTTAAATGTTTCAAACTTATTGAAATTTTTTTTTAAAGTTAAAATTTTTTTTTAAATTGAAAATTTAATTCTTGAATAATTTCGATTTGAATCTAATTAAAATTTTAGAACCCGATTTTGTTTTCCACAATCTTTTTTTTGATATTGATTTAAATTTAATTCATTATGAAATTGTTGACATTAAGCTAGTCTTCATTCATTCATTATCTCATAACATAGCCTAACACCATGTTGAAGATAGTCATGTATTACGCCCTTTGCCAACAACACCTCTGTTTAAAGGCTTTTTGTTTATGATAAGAGAGTTCAAAACACCGGTATTAATTTAGTAAGGTCCCCCCCCCCCAAAACCTCTGCGTCCATGTCCCTTGTTTAATGAGAGAACTTAAATCACCGAATTTTGAAAAGAACAAAAATCGCTGGTTTAAGGTCTCTGTTAGATATAAGAATCCAATACACTGAATTTTTAAAAATAACCAAAAATCTCTGTGTTGGAATCTTTTCCGTTGAACGATGGATATCGAACCATGTTTTGAAAAACCCCAACAGCGTAAACTGCTGTTTTGATTTCTTTTATATATGCATAAGACTTAACTCAAGGCAAAGTTTTCAAAATGGCCAACCTTAAAACCCATCGAACCATTTTCAGTTGATTTTTCCTTTCATGGAAATCAAAACCATCTGTTTTGTGACGGTGATCTTTTTTGCTCTGCACTGTAGTAAAAGAATTTCTGGTACAGGCAGAATAAGAAAGAAGAAAAAATAATAACCTTGATCTTGAAATTATTTTCAAGTTCAAGTATGTACATATAAACAACACCTTATATGGTAATATGTTGATGGCGTTTTTTTCTCTTCATTGTGTTGTATTAAATCATTAACACATTCATATGCAATCATGCTGGTCAAACCACGTATTTTCTTGTATTGATCTCACTTGCTCTCATAGTCATATATGAGTGGGAGTGTTATAAATACTAGAGAATATTATGAATGCATATGAATGTTCTCAATGAATTGGTGGTGATTTTGTTTTTTTAATAAACAGGTTTTTATCTGGACATGAATGAATGAAGATGAGAAGGTTGAATGTAAGAAAGTTAAATTTTAATCGGGGAGTTGAATTTTGTTTGTTGAAATACCAGGTTGAGGATAAACCTCCTTCGAAATTAAAATTAAGTGAAGTTTAGAATAATTTAAAAAAATTAAGAACAGTTATGAAAAAGTTTGAATAATTAAATTTAAGTTTCAGAAAATTAAAGAAAAATTAAGTTTAGAAAAAAAAAGATAAGTTTAAGAAAATGTAAAATTTAAGAAATAAAACAAATAAAAAAATTAAATAAACTTTAAGAAAAAAAAACTAGATTTAATGACATTTGTTGTTCCGTTTTTATTAATTATATTTTTAATATTTGCGTGAAAAATATTTAAACAACCACCCGCTACTTAGAATATTAAATCTATTAAATAAACAATTCATAAGAAAACTAAAAACTCAAACGTAGAAAAAATTACAACTATTCATAAGTTTATGTTAAATTATCGTCAATAACGATAAAATAATATCATCATTAAAATTATTTTGTTAAATCTGCAATTAATGCTCATCTTTATTAATACGAAGAATTCATCGTAAAATTTCAATTGAATAAAAAAAAACTTAACTATGGCCAACCTTTTCCAATGGCATAGTGCGAGACACAACCACGGCGTCCGGCGGCAGCAGCTTCATCGGTACCTCATCGGGATGCAACACCAGCAATAAGGCGGTAAATTTTTTTAAAATACAAATAATTTTCCAAATTAAAATTTTTACACACATATAAATATTTTCTATGTTTAAACTTTTCCTTATTAAATTTAAGAATGTTACTAGATTAATAAAATTTTGCTATATATAAAATTTGGTTAAAATATCAAATTTTTACTAACTATAAAATTTTCGATTTATAGTCGCGTGTAAAATTGTATAAATGTGGATTTATATTTATTTTATTAACAGAAGAGTTTTTTTAATACACGAGGTGTGTGTCTTATTTTGATGTCGAAACGGAAGTGAGAGTTTTTGCTATATGTCAAATCTGACATCACGGCAAAGCTCATAGTTGTATTTTATACAGGTATCAGCTGAGGGCTGTTACCGGCAGAGTTGCACTTTAAAGTACCAGCTGAAGGCTGTTACGTATGGGCTGCTACTACAGCTCGGCCATCCTGACATCCAAATTGACCTCAATTTGCTTCGTTTACATGGGAATGAGACTTATTCTAGATTTTCTAAATACTGTTTGTTAGTTTCATTTGGTTTTATTTCTATGTTAGTTTCAATTGATTCTATTTCTAGGTGAATAAGTGTTTCTTTGGGGTAGTCATTTGTGTCCAAGTCTGCAGATTCTGACACCCATTTCCTTAGTTTACTAGCATCAAGAACTCCATTATATGGTATCTGAGTGATCTGACAGCCATCAACATCACGTATTACGTATCGGTCATGTGGGAGTACTTTTTCAATGACATATGGGCCGCGAAATTTTGGGTCCAATTTTGTACTAGTTCCTGGATTGTATTTGATCGCTACATAATCTCCTTTTTCAAAAATTTCAGCAGGTTTATTATGCTTTAAAAACTGAATAAGGTTTGTTCCTTGCGACTTGATGATATTGGTTGACGCCGAATCTCTCAATGAAGCCAAATCACGATCAACCCTGTCCATTCGCCCCTCTAAATATTCAGTTAACTCATCGATGTTATTGCCGCGTTGTGCGACGCCGAACAGAAGAATGGAGGGAGTTTTTTTCGTTGTGGTGTGAACCGTGTTGTTAAGGATATACTCAGTGTTACGAATTGTTAGAGACCAGTCAACATTACCAGGTTTCTGGCACGTTTTACTAATAATGGGCGTAAGGACACGATTAACACGCTCCACTTGGCCGTTGGCCTGAGGTGATGCGGTGGCGTTAAGTATGTGTTGAATGTTTCTTGTTTCCAGAAATTCTTTAAACTCATTAGAGGTGAAGGAGGTTCCGCGGTCACTAACTATTCGTCGAGGGCGACTATAGTTATCAAAGTAGTGTTGAAGAGCTGTACAAGATTCCTTAGAATTGGTAGTTGCCGTAGGGTATAATTTTACGAATTTTGTGAAGGCGTCAATTACTACCAGAATGTATTTTTTCTTTGAAATAATGGACGGCAGAGGGCCTAAGTGATCAATATGTAGGGTATCAAAGGGCAGAGGTATTTTCGGTATGCTGAACAAGTTGCGTTTATTGGATCTTGGTGGGGCTGAGTACATTATGCACTTCAGGCAATCCCGAATGAAGTTATGTACACGAACTTTCATAAAAGGGAACCAGAAATGCTTTTTTATTTCAGCACAACATTTATCCACTCCTAGATGGCCTATTTTCTCGTGCGTGTATCTAATAATGTTATTTACCATCTCTTTCGGTACATAGAGTTGGCGATTGCCCGAGGGGGATATCCGGAAAATCATTTCGGCTTTTAATTCGTATTCGTTACTTTCAGCTATTTCTAAGTTGGTTCGAATGCGATTAGCTTCGGGGTCACGGCTTTGCGCAGTTCGCAACTGAAATTCAATATCAAGCTCGTTAACGTTCGCTACGTTTTCAATTCTACTGAGAGCATCCACATGACTCATAGATTTACCCGAACGATGTTGTATCGTATAATTGTATTGCTCGAGCAGAAGGGCCCAGCGAGCGATCTTTGCTGATCCGTTTTCGTTAGCTAGTGTTCGCGTTAAAGCATCACAATCAGTTACAATCTTGAAAGGTCTGCGATCGAAATAAGTATGGAAGCGGCGTAAGGCATAAATGACTGCAAGAGTCTCTAGTTCGTAGCTATGTAGGTTTTTTTCCGAGTCAGAAGTGGTTTTCGAAAAGTAAGCTACAGGATGAAATTTCGAGTCATCTTGCTTCTGCATAAGGGCAGCACCAAAACCTTTTGAGCTAGCATCACAATGCAATTCAGTCTCGCGTTTTGGGTCGAAAATGGACAGAATAGGAGGCTCTAAAAGTTTTTGACGGAGAACAATAAAGGCTTCACGACAGTCATCAGTGAATTCAAATGGTTTGTTCTTCTGCAGAAGTTGTGTTAAGGGGGTAAGCGATTTTGGAAAATGAAGGCACAAATCGACGGAAGAATGAGAAAAGTCCCAAACATGCTTGCAATTGTTTTTGGTTCTTGGGCATAGGATATTGCTGAATAGCTTGGATGTGGCGATTGCTAGGAAGGATACCAGAAGAATTTGCACGGAAACCCAAATATTCTAATTCAAATTGAGCAAACTTGCACTTTTTGAGGTTAAACTCAAGACCGAATGATCGCAATTTTTTAACCGCTTCAATAACTGAATTCAAGTGAGATGAAAAATCAGGAGATGCGATAAGAATGTCGTCCATATATACAACAACTAGACCGGCAGCTATTAGGTCTCGTAAGGCATTATTTACAAAACGCTGGAATATAGCAGGGCCATTTTTCAGTCCGTATGGTACTCGCAAGTACTCATACTGTCCATCAGGTGTGACAAAGGAAGTAAACTTAATTGAGTCCTTATGCATTTTTATCTGATTAAAGCCACTCTTAAGGTCAATAATTGAGAAGAACTTTTTGTTACTTAAATGCTCCAGGCAATCGTCAGGTAGTGGGAGTGGGTGATTATCACGCAAGGTAATTTTATTTAAAGGGCGGTAGTCAACACATTTTCGTATTTCTCCTGACTTTTTCCGTACTGGTAGAATGGCGGAAGCGTAGGGAGAATTACTAGGACGGACTATATTCCTTTTTAACAAATCATCAATTATCTCTCGAACCTCAATGCGCTCCTGATGAGAGAGGCGACGGGGTCGACGGTAAATCGGACTTTGGGAAGTGACTTCAATTTTCATGCAGTAATCATCAGGGAAGGAAGATTCAAGCGGCGTGTTGTAGTATGCGTCATACACAGCGGAGCGAAAAGAACGAAGTTGGTCGGGTGGCAGCAAGTTGTTCACCTCAAAGAGTTCGTCAGCATCCGAAGTTACATCGATCGCACATAATTGGTTAAGCCAATCCGCTGTGCACTCCGTCGTTTTGCTTATGGCAGTCAAATCACTTTTACAACTAATTTCTACCGGGTTGTCATGTCTACATTCATAGTTGTCAGAAGACCTAAGTATGCCAAGTGAACTAAGTTTGTTTTCCAATTGAACACAAATATTATTATTATTGTTTAAACTTTTAAGTTTATTATTTAAATAACATTTTTTATAACTAACTAATTTAATATTTGCTTTTCTAAAGAGATCACGGCCGATGATAAGTGGTACAAATAACGTATCATCTGGCATTACCGTAAATGCATGTTTAATTAATCTACCATTAAGCTTAATATACCCGAAGACTTCACCGTAAGACATCAGCGGTTCATTGCCTATGCCACGAAATTTGGTCTTAATCAGCGTTCTTTTAGTAAAGTTCGGTATACCGGCACATTTCACAAAGCATTTAGGGCTACCAGAGTCAAAAAGAGAAAACAAATTTTTAAACTTGGCATACCTAATGTCATCGTATCCCAAAGCAACACTTACCCATTTCATGGCGTTGAGTTCTTCAATGTGGTCATCTTCTTCGTTAATAGCAGCCGCAACCTGGTTCACGTTTTGTGGCTTGAGTGGTATCGATCGGTGTGGGCAATTGCGGTAGACGTGATCGACTTGTCCACACCGGAAGCAGGACCCGTCAGCCCGCTTTGGTTTCGGGCAGGAGCTTTGGTAATGGCCAAAGCGGGAGCAGTTAAAGCACCGAATAGCGGTGTCACTTGAAGATGAAGCGGGAGTAACTGAAGGTTGACTCGATCGTGTGGTGAAAGTTGACCCAGTTATGATTGGCCGGCTGGAGGTCGGACGTTGGGTTGATGCATTCACGGCCGGCTGCCGCAACTTCTCAAAGCGAATGACCAACGACTTCAGCTCACGCATGTTTCTAGCGCCATAGAGCATCACCGCACTATTCGAGGAGCTACCAAGTCCTCTAAGAATGCCCACAATGACGATATCCACCAACTCATCTTCGGGGATGTTTGCCCGAGCGGCGACTTCCTGCATTTCGATAATGTAACGCTGGATCGTTTCATTGTGTTGCAGCCGTCGAGATTTTAGCTGATTATAAATTTCATGGCTTGAGTATTTGCGGCCAAATTCTTCAACCAACCGATCTCGTAGCGTTTCATAGGTGTGAAAGTAAACTGTTCGGGTGAAAATTTTCGCGGTCCCATCCAATAATCGGCGAGTAGCGACGAACCGGGCTCGGTCATCGAATTGGAGTATTTCAAACGCGTCTTCCAGATCACTAACCCATTTGCGGATGTCGTAATTATCATCCGCACTAAACCGTGGCACCATGTCCTCGATAACGCTGACGTCTATGCGCACACTTTGCATAGCGGGGCGAGCAGCTAGCTGTAACTCAGCCACTTCCTGCTGTAATAATAACAGCTGACGCTCTCGCTTTAGTTGAGCGATTTGCATTTCAATTGATGCATCATGAACACGACGTTCGGCAGGAGTTAGAACGTTTTGGTTTTTGTCGGACGCTATGGTACCGGACGATATCGCAGCAATCGGGGTCGGAGAAGAATAGGGAGCACTTGGTAGGGCCGCAGTCATAGGAGCGCTGAGTATGGCAGCAGGCGGCGGAGCGCTTGAAACAGCAGGCATAAGGTCGCTAGATTTGGCAGCAGACAGCGGAGCACTCAATTCGGCAGCAGATTCAAGAGTGCCACATATGCCGGCAGGCATAGAAGTATTAGCTGCACTATTATTGTCTGAGTTCACTGATTCGAAGCCATGTTCATCAGTGGCGGACTGCAATGCATTTTGTGTTGCATAAGCAAATACGGCACTTTGAGCATCAGGTACAGATGTGGCCATTGGGTGTTTTACCGCATTACCTTTACTCAGCGATGCAACTAAATCGTGGTAAAGGTCACGTATTTGCGTGATGGTGGCGGTTGCCGGCACTTCAACCTGGTTGTTCTCCAACACCAACAGCATGTCATACTTAGTTGGTCGACTCATTTTGACTGTATCGTGAGACCGAAGGAAGAAAAAATATGCGTACAAAATTTTCAAATATTTTCAGGTAATCCTGTCCGCAGAATTATAGTCGCGTGTAAAATTGTATAAATGTGGATTTATATTTATTTTATTAACAGAAGAGTTTTTTTAATACACGAGGTGTGTGTCTTATTTTGATGTCGAAACGGAAGTGAGAGTTTTTGCTATATGTCAAATCTGACATCACGGCAAAGCTCATAGTTGTATTTTATACAGGTATCAGCTGAGGGCTGTTACCGGCAGAGTTGCACTTTAAAGTACCAGCTGAAGGCTGTTACGTATGGGCTGCTACTACAGATTATAAAAATTTTCTTTTATTGTAAAATTAAACTAAAATAAAATATTTCGAAATGTGAATTTTTCTAAATGTAAAATTGTCTAATTATAAAGTTTAAACAAAAATTTTTCTAATGCTAAAATTAACCTAAAATTAAATAGTGCTAAAAGTCAACTTTTGTTAAAACTAAAAATTTCATAAATTAAAATAATTTTCCTAAATATGGATAAAATTAAGCTAAATTTAAAATTCTCCTAAAATTAAAATTATGCTATACTTTAAAATTTTTCTAAAATTAACCTTTTCTTAAAATTAAAATTTCCCTAAAATTAAATTTTGATAAACTTAAAAATTTGCTAGAAATAAAAAGTTAAAATTAACCTAAATTTAAAATTATAGAAATTTAAGAGAATTTACAAAATGGTACCATATTAAAAAAAAAAACAAAAAAAATTTTTTTTTGTGAAAGCTAAAATTAAAACTAAATTTAATTAAAAAAAATACATTGAGTTGAAATCGCATTCAAACTTAATTTTTTTTACAAAATTATATTAAACAAAATTTTATAACATTAAAATTTTTCTAAAATTACATAAACGGTCTTCTAATTATAAAATTTAAACTAAAATTTTCCTAATTCTAAACTTAAGCTAAAATTAAAAATTTTCCTAAATTAAAATTTGGCGGAAAATAAAATGTTGCCAAACTTAAAATTTTTTCTAAAAAGTGAAATTTTGCGATAATATAAAAAATAATAATAAAATAAATCTTGAAAATTATGATTTAAATTTTTAACCCTTAAAATGAAGGGTAAATAAAAACTTTTTTTTTGTTAAAGCCAATGTAGAAAACCAAACCAAACCTAATCTTATCATTTGTTGTGGGTTACCTCCAAGTAAGATGGAGTCGAGGTAACATGGTAGGGAGGGCAAAAGGGGCAGAACACCTAGTCCCCAATCCCAAGGTAAGTATGGCCATCCGTCCCATTTAGCGTCCGTGTTTTTGACAGTTGTGTTTTTTTTAAATCGCACGTGAAAATCTGAAGTGCGGTTTCCCTGAGCCTGAGCAAGACCCCACCCATCCGGCGAGCTAGGCTCCTACGCCAGCACGTGCGACCAGCAAAGGCTCAGGGAAACGGAAGCGGATCTTCCACCAACGCCGCACCATTACATGTTACAATTACTTTCAATACTATTTTTGGGTTTTTTTCTTTTTTTACAAATTATCTTATTTTAAAGAGCAAAATACATATGTCTTATAGGCAATTCATGAAATGATAAAAATATATTATTGATATTCGCTTATTAAGCTTAAGCTTTAGCATCCAATTAGTTCAAATAACATTAATTTAAAAATAACAATAATATAAACGCACGCCAAAAAAATTCAAGTGGAGTATTATTAATTACTTTTTTTTTGTTTAATTTTCTTAATCAAATATAAAAATTAGTGTATGAAGACTTATTTATTTTGTTGTCCTTTTAGATGTGAACAAAAAAAAACGGCGCTCCAGGCGAAATACAGCTTCACAAAGATTGTGGAAAATAAAATAAAAATTGGAAGAGGAAGGGAACACAAAAAGGTGAGTTACACAACTTCTTTTGCATATGCGGGATTCTTGTTGCGATGTTCGGTTGGTTTAAAACAAGATTTAATAAAAAATTACTTTAGAAAATTTTCACCGATCAATTAATATTTCTCACTACCCACTTGTTATTTTGTCATAACCAAAAAGTTATTTGTTCACTGCCCTTGAGCTCAAAGCTAGAAATATGATAGTTTTTTTCTTTTTTCCTCCTATATCTGAGGGTCTTTATATTTACGCAAAATGGGGAGTGATTGGGCTTTAATCTAAAATATATTTTTTTTTTCTTAAAAACTTATTTAATACCACTTAGCTTTCTTTTCATTTTACGGTAGTCCCAACTGATGGCTTCAAAACAGCACTTGCACTCCCTATTTTTTTGTTTCCGCTCCAAACTTCTGTTAGAGAAGGCAGCCAAAATCACCACTTATGTTCTATCACCAAAATTTCATGTCTACTTACAGGTTGACGATCCTTTTTGCGCTTTGGTGAATCCCTTCCTCAATGATTTTCGATCAGAGTTGGAAAGAACGGAAATCATTACTTGACAGATTCACCAAAAAGGAAAAAATCGTTCAGCTGATATTATAGGCACTTTTAGGAACATTACATAAATTTTATTTTGTTTTCTTCCCATTATTTATGCATAATGCATAGTAACATTACCATGTTGTAAAAGCTATTACATATCAAGTATGGCAACGCGGTTTAAGATGGTTTAACTTTTATTATTTACTTTTTTAATTGTTACTATTTTTTTTTTTTTTTTTTGTTCAAAAATATTTACGTGTTATCAGAACCATTCAATTCTACTCATGACAAACCTACACTGTACACTGATCAGTGTAATCATGGGGACGAAATTTCTTTAAGTGTACGAAGTTGGTAGCCCTAGAAAGAATTTGACTACAAAACAGGTGTAAAAACGGCGTGGTGACAATTGGTTCGCGACTTATAAAAAAAATTATATAAAAAATTTAATTAGCGTTTTTTCTGCATTTTGTCGGTGGCAAAAATAATTGCAGAGAAAACAAAAAAAAAATTTAACGCTAAAATCAAACAAAAATTAAAAAAAAGTGAAAAAAGTTACTTATTAAGCCACCCAAAAAAAAAATGAAATGACGGTCACTAGGCCGGGTCGATTTGGGGGAGGCAAAAAATCGACCATTGCTCAGTGAAAATCATATTCTAGGGATCAAAATAAGTAACTTTGCCGAAGGAACCATACCTCTAAAACGAATTCTGATGTCCCAGAATTTGGGTCGAACTTTTGGGTAGGGGCAAATTTTGAGAAATCCCACTTTGACCCATTTAGAGTGCTCCAATCGAGTCCAAATGTATGACCGACCCCCACTAACTTTGGAGGCCCGACCCACCCATGCCAGTGGCACACCCAATGGAACTCCCCTGTGGGGTTCCCCATATAAACATTTCAAAAAATCGCCAGTTTTGGCACTTTACATGAAAAAATCAGAGAAATGCCTATGTTTTTTTCTTTTTAAAGTTTATTTTTCTCTTTAGAAATTTATTTAGTCAAAACATATGTAAATGAAAAATAAATTTAACTTAGAAATAGAAAAGAAATTAAAAAAATTTATAAGAAATTAGCGTTTTTTACAATCCTTTTAAAACCAAGACATCACTGTGATGCATTTGCATGTCGTAAACTTAGTTGTGTGGGTTTTTATTCAATCCTTTTAAAAAATGAACGTATCACTGTGACACAATTGCTGGTCGTAAAATTGCTTGTGTGGGTTTTTTAAGCCACCACAAGACACAGCTGCATGTCGTAAACTTACTTGTGTAGTTTTTTTATAGCACCTACTTAAGAAATGAAGGTTGTTCTTACAACCCTTTTTATGGGTTTTTTATGGCACCTTCTTAAGAAATGCGCGTTTTTTGCACCATTATAACAATTAAGGTATCACTGTAATGCACCGCAACCCTTTTAAAAAATGAACGTATCACTGTGACACAATTGCAGGTCATAAAATTGCTTGTGTGGGTTTTTAAGCCACCACAAGGCACAGCAGGTTATAGTGCCACCCCTATCTATCAATCATACATGAATGTCAATCATATGTTATTATATATTTCTTATTATCTTAATCTCTCTTCTTAGAAGTATTTGAATAAAGGCAAGGTCAGTTTGCATTTAACTTTAACAATGAGCGTTTCATTGATACGGACAATTACCTTAGATGGCGACCGTGACAAAATAAGAAAAAACCACTAAGTAAAAAAAAATATACAGTTATAAACGAATAAAACCCAAAGTTAAAAAAAAATATAGCAAGTAAAGTGGTGAAAATAATTATTAGTGGGTTTAAGTGTAATTGTGAGGAAAAAAACAAATTATATGGATTATTAAAATTAAAACGATTTTTCTAAAATAAAATAGGCTGTAGTATAAACAGCATAAATTAAAACTATTAAATTCGACAACTACAACGAGGAAATAAAGCAGCTAAATAAGAATATAAACAATTTTATTAAAACAAAGATTTCATATTGTGCAGTCGTGACTAATATTATAAAAGACCAATAAAATAGAAATATAATAAATTAAAACAATGGTACTTCTGTAAATTTCAAATTTAAAACGAAAAGAACATCTCCACAAAAGGAACAAACAAACTATGCCTCTAAGTGAAAATCAGTGACGTTAACATCATTTATAAAAAACATAGACAACAACAACACCCCTACCAAAAATTTAAAAGAACAATAAACAACAAAAAAAAAAAAAAAACATTTGACTAGTAAAGAAAATTTAGTAAAACGTTATAAAATTTAAAAATTAACATGAACCTGAATAAAACAAATTTGATTACAAATAAATATATTAGTTGGAATCAAAAATATATACTTGAATACCACAAAATTAAACACACATCTTAAACATTTGAATTTAACGTGCCGTACTTAACAACATTTACTGCAGTAAATAATTTATAAAACAACAACAAAATTACATAAAGCTAAGGAAAGCCTTTAAAATACATACTTCTAAAAAAAACATTAATAAAAACCAACAATAAAAATTTTTTTTTAATTTAAAAATGTATATGCATTAATAAACACCAACAAAAACAATTTATATTTAAAACTGTAAAAACCTTTTGCAAAAAAACTACCAAGAAAAAAACCTACAAAAAAAAAAAAAAAAAAACAACAAAGAAAATAAGTAATAAACAAAATGAAAAGAAGTACAGTTGCGTTAAATTAAAAAACGACAAAATCAAAATAAAGTCTAAAGCTAAAATTTCAAATTAATTCTGTGGAAACAAACATAAGGGTTGAAAGAAGAAAAAAAAAACCGTTTAACTTAATATTAACAGCACAGAAAAAGCGATCAGCACACAACAACACTACAACAAACAAAAAAAAAAGTAACAAAAGAAGCGGTAATTAACAACAAAATAAAAGAGACATCAACGTGCTAATGGGAAAGGAAAGGAGCAACGAGATTGTATGCAGCTTAAATTAATCAGCAATTGTACGTAAATTATATAATTCTATTATATATATATATATAGTATATTATACTAAATTATGACATACTTAAATAGATTTCTATATTGTACTTACTATCTTACATACATATATACTAAGCCATAAAAATCCAAAAAAAAACTACAAAAAAAGGGGAAACATTTTTTTTAATATTCTCATATAATGCAAAAGCAAACAAAACATGCATACAAATTTGCACAACACTTGTTTGGGAAATTTTTTTTTAAATAAATTAAAGAGAACCACAAGATTTGAGAATTTTCAAACAAACTTAAGAGTTGTTTTACACAAAATTAAAACGAAAAAGATAGAGAAAAAGAACTTTTTTTAAGAGAATTATAGAAGATGGTAAAAGCTTAATAATTTATCCTTTTGTTGTTGCATCATGTTATAGAATAAAAGAAAAAAAAAACAAAATATTTAAATGACAGATTTTAATAATAACAAATTTAAAGAATTACTTAAAAACTTTTATAAAATTATAAAAAGAATTTTGCAAAATCGACCAGTGTCAACAAATTTAACCAAAATAAACGAATACATAGCACTTTTGATAGAACATTACAACTCAATTTTAGATAACGCAAAAACTAATTCAAAAAATGTACCACAAACTCTTCAAGAGACAATTTTTTCAAAAATTAACAAATGTAGACAAAAATTAATTCAATGTTTTTCTAAGCTCGGGTGTAAAATAGAAGTCCCGGAAAATATAAATTCCTTCGTACTTATTGATGAAAAAGTTATGATAAAAAATAAAAAAGATCCTAAAGACAGCGAATTAAAAAGATTAGAAAATGAAGAAGATTTTGAACATTGCGAATTAGAAAGACTACAAAATATTGATATAGAAGATAATATAGAAATAGAAACAAAAATGGCAACCATTGAACAAAAGAGATCTTTTATTAGTATGAGTACTTCAATCATTCGTGAAAACTATGATGGAAATCCTTTGACATTACAAGCATTTTTGGACAAAATTGAGTTGATTGAGGATATTACAGAACCAAATTTACAAGCTACTTTTCTGAACTTCGTTAAGTCAAAACTAGAAGCAAAAGCTAGAGAGGCATTGCCTGATAATGTTAGATCAATAGATGACGTTAAAAATGCTTTTAAGGACAAAATAAAACCAGACAGTTCGAAAATTATAGCTGGTAAAATTGCAGCACTTAATGTTAGAAACGGTGATTACACAGCATTTTCTAAAGAAGCAGAAGAGCTTGCCGATGCGTTGAAGCGTTCTTTGGTCATTGAGGGTATAACAAAAAGCAAAGCCCACGAAATGGCAATAGAACAAACTATTACAGTTTGTCGTTTAAACGCGAAATCAGATTTAGTTAAGTCGATTTTGGCTTCATCTGTTTTTTCTGATCCGAAAGAAGTAGTAGCAAAACTAGTAGTCGAACAGACAAATGAAACAAAAGAAAAACAGGTTCTAGCAATTCAACACTACAACAAAAATAGGAACAATAATTTTCAGCGTAATAATCACACAAACGTTTTCGTGGTAGTAATTTCTATCGGGGGAACAACCGTGGCAATTTTCGTGGTAGGAACTATCAGAGTAGTAATAATCATAATTTCAGCACTAATCAATATCAAAATAATTATCGTGGAAACAACAGCAATCGTTTTTCTCGCAATAGTGTCAATCAAAGGGCTTCTATTAAGACTTTAAACGTAGAAGTCCCTCAACAGACAATATTGAGGGAAGAAGAAAATTAATCCTAGAAAAACAAACTTTTCAAAAATCAGTGTATAGCTTTAATCTCAATTATGCTGATTTCATGCACTTTTCTCGTTGACACACAAGCAGATATATTGCTAATAAAAATTACTTACATAAATCCCAACATTGCTTTAAACGATAATGAAATTATCAGCATAACCGGTATAACATCTAATGCGATTTCCACATTAGGAACATTTTGCACAAACTTAGTCGTTTCAAACCAGTTAGTTCAACAAGTTTTTCACGTCGTTAGCGATGATTTTAATATCCCATCAAGTGGAATACTAGGTAAAGACTTCCTTAAAGACAATAAATGTAAACTCAATTATGAGAACATGACCATTTCAGATTTAGCAGGAAATGTCAGATTAAAAATACCAATACAACACGGAACAAACAATTTTACTTGCATAATCCCACCTAGATGTGAGGTATTTAGAATTTTTAATCTACGTAACGTAACGGAACCTATGTTTGTTGATTCTCAAGAAATTTGCAAAGGAATTTTTATAGGGAAAGGAATCATTGATTCAAACAATCCTGTTTTACGGATAGTCAATACTACAGATGAGTTTAGATGTGTTCAGAATGATACAATTAAAACGGAAAAAGTTCGGAATTTTTATATATATTCGGTTAATGAAAATGAAATAGACGACGAACGTATAATAAAATTGAAAAACGTACTTGAAACTCAGATGCCAAATGATGTTCGAAGTCAACTACTGCCATTTTGTGAACAATACGCGGATATTTTTTCCTTAAAAGATGACAAGATGACAGTTAACAATTTTTATGAACAAAAATTCAGATTAGTCGATTCATCACCTGTTTATATTAAAAATTATAGACTCCCTCATACTCAAAAAGAGGAAATAAATAGACAAGTTTAAAATTTATTAGATAATAATTTGATAGAACCCAGTAGTTCAAACTTTAATAGTCCACTGATTCTTGTACCTAAAAAGGATTCAGACAATCAAAAAAAATACAGAATGTACGTTGACTATCGTGCCGTAAACAAAAAATTAATTGCAGACAAATTTCCCTTACCGCGCATTGACCATATCTTAGACAACTTAGGTCGTGCGAAACATTTCTCAGTTATTGACTTATTTTCTGGTTTTCTCCAGATTCCTTTACAACAAGATTCACGCGATGTAACCGCATTTAGTACGGATAAAGGTTCTTTTCGTTGGAAGGTTTTGCCATTCGGATTGAATGTTGCACCTAACTCGTTTTCAAGAATGATGTCAATTGCATTCTCTGGTCTTATGCCAAACAAAGCTTTCTTATATGTCGATGACATAATTATTGTCGGTTGTAGTAAACAGCATCATTTAAATAATTTAAAAGATGTTTTCGAAATTCTGAGAAAACACAATCTGAAGTTAAACCCAAACAAATGTAATTTTTTCCGATCCGAAGTCACATTTCTTGGACATAAATGCACAGCAAATGGTCTCTTGCCAGATGATTCGAAAATAAATGCAATAAAAAATTACACAATACCATCTGATAAGGATGCTGTAAGACTTTTTGTGGCATTTGCCAATTTCTATAGCCGATTCATTCCAAATTTTGCTACATTAGCAGCACCTTTAAATCGTATGACAAGGAAAAAGGTTAGTTTCAGTTGGAATGAACAATGTCAAAATTCTTTCGACAAACTAAAATCTGCTTTGTTGTCACCGAAAATTTTACAATACCCAGAATTTAAAAAACAATTTTTAATAACAGTTGATGCATCTAAACTTGGTTGTGGAGCCATATTGAGTCAGAATTTTAACGGTAACGATTTACCAATATATTACGCTTCGAAATCATTTACTCAAACGGAACAGAAAAAACCAATTATCGAACTTGAACTTCTAGCAATCCATTTTGCAATTACGCAGTTTCGTCCTTACGTTTATGGTACTACCTTCACGGTAAGATCCGATCATAGACCGTTAGTCTACCTTTCAATATTAAAGATCCGTATGTCTAGAACTTTCAGAATATAACTTTACGGTGGAATACATCAAAGGTAAAGAAAATGTTGGAGCAGATGCTTTATCAAGAGTCTCAATCAGCGAATTAAAAGACACAAATAATAAGATACTTGCTATGACAACTCGTTCAAAGTCTAAGGACATAAACAAGAACAAAATTGATTTGGAGAAATCTCTCAAAGAAAATAATAATTCCAGTTTAAAAATTTACGATAAATTCTCTCACGACTTTAACAAAAATATTCCAAAAATTAAAACGAAAATAATTAATATTGATGAACAAGTAAAATTAGTGCGCATAAATTTATGTAGAAAATTTAAAAAACTGCTAAACGTTGAATTTGAAGCTGTTAACGAAACAATTAGTTTAGGCTATCTGCTTTCGAGGCTACAAACTACAGCCAACAATCACCAAATTTACATGGCAGAATGGCCAAAAAACGATTTATTTTTTACGATATTTACTATTCAGGAATTAAAAGATTGCGGTACAAAGATATTAAAAACATTCGAGATTATTCTAACAGAACCAATTGAGACAATAACGGAAGAACATGAAAAGGAAAAATTAATGGAAATATATCATAATGATCCTATCCTAGGCGGATATTGTGGTCAGAAAAAACTCTATGCTATGATTAGGACAAAATATTATTGGAAAAAGATGACAAGGGATATAGCGAAATTTGTCAGAAATTGTCCCAAATGTAATTTGAATAAAGTCAAACCTTCAAATATTGAGAAACTCGTTCTAACTCCGACACCAACTAAGGCATTTGATATTGTTGTATTGGACACCATAGGTCCATTACCACAATCAAACTATGGAAATAAATACGCATTAACACTAATGTGCGATTTATCTAAATATTTAGTAACTATAGCCATACCGGACAAATCAGCTCAAACTGTTGCTCGTGCAATATTTGAGAATTTTATTCTGATTTATGTGAGAATGAAGATTATAAAGTCAGATTTGGGAACGGAATTTAAAAATTAGTTATCATCACCAGACGTTAGGCACCGTTGAACGCAATCATAGAGTTTTCAATGAGTATATATAAGTGATAACATATCTGATTGGGATACCTATCTAAAGTACTTTACTTTTTATCATAACACGTCATCAAACAACAAATTCACACCTTTTCAATTAGTTTTTGGTAAAAACGTAACAATGCCAAATGAAACAATTAACAATTTAGATCCAATTTACAATATTAATAACTATTACAATTAAATTTAGACTACAAAAAACTAATATACTCGCTAAACAATTAATCAATAAACATAAAGAAAGAAACAAAGTTTTTTATGATAGACTTGCCAAACCAATTGAACTACAAATTAACGATACAGTCGTTTTGCAAAAAGAACCTTATGATAAGCATAAAAGCATTTATACAGGACAATATATCGTAAAAAAACTAGATGGAACCAATGTAACAATTTATAACAAAATAACAAAACAAGAAAAAACTGTATATAAAAATAGGATAAGAAAATCGTAAAATAAGATTTTTTTTTATATTTTCAACTAATTTTTATTTGTATAATTTAACAAATTTAATATAATGAAAAAATATATTGTATATGTATATAAAAAAAAAAACAAATTTTAATTTCTAAAACTTATATAAACATTTGTACGTATAAATATATAATTTGATATGTAAGTAACCAAGATTGATCACCTTGATTATTTCATCATTTTTGAAAAAAACAGGGAGGAATAATACCATGGAAAATTTAAAATAAAATTTATATCAACTATTTTTAAAAAAAAAAAAAAGGGGGAAGGTATAGTGCCACCCCTATCTATTAATCATACATGAATGTCAATCATATGTTATTATATATTTCTTATTATCTTAATCTCTCTTCTTAGAAGTATTTGAATAAAAGCAAGGTCAGTTTGCATTTAACTCTAACAATGAGCGTTTCATTGATACGGACAATTACCTTAGAAGGTAGACCATATATAACGCAACAATTTTTGTGAATGCATTAAGTCGTTGTGAAGAACTCAAAGTGTGAAGTGCTAATTTCAGATAAAAAAAATATTTAAAAAAAAAATAATAAGTGAAGTGACCATTCCAAATCAAAAAGTTTACAATGAATCCACCATCATCTACACCGCAAGATGAAGCAACAACAACATCAACAACTATCGAAAACCCAATGAGTCATATACGCAAGCCTTATGTTACTGTTTTTGGTATGTCTACTGATTTGACTGATCTTAATTTACCAACCCATCTGGATATCTTGAGATATTATTTTTACTTAAGCGAACATGCTAAAACAGAACAAAAAAAGTTTTCCTATAAATCATTCACTATTCAAGTACAAGATAAGTTGATTGGAATTTGGGAAAAACTTGGTATGGAAATAATGCTGAAAAAAAGTGTATGTAATAAATTGAATAGATTGCTTGACAAATATCAAGACCAAATCAAGAGAAGAAACAAAACCCAACAATTTACAGAGTATGTAAAATCTCTGGAAACAATTTTTTACATTGGAACATGTAAATGCGATTTGAAGGGAGCTCCATGTGCATGCAGCTTGGTTCCCGAACGCCTCAAAGAGTTTATGCACGATCAACATAATCAGAGAAGACTAACAATGGATGCATTTGTGATGGAAATTGAAGAGCAAGGAGCAACGTGTGTGTCATCAATGCCAACATACCAAGATCCCGATGATTCAACATACGCACCGCCACCGGTTGAAGAAGATATGGATAGAAACACAAGTTCACAATACACAATACACATACGATTGTTTTAACTTTGCCTTGGTATGTGACAGATTTGGTGTGCCTGATAGAGTAGCATCAGCATTGGGAACCGCTCTTTTTCAAGATTTTAAAATTAAAGATAAGCATGGGAAACCTCTCATCATGGATAAATCGAAAGTTCGCAGAGAAAATAGAAATGCAGACAAGAAGTGCTTCGCAAACGGTTAGATGATACCAATTTGTTAGCGTTTTCATTCGATGGCAGAAAAGATGATACTTTAACGATAGATAAAATTGATGAGAAGTATACTAGGATGGTAAAAGAACCTCATCTTGTTATTTTGAGAGAACCCAATTTTGAATTGATTGGTTACGTAAGACTGGAACATGAAACCGCTGAATACAAAATAACCAAATTAAATGATTTTTTCAACGATAAAAATATGGAAAATCCAGATGCAAATTTAAGAATTCTGGTTGAATTCATAATTAAATGTTATGTGCCAATGTATCAAGTATTACAGCTCTGTCGTGTACGGCAGTGCATTATTTTTCAAGTTCATTGGTTGGTCACGATTTCTAGAACCTCGTTTACGCAAAATTGTCAATCAAGTAATTAAAGATAATTCATATTATGCGCATTCGGAAAATATCTTGTTATCAATGTTGTTTGATGATAGCAAAGAAAAGCGCGACTGTGCTATCAAGAAAATTCTACGCTATCGAACCGATGTTGACACCCAACGCAACTTAGAGCTTATAAAAAACCAGATATAAATGATCAATATGAATGACATAAATAACGTATTTGAACCACCATTCACGCGAAGCATTCCGATACATTGAAAGAATATTTAAATCAAGATGATCCACCGTTTAATGGTCCCAAAATTCCATCACATTCAATTTCCGAATGGAGATTTCTTTTGTTAGCTTTAAATTTCTAGTTGATAAAATATATGAGATTTATTTTAAATGCTACTTCATAATGATACTTTATGGCATTTTATTTGTAACTTATGACAAAAAGATATTATTTAGTAGGCAATGTAAGATTCTGAATTGGTATTATCATATTAAAGGGATATTTAAGTAATTCGGCACACGAAGGACGTTGTTTTGGATTATATTGCAAGCAATTTTTCGCCATCTGTAAAAAATAAATATTAATACAAAATTCGTAGGAATATAAAAAGAAATGAAATGATAATAAAATGAACCAGCATGGCAGGATAGTACGGTGGTAAAGGACCATAATCAATAGTCTTAGCAGGATTACAAATCGCCGTCATTTTGGTAACCAAATTTTTGATGTGTCCAAAAGGTGTCTTCTTATAAAGCAGCAAATACAAAATGCAACCTAGGGATCAGATTTTGTGGAAATCTAGTTTTTTAAAATTTCAATCAGTAAAATGATTTTAGTAACTTTTTGCAAACAAACCTTAATTTTTGGTTGATTATTGTGTCTTGGACTACTGCCCGTGGAAGTGTCTGTTAGTGCTTCAGGACTTATATAATTGAATGTACCAGCCTGTGAAAATTTTATTATGCTTGTTGAATCAGTGGCTATATTACTAGCAATACCAAAATCTATTAGTTTAAGACGGCCATTAACCATAAGAAAATTAGCTGGCTTTAAATCTGAATGTATCACTCCGTTCTGATGGATATAATTTACAGCCTGAAGCATTTGGTACACAAAGTTAGTTAGGACATATAAACTGATAAACTGTGCTGTGGAATTTTCAAAAAATTTCTTCCCAAATTAGAATTTTTGACAGTAATAATCACAAATAAATAAAAACAATGTATACAACGTGTATAAAGGTGATAGCATATACTTTTTAATATAGCTGTTGCTTCCGATTTCTTTACAAAATGCAACCCTGATTTGATTGTTAAAACAAAAATACAGTGTTGTATTTTTCGAGCTGTCGCCACTGTTTACGCTGTGCCCACAGCCTTCATCTTGTCAACACCAGCAAGAACCTGCAAAAACAACCCTTCACTTCAACTACAGCAGAAACCAATAAATTATAAAGGTGCGTATAGTTCAGTTTTTTTTTTGTGTGTGAGCAAATCAAAAAATTTAAAATTTAAAAAGTGTACAATTAAAATTAATTTAAAAATAAAAAAAGTTTCATCATTATTAAAATACTATTTTTTTCGTACTTTCCGTTTTACAACCCTACGCGTTACGTTACATTACGTGTATATTCTTTACGTGGACGGTGATATTAATTATATCGTGTTTGTTTTAATCGAAAATAAAAACAAAAAGCCGTCGGGATTTTTAAAAAGTGTTTAGTGCAATTAATAATAATTTAATCAGATATACATCCATACATAACAATAAAAATAATAACTCAGTTTTTCTCCTTTGTGTTATACATACATATACGTTCACGCGAACGTTTTTTTTTGTGTGTTTAAGCTGCTTAAACATTTCTCTATACATTCACGCGTTGTTTTTTTTTGTGTTTATGCTCAAGAGTGTGTTCAGTTCTCTTCACACTAATATATACGCACACGCATTGTATGGGTTTGTTTTTTCTATAACATTGTTAGTCACCCTACTGTCCGTTTTAGTCGCGACATGTCCAGTGTGCTTTTTATTATTTTTTTTTTTTTTTTTTTGCAAATTTTGGTTTTGCTTCTAATTTGTTAAAATAATACCACATATTAAGAAAATAAATTTTTTAATATAGTTTTATATTATTAGTTTATAATATATTATTATTTTTCGGATTTTTTTAAACGAATTTTTATATTGTTATTTAAATTAAATTAACTTATTTAAAAATAAATTCGAACCAAAATGCCGGGAACTGCACTTGATATTTTTATTCGCGATTCGGATACGCTCATTAAATTTGAGGCGAAATTCAACGATATTCGTGAGAAGTTACATTCGGTATTTAATCTTGAAATTCGTGGAAAAGAATTGGACTTGCTTTGGGAACAAGTAAAATCGACATATCATACTTGTTTTTCATATTTAGAAAATTCGGATGACGCGGAACCGGCGGATTTTGACGCGGCTGAATCGAAATATGAAGCCACTTTTAACGCGTACGTTAATTGTTTATCTATGATTAATGAACGATTACATGATTTTAAATCCAACGCGACACCGAGGAGCAGTCTCAGTCTCCGAGTGTAAACCTCAATTCAACTGACAACTTTTGTCATAATTTAATGCTTCCGCCATCCGATACCGACGTTTTTGAGGGCGATTACATTTCTTGGTCCACTTTTAGGGATCTTTTTACAGAGGTTTATATCAATAACTCTCGAATTAGCAATATTGAGCGGCTATGCCATCTAGTTCGGGAAACTAGTGGCGAAGCTCGGGAAATTGTTTCGAAATGCCCTCTCACTAATCAAGGGTTTGATGTTGCGTGGTGCAACTTGACGGACGCATATGATAATACGCGTATGCTGGTTAATTACCAGCTAAAATCACTATTTAGCCTTCCTTTCTTGATAAGGAAACCTCGTCGGGATTAAAAACTTTACAACGCGGAATAAAGGGTTGCCTTACGGCTATGTCAATTTATAATATTTCGACGCACAGCTTGGATCCTATTATTGTATTTCTTTGTATTCAACGGTTACCTTCGCAAATTGTTAGTCTGTGGGAACAGAGTATAAAGGACAAATCAGCTCTTTCTTTCTGACAGAAATAGTTCAAACTTTAGATTGTTTATGTGATCTTAGGGGTTCAGAATCTGCTAAACGGCTTTCTGAACCTAAAATCAAAGCGCATCATACCAATGCTGCTTCAACTACAAGTGCTTCTTGTGTTCTTTGTAAGAATCAAGTTCACTTTTTACGCTCTTGTCATCAATTCAAAAGTTTATCTGTTGCGGATCGATTTTCTACGGTAAAAAAGTTTCACTGTTGTGTCAATTGTCTCGCAAAGACACATGAAGCTAAAAATTGTAGCAGTTCGTATACTTGCTCCATTTGTAACAAGAGACATCATACTATGTTACACCGTGAATTACCATCTTCCGAGGTTTCTAGGGATACTAATCGGTCGAATCCTGTTTCGCGAGTTTCAAACTCCGTACCGGCAATCGCACCATCTTCGAATGCCAATCATACTCCTAGAAACCGTCAAGTATTTCATACAGCGCAAAATAAGACTGTACTTTTAGGGACGGCTATGGTGAATCTTATTCATCAGGGTACTACGTACCCAGCCCGGGCCCTTATTGACCCTGCTTCTGAAGCATCGTTCATTTCTGAACGTTTGCAAAAACGCCTGAAAATTTCGACGCATTCGACGAATACTCAAATTTCAGGAGTTAATCAGGCAGTTACGGCAATGTCTAGAAAACTTTGTTCATTGAAAATTGGCTCCATCCTCGATTCATCCCTTGTATTGGAAACATTGGCACTTGTTTTGCCAAATATTTCTAGTAATTTACCATCATTTACAGTCCACTCGTATTTAAGGGAAAATTTGCCAAACCTTCGTTTGGCCGATATTAATTTTGATGACAGTCGACCTGTTGATCTTTTGCTTGGCGCGGATTTATATCCAAGAATTCTGTTGGGAGAAATCCGTCGCAATATTTTGGGGTCTTTACTAGCTCAGAACACTATTTTTGGCTGGATTATTACTGGTCCAGTTGTATAACCTCAAGTTCAGGTATATTCTACGAATGTCGAATTTTCAGAGGAAGATTGCTTTAACAAAAATCTTTTGAGATTCTGGGAACTTGAGGAAACTCCTAAAGGAAAAATTCTGTCTCCATTTGACAAATTTTGTGAGGAAAATTTTAAAGCGACTATTCGTCGCAAATCTGACGGTCGATATGTAGTGACTCTCCCATTTAAACCCGAATTTCCTGAAAAATTGTCTTTATGGACTTCAAGACCTGGTGTTATGGGACAATATCTTAGGACCGAATCATATTTACTACGTAGACCTGCAATTAAGGAGATATACGATGACGTCGTTAGGGAGTATTTGGACATAGGATATATGAGACCGGTATTACCAAATTTTTCATCTCCTACCTCTTTTGTTATTTACCTCATCATCCGGTGGTAAAACTAGAATATAAGACAACTAAATTGAGAGTTGTTTTCAACGCTTCAAATAGAACTTCTAATGGAATTAGTTTAAACGATTGCCTTTACGTAGGACCTACCTTACAAACAGACTTATTTCTACTTATTCTTAGGTGGCGTCTGTTTAAATTCGTCTTCAATTGTGATATTACTCAAGTGTATAGGCAGATTCGGGTTGATCCTTCTCATACCCCTTTTCAACGAATTTTGTTTAGGGATTCTCCGACGGAGACCGTAAGGGACTATGAATTACAGACAGTGACTTTTGGCGTTAACTGCGCCCCATACCTTGCCATTAGGACGTTATTACAACTCGCGGACGATTCTGAGGCTGAGTTCCCTCTCGCAGCACATATTCTGCGAAAGTGCATGTACGTTGACGACGTTTTGACAGGGACTCATGACATTTCGACTACATTAATTGCTTGTGATCAACTCGTCACTGCTTTGGCCTCTGCTAAATTTCAGCTAAGAAAATGGACTTCAAACGAACGGAGTATTTTGAAAGACATACCTTTGGACCATTTAGTTGACGCTAAATTATTGACCTTTATAGAATCGAGTACTTCAAAGACTTTAGGAATTCAGTGGAACGCTCAGTTGGACTCGGTTTATTTTAGTGTGACTCCTATTTCATTAAAATCTGGGTATACTAAGAGGGAGGTCTTATCGACTGTCGCGAAATTGTTTGATCCTATAGGTTGGTTAGGTCCTGTCATTGTGGTTGCTGAAATTATCATGCAAAAACTTTTGGCTTGATAATATAAATTGGGATGATATGCTTCCAATTTTGACGGCAGATGAATGGAAAAGGTTTCTAACTTCTTATCATGACAGAGCCCCTGCAGTTTATTGCTATAAGTGATACATAGATGGCACCTTCGGATGAAATTTACAAAATTGCAATTGGAATAGTTTATTATTCCAGTCATTTTCTGAGCGATATTCGAAAAGAAATGTAAACAATTTTGTGTTGACGTGAAAATGTCGGAATAAAATAAATTGTAAACATTGAAATTTCAATTTCGAAACAAGTTGTTTGTTTTTTTTTTTAATAAACTTAAAAATAAACTAAAACATTAGATAAGTTAAGTGATGTTTTTATTGAATATAACTAGGAAATATTTACGACATTAAACGAAGAAAATTTCTCAAAGGCCATGCGGAATTTTTTAATTTGTTGTGTAAGTGGATTGTTGTTGAAGGGATGGATCAGGAAAAATACATAGTCCCACAGAAATAAAGTGAACGAAGTTAAAAAAAAAACTCCAAAATGAACAACCCCAAAACCTGCAACCCATTTTCCTATTTAAAGTTATCACATTTTCATTCATTATAAATAAATTTGTAATAAAAATAAACAAAAATAAATACAGAGAGAATTACAGTGCCTCAAACAAATAATCGGACGCCCTTTTACAGTTTTTTAACAGTACAATACAAATCTCACTTAAAGCTTAGATTTTTATAATATATTTCTGATAAAAAAGCTATTCTTTATTAAATAATACAAGAAATAATAGTTTCTATAGAATAATAGAAACAAAAAAAAAAATTATTTTTTTGGGCGACACGGTATTGCATCTTGATTTAATTTTTGTAATTTTTTTTTATTAAATTCTTTGTTTGGTTTACGCCGTCTGAACCGAGTAAGATGAATATTTTTTACCTACCAAAAGAAATAAACCACCAACTCAACTGCTGGTGTGGGTCTAAATCGATTACATACATGAACAATGTATTTGATACGTAAAGATATGCGTATTTTTTCATTTATTGGACTTAAAAATCTTTTTTCTTATTGTCAGTGGATGTATGTGGGTTACTAGAAAACTCGTTTTTCACATTACATGTGATCATTTAATATTTTTTCTTTGTCCATCTGTGCTTTTATTTTCCACCTTTTCTCTAAACATATACAATCGATATAGATATTAATAACCAAAAATGATAATTGGAAAATAAATCAAATTATTGATTATATAATTTATTTTGAAGAAAAAATATTTGCCCGATTGTTAGTTGGAGGCACTGTATATAAATTATGTTTTCAAAAATATTGTTAAATGTCAGATTTTTTTCGAATTTGTTTGATTAATGGCCTTGATTTTTTAAGAGAACAATTTCGAATATTTATAAATATTCCACAGAATATTTCCAATATTAAAAAAATATTCCATAAATTGCAGCTCGTTTTACGCCCATCTATTGTCGTATTCTTGAACTAAAATCTTATGCATCTTGCAATATCTTTATATTATATGTCTTTGATCATGAGGTAAATTCTATTCGTATTCCAAGATGGGCTAATTATTCTCCGGGAAATTCTGTCGAGCTTCATGTTTTTTCTGATGCCTCGGAAAAGGCATACGCGGGGGTGATCTATATTCGAATTCGAGCCTCTAACGGCGAAATTCATACTCACCTACTTTCATCGAAAACCAAAGTAGCCCCCATCAAATCAATTTCTCTACCTCGTTTAGAACTGTGCGGGGCGGTGTTAGCCTCTGAACTTTTGAAGATGGTGATAAGTGAAATTGATATTAAAATTTATCAAATTTACTGTTGGACTGATCCGACGATAGTCCTTTCTTGGTTAAGAAAAACTCCGTGTTCCTGGACCACATTCCTGCCGCATTCAGGAAAATGTAGGAAACCATAATTGGTATCATGTTCGTTCTGAGGATAATCCTGCAGATTTAGGTAGTCGTGGTACCTCTCCCACTGAGCTGGAAAATAGTGAGCTTTGGTGGCATGGTCCAAAATGGCTGGGTTAAGATAAAGTGCACATAAAGTGAATATAACGGATCTAAGTTCTCTTGACACTGACATTGAGGGTCGGGTTGTCAAAACTCATGCTTCCTTCTTTACGGACGTTAATATGATATATATGTGGATATTTTGAATAATTACTCCCGTCTTGATCGAGCTCTTTGGATAAACTCATATAGTTTGAGATTCTTTTACAATAGTCAGCCAGCTCATAGGTCAAATCGTTGTTTTAATGTGGATAAGATCGTTTCTGGCTATGAAATCAGAAGAACAAAATTGTATTTAGCAATTGTGGCTCAGAAACATCACTATGCAGATAAATATAAGTGCTTGCTAGACAAAAAACCGTTAAGTTCAAAGAGTTGCTTTATTTCTTTGAATCCCTTTCTCGATAAAGACGGTGTGATAAGATTGAACGGTCGCTTGGTTAAATCACCATCCCTTTCATATACGGAGAAATATCCTATTATTTTACCTTATTCGAGACGATTTACTCAATTGTTAATAGAATTTGTTCATATGGTTTCCATTCACGGTGGAAATCAGTTGATGTTACGAATACTTCGCATTGAATATTGGGTTCCACGCTTGAAGTCGAAAATTCGTGGAGTCATTGGTCGTTGTAAACGGTGTATTATTGACCGTAAAGTATCTTGTCGTCAAATTATGGCGGCTCTGCCTCCTGAGAGAACTACTCTTGATAGACCATTTACGACGGGCATTGATTTTGCTGGTCTCTTTGACATCAAAAGTTTTACGGGCAGAGCTTGTAGGATAACGAAGGGCTACGTTTGTATTTTTGTATGCTTTTCTACGAAAGCAATTCATTTAGAGGCCACGTCTGATTTATCGACGCCTACTTTTTTATCTGCCTTTCACAGATTTATTTCTCGACGAGGTTGCCCCTACACTATATTTTCGGATAATGGCACTAATTTCGTAGGTGCATCGCATGAATTAGAGAAGGATTTTAAGATCTTTCTTAAGGAAAGTCAGATTGCGGTGGGTTCTATTTATGGTATTCAGGGTTTAACTTGGCGGTTTATACCGGCCGGGGCATCTCATATTGGTGGAATTGGGGAAGCCGGGGTCAAGAGTTTTAAACACCATTTTCGTAAGGAAGCGCAATCTTTTAAATATATTTTTGAAGAACTTTCTTCAGTTCTCGCAAGAATCGAAGCTTGTCTAAATTCACGTTCTCTTTGTTCTATGGCGGATAACCCTCGGGAAGCAGTAGCTCTAACTCCTGGTCATTTTTAATTGGTGGACCAATATTTGCTCCCCCGGAGCCTGAAATTAATGAATCTCCGATAAGTCTTATTAATCGATTTCGAAAAATGAAAGCGTTGTCTCAACTTTTTTGTCACCGATGGAAAGAAGAATATTTAATGACGTTAAATAAACGCTATAAATGGAAATATCCGGAACGCGATCTACAGGAAAACGACTGCTAATGGGGTTGTAAAACGATCAATAACCAAACTGGTCATTTTGACCGAATAATTTACACTTTTTCTTCGATATTTTCTTTAAATTTTTTATTGTTTCATAGAAATATGGAATCTCTCCCTAACTTTTTTGACGATGCTCTGCTCGATTCTGAGGATGCTATGGAGATTTAGGAACCCAAAACTTCTCCCGCAGCCGTTCCTAGTCCAGCAGTGACACCAACAACGACAATCGTTCCAGTGGTAAATCCGCCATTGGAAGCAACGCCCGCTATTGAAACTGTCCATGCTGAGACAGTTGCATCATCGCCGGTCGTGGTGACTACGAAAGCTATGGAAGCCTCGGGGTCGAAGCCATTGTGTACCTCGGCTCCCATGAAAACGCCATCGGCCCCGCTATGTAGACTCTGCGAACGACGTCACCCCTTGCGCTTCTGTCATTTGTTCCGGGATATGAGTTATGAGCGTCGCCTTCGTATGGTGATACTTCATCGATACTGTTCGAAGTGCTTGGCCCATTCTCGTATGGCAAAATTGTGTCCTAGCACATCTAAGTGCCTGTGCCAGGGTGACCACAATACATTGTTGCTCGCAAATTCAAAATCCCATGGTTCCGATCACAAAAATCGTGCAAAACGTGAGTCTCGTCCATCGTCGTCCGTTTCTGAAGTTCGTTTCTTGCCAATACGTCACGTTATAAATTTGTCGCCTACGCTGCAAGTTAAGTTAATCACACCTTTAAAATCCATTTCGGTACGTGCGATTTTAGACTCTTGCTGTAGTGCAAGCTACATTTGCGAAATGTTGGTTCATCAAATACGGTTGCCAGTTTCAAAGATGGACAGCGATCGGTTTTGTCGGTTAACAATTACGTCGATATACGACTTGACCCAAATAATTACGATCACCGCAAGAGTTACGAAGATGTTAGGAATTAGAACTCCTTCCTAGTCAATTCCAGATGCGATAAGGGAGCATTTCGTTGGGTTCCAACTTGCGGATCCCATCTTTAATCATTCCGGGCGGGTCGCGTTAGTTTTAGGCCCAGAAGTTAGTCCACTGGTGATGAAAAATCGGATATAGGTGACCCCGGGACTTCCAATGGCGCAATACACCATTTTTGGGTGGGTCATATCTGCCCCATCTCCATTGTAGAGTACTTACTGGCTCATATGTAGAGTCCTTACTGGCTCAAATTGTAGAGTCCCTACTGGCTCATACTTATTTATAATCAATTTTTCATTGGGGTCCCTACTGGCCCATGGAAAATTATTACGTCGAGGTCCCTACTGGCCAATTTAACTTTAAGTGTCTTAAAAAAAAAAATTTTTTTTAATAAATTGAATTCAAGCTTACATTTTTAAACTGAACAATGCCTTATTTTAAGATATTTAAGTTATTTGTTAAAGTATTATTGTTGCAACATACCTAGATGTTGCAAGGTGGCCGGAAATGTTTAACTACAATTTATTATTTTCTTTGTACTTTTCCGCTTTTGAGTCGATTAGCCATTTTTGGGTTAATTCTGGCTTAAAATCTATGAAACTCCTTTTTTATGCATCGTTGAAAGGAGTGTTTACATAGATTTTTCAGCGTTTCAAAGATGGGAGCAGCTATGGTAGCGAATTCGGGTATAAACCGCCTATACCATCCTGTGGCACCCATAAAGCTTCGAACTTGCTTCAAAGTTTTCGGGTATGATTGTGTCGAGATGGTTTCAACCTTCTCACGGACGGGTCTTAATTTCCCTCCTCCAACAATGTATCCAAGATACCTTAACTCCTTGAAGTAGAATTTACTTTTAGCTACATTTACTTTCAAACCAGCGTTAGAAAGGCAGGTCGCCACTTCATCTAACAGCTCCAAGTGAGTTTGGAAATCTGGAGATACTATTAGAAGATCGTCTAGGTAGACAAATACTGTATCACGGATTGCTGCGGGAACTACTTTATCCATCAGACGACATAACCTTTGGGCTGCATTACACAACCCAAAACGCATGACTGTATAATGGTAAAGTGGTCTACCTGGCACCGTGAAGGCAGTCTTTTCCCTACTAGCTTCTTCCAAAGGTATCTGCCAGAACGCGTCTTTTAAGTCTACGCTTGAAATATAATGCGTGTCTCCGAGCCGACTGAGCAGACCTTCTATGTGCGGCAAAGGATAGGCGTCCTTGACCGTAAGTGCATTGAGCTTACGTGCATCTAATCACAAACGATTTTTCATTCCTTTTCGCACTAGAGTCACGGTGTGACCCCATGGACTTTTACTGGGCTCAATGACACCTAGGTCAAGCATCCTATCAAGCTCTACGTACATTAAGGTCTGTACAGCCGGAGAGACAGGGTAATGTCTATACTTCACTGGAGCTGCAGATCCTGTATCGATGTTATGTTTTTCTAACGAAGTCTTTCCTAAACCCCTTTTTGTATAACAAGGAAATTTTGAAATTGCAAAATCTAGTTCCTGTTGTTGCTGTGGCATAAGAACGTGCGTCTTTATATCGGAGGGACTCAACTCAGGCTCTTCACAAAGTATATCGTTTGTCGTGAAACTATCTATGACTGAAAAAAACGTAAAACTTCATAAAATCGACCCCTAAAAAAAGCACGATTTAAAGTGGGCACTAGGTAAAAAGTTATCTCATGGGTGATCTTATTAAACTCCACTAAGGTTCTTACGCGACCTATAACTCGGTGTTTACTACCATCTGCTTTCCCAATAATGGAGTTAAAATCATGAATAATTAAATTAGCTTTCTCCGTAAATTCTGTACAATTTTTTCCTAAACAGGTTACTGTCGCTCAGCTATCTAGCAAGCCTTCTATTTCTACTCCATTTATGTTTAATCTTGTATAGAAACGCGTATCCTCACCTTCGTTTATAGATGCTGATGCTATTTCCTTCCTTATGGCCTTACGTTTTTTATACCTTTGTCTCGCTTTTAAAATCCTATTTGACGGTCCGAATATTTTTTCCTCACTTCTTGGTACTCCTTTAATCTCTGGTGTAATGGTTTAATGATTTTAAATTTAACTACTGCTTTCTGCGCTTCTCTATTTTCATTAATCAAAATTTTAATTGGTTTTTGTTCGGGTGTTTGACTGTACTTCTCATCGGTGATTTTATTATTTTATTAAGACACTGGGTCTAGGTCTGAGTAAAACTCGTCTCCCCAGTACGAGACGAGCCCTTGTTCGGGTTTCCCTGACAACTTGGACAGTTTGGTGAAACGACGTCATCCTTCCCACATTTGAAACAGAACACTCTACGTGTAGGTGATGGGCAGTCAACAAAACTATGCCCCATTTGTTTACAGTTCCAACATGTATACTGGTTCCTGGATCCAGTCGCTTCTATTTCTAAGTCCAAAATGGGCTGTTCCTCGCTTTCATAGCACAATTCATGCACCCTTTGTTGTTGGTATGGCCGCTGCTGATAAGGCAGTCTTTGATTAAACACGAGCTTTTCTGCTCTCTGACACTCTTGCTGGAAATGGTCAAGTCCATAAATTTTTATGGGGAAAAGTAATTGTGCTAGAGAAGGCTTTAGGTTGCTTTTCATTATCTCTATAAGGTCCATTTCAGGAAACGGTTTTTGCTGCTGGTTCCTTAAGGACATGACTGCATTATAGAAATCCTCAAAGCTTTCTTGGGGCTGCTGACGGCGATCTAGGATTTTCTTTTGGACCTCAAAATCTCTTTCAAATCATCTGAATTGAATTAGAAAAGCTTTACGAAGATCTGGCCATGTTTTAACTTTATCCAACTTCCTTAGATACCAATACCAGTTTAATGCCTTAACAACAGATGAAAACTCCTGAGGACATCTTCCCATAACAGATCGTGATCCTGTCGAAGCACTTCTACACGAAAAATAAAATCTTCAGCATTCATTGTTTGTTCGGATCCAACAAACCTAAAGCCCCACTTCTCAACTACTGTCTTCCGATGATAGTCTTGCTGTGCTGCGTACATAAACGGCTGCTTTGTGGATGCATTTGTTGCTGCCATCTTGGCATGTTTTGTTGCGGCCAAATTTCTTGTGGTTGATGCTGGTATAAATTTATTGGTTGCTGTTGCATAAAATTTACGGGTTGCTGTTGCTGATAACCTGTTGCAGGTACGTTTGGGCATATATCCGATGTTTGCCGTTGTGGCAAAAACATACCTTGTGGTTCAATATGTGGTGAGTAACTAACGAAATTTTATCTAATATTACTCGTTGGTGCTGCGTAAGTTGGTATAGCCGGAGGTGATTGCGAAAGTATTGGCAGTGGTACGATAAACGCCGTTGGCTGATTTATTACCGGATCGTTTCCTGATATTCTCCATGGTTGCGAAGCTGCAGAGGGCGGTGGTGCGTGGACCTGATTTGGAGTTGATTGACCATTTTGCTGATAAGAGCCTCGAGCTGGAGTGAAAGATCGTAAACTCTCTTCAACTAGCTGGGGTATTAACTGCCGAAGTCTATCCTCCAAGTTTCTCATAATATCCAACTGAGCTAACCCCACTGACGAGTTCACTATATTTTGTAGCTGGCTATTAGGAACTCTATTTCCATGCAACCGTGCACTCGTGCGATTCTCTTGGAAATCTATTTGGACATTTTGGGCTGTTATGCTGCTATACGGTGCACAGTGGACCATATTTTGAGAAGGCGGCCAAAAATCATTTTTTTTTTTGTTACCGACTTTAAAGTTATGTTAGTAAACCTCGGGAACGAAAAAATCGCGACTCTATCTCAACTATATCACAGCGAACAGGGTCTTCGAAAATGGGCTCTCTCAGTATTTTGCTAAAATTAAAAATTTCTTTGTAAATTTTTATTTTTGAATGACTGCAACTTTTTTGATTTAAAAGATTTTGAAGTGAAATAAATTTTGTATAATTTTGTGGCTTCCATACTATTAATGTAAAAAACGTAAAATCATTGAGTCATTCCGAAATTTAAAAAAAATTTTTTTTAAGAAAGGTCCAAATTTTCCGAAAATCTCCTACTTAATAGAGCATAACTCCTGCCAGTCAAAAGCAGTCTGAAAAAATCTTGCACTCTTCTATAGTCCGAACCCTCCCCTATACTACTATACCCCATTATATACCCGCCAGTTTCCGCCTGTGTGCACCAGAACATTTTTCTGACCCAAGGTTAGATATTTTCTGCAAAATTTATGTATACAAAAGTTGTCCACTATGTGGTTAGGATATATTAAGTTTGTAACTGCCAAAAATATTGGACCTTTATCCATCTTTTATTATACGGATCGACTCAAAAACACTTTCTGAGTCGATTAAACGATGTCCGTCCGTCCGTCTGAGTGTTATGAATACAAAAATTGGTCGTACCGGTGCACCGCGGTGTATTTTTTTGCATGTCGGTAGAGTTGTCAGGAGTTGTTATATACTTATAAAAAAGGGTTGAGATATAATGCGCTTAATTGTTACAGGTACATTTACGTAGGTATCTTTCAAAAACATTAATAGTCTGAATTAGAATTATATAGTTTAAATACCTGACAAAATGGGAAACAATTTAAATAACAGTAAATGGTAAAAAAAAACTATTGCGACATAGCCCTTTAAGATATGAGCAGGTATGCTTCACCTTTTAAAAGGGGTTAGGGTGTGGGTTTTTTATGTTTCTAAAAGTGGTAATAAAACATAAAAATTTGAAAATTGTAAAAAAAAAAACTATTGCGACATATCCCTTTAAGATATGAGCATCTATGCTTTACCTTTTAAAAGGGGTTAGGATGTGGGTTTTTTATGCTTCTAAAAGTGGTAATAAAAGATAAAAAATTTTATTTTACATAATTGCAAGAAAGAGTATTTATAACAATGTTTCCACAATTTTTATTCATTACAATTTGTGTAATGGCTAAGTACTGTTACAGAGATCTGGCAGATATTTATTTTCAACGAAATGATGTAGACGATGTAATTTTGCACATAGTGAGCAACGACTTCTTTAAGAATTGTAACCTAGAAGACATTGAAATGCACAAAGGAAAAATTACTAATTTTGCATCGAATTTGAAAAGACGGTACATTGAATGCTCTCATAGCAAGGCAAAGATGTACAAACATTACCAAGACTGGTTAATAAAGGAACTTATTTTTGAGAGTGTATCTACAACTGCCAACGAAAGTTGAAAAAAGGGTCGACCAGCAGAACCAATTGACGGATGTAGTGAAAGATCTCGAAGGCGCAAGCTGGAGAATATCAATGAAGAAATTTCTCAAAGAATTATTAAGGATTCATTTTTGCACCAAATTCAACCAACCCAAAATAAAAAAAATAAAATTGAGATAATTGAAAAAATACTAGAAGCGAGCCCAAGGCGCACAAAGAGGATTTTTAAAAGCATTCCTACACCAATTGAAGATAAGAAATTTACGCCGGAAGAAGCGTTCGCCCTATTTTTGGATTTGAAATTGACCAAAAATCAATATAAGGAATTGCGGAAGCGAACCAATGAAAAGAATTGTGGGATTTTTCCAGAGTATCGAGATTTAGTTTCTGCCAAAAAAGAATGCTTACCTTCACAATCTGCTATTAGTGTCACTTCAACACCAGCAGAAATAAAATTGCAAGATCTCCTTGAACATACTGTAGAACGATTGCTAAATACGCTTGATACTGATCATTTAAAAAAAATTGGTAATGGCAGCATTACTTTCATTTCTAAATGGGGATGTGATGGATCCCCTGGTCAGAAACAATACAAGCAATTTAATGCCAAAAATTCATCAGATACTTATTTATTTATGGTATCTTTCGTTCCATTGCGCTTAACAAAAAGGTATGGCGTCTTAGAGCCGTCAATTAGTAGATCAACAGAAATTGATATATGGGAAAATGAAATTCCTTCTTCAACAAAGTATTGCAGACCAATAAAATTTGCATTCAAAAAGGAAACCAAAGATGTCATAACTGAAGAAGTTCAAAAAATAAAAGATCAAATTAAGTAACTTCAACCAGTAATATTTAAATTTGATGACCAACACATTGAAGTACATTTTAAAATGTGTCTCACAATGATTGATGGAAAAGTTGCACAAGCTTTAACTGGAACAAAGTCAACGTCAAGCTGCATTATATGCCAAAAGACATCAAGTCAATTAAGCCAACCCAACGATAGTTTTAAGGAAGCCTACGAATTTGGAATGTCCCCTCTTCATGCTAGAATACGTTTCATGGAGCATATTCTTAAATTGGGTTATGATTTGGAATTTGGTCCATTAGGCGAAACAGTGAGAAAAAACAAAGAAAATGAAGAAAAAGAAAGCAAAAAAAAAAAACAAATTCAACAAAAATATCTACAGCTAGGCCTCGTTATCGACCAACCAAAACAAGGGGAAGGAAACACAAATGATGGAAATACTGCAAGGAGATTTTTTTCCGATCCGGAAACTGCAGCATCTATCACAGGTGTAGATCATGAATTAATAAGACGATTCAAAATCATATTACAAGTTCTAGCATGCAGCAGAAAGATAAATGCAAAAAAATTTGGAGAGTACGGCAATAAAACAGCTATACTTTATAATGAAAAATACTCTTGGAGATATATGCCATCCACAGTTCATAAAATTTTGTACCATGGGGAACAAATAATTCAAAACAATATGCTACCAATAGGAGATCTATCAGAAGAAGCGCAAGAAAAAAGGAATAAAGACAGATTCTTTCGCGAGCACAACACAAGGAAAATGTCCAGGTGTTGTACTAATGAAGACCTTATCACTATTTTGTTGTGCACTTCAGATCCATATATGTCCAATATTCGACAAAAATGGAAAACTACTTCTATTGAATTAGACGAAGAAGCTAAACAACTTCTAGAAGATGAAAATCAAGGCTATTTAGAAGAAATTTTACTAAAATTGGTTCATTTAAAGTACTTTTTCATTACATTAACAATAAGTTACACTTTTTTTATATAGTTAAAAAATTTTCTTGATTTAAAAATTTATATATTTTGTAAATTTACAATAAAAATTGTTATATTTCATAAATTTACCATAAAAATTGATATAGAAATATTTAAAAAGACAATAAAAAAAATTTAACTAAGTTTTTCATTGAAACTTCTCTATCTTGAACCAATATTAGGTAACTTTTACGTTCGCTGCTTAATAAATTATATTTTAACTTGGGATCTTTCAAAAAAAAAAAAAAAAAAACCTTTGGCCCTTGTGCACATTAGGACTAAAAAGTTTACGGGGGCCAAAGTTTGGTATTTTCTGAAAAAATTATCTAAAAAAATTGTTAAAAAGTATTAGTTGTAAAATTAACTGAAAAATAAGACATTATATAAAAAAAAACCTTTTTTTACCTTTTAACACTTCACTTTTGTACTAAAATTCAACTACAAATGAAAATGTATTTTAAACTCTCCGTAACTTTTTTTATTTTCGGTCGAGAATTACGTTTTATAGCAAAACTGAAAGGCTAAAGTCTCACCTACCAAACAAAAAAAACCGCATATCAAAATTCCAATCCAATCAAAAGTTATAGATTTTTGACCGCCTTCTCGACAAATGGTCCACTGTGCGGTGGTGACCTAGTATCCACCGAACCCGAAGAAGTGTTGGAATGATCGAAAGGAGGGGGCAACTGGTAAAGCGATGGTGCTATGGAAGACACCGTTGTCGTTGCCGTAGCCGTAACGAGCGTTGTCTCTAATTTAGGTATTGAAGAGGCCGCTGTCTGCGTAACGGTCATAGCTGTTGTTACCGCGGTCTCACTATTCATATTTGCAAAATCACTATGGGGGCGTGAAGAATTTTCTCTATTTTTCCTACTTCGTCTCGTCTCTACTATCCTTTAAACTAGAAACCCTAGTTCTTACCTTACCTATTCGTACGAATAGGTATTCTACCCGAATAGGTATTCCCCAACTAAAAAATCAATTTTTAAGTAGCTAACGAGTAAAAATTTATATATTTAATATATTATATTTTCAGTTGTAGTGTGCACCTTTAACTATATTGGGTTTGGTTTTGTGATAAAAAACGAATGCTGTGGTAACTGTTTGGCTGATTTATATTCAATGAAATGTGATAGTTTTTCGGGAGAAATTAAATGAAATGGAGTGCTTTATTGTAATGTAAATATATTTATCTATATTTATAAAAGGTTAAGTTTGCATGTATAATATAAGCGGCTAAAAATGAAAAAAAAAAGAATGACTAGATTCTTGGTACCAAATTTGAGCTAGCTGCATCTGACACAGAAAGATGAATACTAATTCAAAGACTGGACAGCTAAAACTACTATGGTAAGTTGATATTCAAGAAGAAATCTAACTAGGTTTATTTATTACTGACAATATGGCTGGCTCGATTCAAAAATTTGTACTTATAGAAGCATTAAAAAAGGAAGGAAAGGATCCGATCCTTTGTCTTTCTATTACCCAAAATTTTGAAATTATTTTCCTATTTTCTTAAGACTCGAATTGTATACTTCTCAACGGGGACTTACATCTGTTGTGTACAAGCTAGTCTCAAGGAATAGAAAAAACAGAGTTAAACTGAACCTACTCTAAATTAAAAGCTACTTCGGGCCCCACGTTGGGCGCCAATTCTGTACCGTCGATTTGTTTCACAAATGGAGTGTAGCCAGATTTTTGCATCACTGCTGTGCTGGCTTTTAGCACCGGCTAAACTCATCGAAGGGTGTGGTTCTTGCAAACCAATCTGGGCTATGACGGTTACAAATAACAAAATCACACCAGTACAATTTGTAAAAAAAATTAATGGGACGAAGTATAAAGAAATATGCAATACAAATAAAATAAAAAAACACAAGAGCCACTTTTCACTCACTTCTGACGTCATTTGCTCATATTGTGATTGTTGACTAGCTGGTCTTGTCAACTTAGTCTGCCCTCCCACATAAGATCTGTTCGATCTCACCGTGACAATCCAGGACTTCAGGTTTTGGGATTGTCCCAAAAACGGCTCCACTCACTAAATTCCTACCCTACCATCACACGTTGTAATCTTTACGCACTCATTGTTTTAATGAAATGAAAATCACAAGTAAATTTTGTTATTGGTTTTGTTACAAAAATCCCGAAGGAACTATAACAAGGTGCTTCATTTGTTCATATTATGGTTTAAGCCAACGTTACAATTACTTTCAATACTATTTTTGTTTTTTTTTTTTTTTTCTTTTTTACAAATTATCTTATTTTAAAGAGCAAAATACATATGTCTTATAGGCAATTCATGAAATTATAAAAAAAAATTATTGATATTCGCTTATTAAGCTTAAACTTTAGCATCCAATTAGTTCAAATAATATTAATTTAAAAATAACAATAATATAAACGCACTCCAAAAAAAATTCAAGTGGAGTATTATTAATTACTTTTTTTTGTTTAATTTTTTTAATTTTAATTTTAAGATCGTGGAAAATAAAATAAAAATTGGAAGAGGAAGGGAGCACAAAAAGGTGAGTTACACAATTTCTTTTGCATATGCTGGATTCTTGTTGCGATGTTCGGTTGGTTTAAAACGGGATTTAATAAAAAAAATAGAAAATTTTCACCGATCAGTTAATATTTCTCACTACCCACTTGTTATTTTGTCATAACCAAAAAGTTATTCGTTAGCAAACCTACCTATCCTGTTCACTACCCTTGAGCTCAAAGTAAGAAACCTGATAGTTTTTTTCTTTTTTCCTCCATATCTGAGGGTCTTTATATTTACGCAAAATGGGGAACGATTGGGCTTTGATCTAAAATATATTTTTTTTTCTTAAAAACTTATTTAATACCACTTAGCTTTCTTTTCATTTTACGGTAGTCCCAACTGATGGCTTCAAAACTGCACTTGCACTCCCTATTTTTTTGTTTCCGCTCCAAGCTCCTGTTAGAGAAGGAAGCCAAAATCACCACTTAAGTTCTATCACCAAAATTTCATGTCTACTTACAGTTTGACGATTCTTTTTCCGCTTTGGTGAATCCCTTCCTCAATGTTTGTAGATCAGAGTTGGAAAGAACGGAAATCATTACTTGACAGATTCACCAAAAAGAAAAAAAAAACCGTTCAGCTGATATAGGCAATTTTGGGAACATTACATAAATTTTATTTTGTTTTCTTCCCATTATTTATGCATATTAACATCATGTTTTAAAAGCTTTTACATATCAAGTGTGGCAACGCGGTTTGTTTAAGATGGTTTCACTTTTATTTTTTTTTTTAATTGTTACTATTTTTTTTTTGTTCAAAAATATTTACTTGTTATCAGAACTATTCAATTCTACTCATGACATTTTATTGCGGTAAAAAAACAAATTGTATAAACATTTATTTCACTATTCTTAGTATTTCGTACAAATCTAAAAATGTTATAAAGATTTTGTAAAAAAATATATAATATTGAAAATAAATTGAAGCAATTTTCTCCAAAAATCTATCTCTATACCCTATACGACTATGTGGTCAAGGTGTAACGAGTTTGTGTTGATGTTTGTAACTACCGAAAATATTTATTTATAACGATCGACTAAGAAGCGTTTTCTGGGTCGATTTAACGATGCCCGTCCTTGTAATCAAACTACAGTTCGCAAACTTGAAATACAATCGAAACTTAACAAAATATATTTTGACGAAATTTATTAATTTAAAAAGAAAAAAATATTAACATTAAGTAGCATCACTGGAGAAAAAATAAAAAAACTTAAAAGTATTCATTTTTATGCTGTTGACAAAACAATGGAAACCTTTGTTATACAATAATTGTAACTTCCTTTATTTCTGGTTTCAATATTTTGCTGGATATCCATTATTTTTTAGTACTGCTCTACAACGCCGAGACATGGTGTAAATTAAATTTTTGATGATATCTATTAAAATTTTTTGCCACTCTGAATTAACTCCCTCTATGAGATCTGGGGGGGGCAAATCGTCGCATTCCATATCGAGTAAAATCAATCGAAATTCTATATTTTGGTTTATTATTTAAAGAAGACGGACAACCGTCAGGCCTCGTTTCACTTTTACTATTAACTATGGACCATAACTCGTTAGCTGTGACAGGGTAAAATTATTCTTAGTATTTTATTTTGGAAAATAAAAAAATAATTTCGATCAAGAGGTCCAAGCGGGACATTTGTTGTTGGGTGTTTCAGTCGGAGTCTTTTGTTAATTCTCCCCAAAGGGAAATAATAAAAAAAAAAGGAAAAACCTTACGCCCGTATTCATAATCAGCAGTTGGCTAACTTTTTTTCATACAAATTTTGAAATTTTCGTATGAAGAAAAGTTAGCCAACTGCTAGAATTTGATTATGAATACGGGCGTTAATTTCTCCCCATTGACCAACTGGGACCCATATCTAAAAGATAGAACCCGGCCAACGTTTGTTAGTTTTTTACCCGACAGCAAATGCACGTTCTTATAAATTACAGTATATCCGAAGTTAAAATAAATAGTACTTATTTTTATGATATAGAAACACTACAGTCTATATTTTTATATTATGCATGTTTTTTATTATTCAAATAAATAATTGTATAAAAATAATTGTAAGAAGTAGGATATGAACATCTCTTAGGTCCTTATACTAAATACCTATTAAGATCCGGAAAATCTAAAAGACATTACATATATGTATAAGAGGATCTATATATCTAGATGAGATATTGGTACGGACACTCCAAAAGCCACCTGATTTACGACCACGAGACAGACAGACGAACAGGAAAGAAAACAAAATATAAAAATAGCAAGTAAAACCTGCTAGCACCTTATACAAGGCGAAAATGAAGAGGGAGTAATCTGAGGAAGATCATGTGGTAGCGAAGGGGTATAAAAAGGTGAGTAAAAATAATAAGGAAAACCAAAACATCTAAGATCGGTTATCGCGGTAGGATTTTTATTTTAAATCTAAGAGGGAGGGTGTAAGGGTATACAACACCTACCTACCCAATTTATTGTTGCGACAACCACACTTAGTTCGTGTAGTATACAGTTTTTTTTACTTCGGGTCCCCAAAATTTAAGTTTTTTTGTTTTATTTCTTCGACTGGTATGAAATTTTATTTTTATTTGTATGTCTGTCCCATATCCGCCAGTTCTATCGGCAAGAACCACCCCATCCGGTGAGCTTAGTCGCGCTTAAACGCCAGCATACCAGCACCGTCGATAGCCTGGCAACATAATTTAAAAAGTTTATTAAACTTTATATATTTTTCAGGACAGTCGCTACAGACAAAGGTTCTGCAATAAAAGGTCTTAAAGAGCAAATGATATCCTATAGTGTACTAAAGGCCTAGTTAACCACACGTTAAAATGTATATGTACCGTAAATGAAAGGTTGACATTTGGTGCAATTATAGAACGTAAAAAAACCAGCATGTTGCTGTGTAAAATAAACCAAACTTTATCAGCTGTTCACAAATGTCACGTATAAACGTAGCAAAAATCTATTTTCAACAGATTGAGACGTACCGGTTACGTGATAGTTGAGTTCGGTAACTGCTCTAAATGCCTTTTCATGTAACGGAAAAAAAAACAGCTGACACGTTTGGTTAAGGTTACGTATGGCTAACTAGGCCTTAACTTAAGTAGTTTTTAATGTAAATTAAGTTTTTTTTTGTATTGATATTTCATATGTACGGAAAAATTTTAATTTTTTCGTGGTATGAAAGTTTTAACACAATAGCTCTGTTCATTTACGTGATAATTTGTAATGTTCGTTTACTTCAAAAACCCAGTAAAAGAGAACAAATGATAGCGTAAAGTGACAGTTAATTTTTTGAAAACTTGCTAGTTTTCACTGGATATATTTTTGCCAGTAAGAATTAGCAAGCCAAAAAAAACCTATGTTTGAGTTTTGTGGTAAATAAAGCTAAAATACTACAATTCTATTTTTGTTAAAAAATTTTAAATAATAATTCTGAGGAAATTAACGGTAGAAGAAGTAAATATTCACATAATTTTACACATTTAATTTTAATCTTTTAAAACCGGTTCCTGCCAAAAAAAATAAGTGTATCTGCCAATTACTTTCATAATAAATGTTTATTTTCAAAAGCAATAGGTAATTACATTAGTTCAATGAATATTCTTACATATTAAATAAAATAAATTCTTCTAATTAATTTAGAGATTCACTTCTTCATTTTCAAATGTATTTAAAATCAGCTGTTTCTATGAACTTGCAAATTCTTACAAATTGGTGTTTTATTTTTAATTTTTACCTCTATAAGTTCCCCCGCCATTATGTGTTTGATATTTTTATAGATGATGATAAATGACAATATGGGTCCGATTGTTAGCGATAATACTTTTTTGATTAATAGTCTCAAGGAAAGAACAAATTGTTTAAATGTTGGTCACATAAATTGTCAGAGCATATGCCCGTCTACCGGTACGAAGTTGAACGAATTGCGTAGGGTTATGGAGGGTTGTTACTTGGATGTTTTTGGAGTGTCGGAAACTTGGTTAAAACCCTATATTTCTACAAAGGCTGTATCTATTCCTGGCTATACACTTTATAGAAATGACCGTCCGGTGAGTAAAGGTAGGGGTGGTGGTGTCGGCCTATATATATCTAGTAGAATGGAGAAGCGAGTTGTTTACAGATCAATGCGGTATAATCTTTGTGAGTCAATTTTTGCTGAAATCAAAGCTGGAACCACGAAAACTCTTGTTGGAGTTGTGTATCTGCCTAGTTGTGATTTTAATAATCTTAGAATTTTTGAGGAATTACATTGCAATCTTTTTTATCACTACAATAACACAATTATTATGGGTGATTTTAATTTAAACCTTTATGATTCTGTAAAGGCTCATTTGGCTAGATCCGTTTGTAGTCAGGATGGACTATCGATTCACCATAATATGGTTCCTACTCATTTTGACATAAGTCACCGATCTTCGTCTTTAATTGACTACTTTATGCTTGGAAGTGACAATAAAGCTGTGCAATCCAGCCAATTTCAATGTCCCTTTATGAACTCTCACCATGCCCTCATTTTTGTTTCGGTGGATTTAAATGTTGATCGGACTGATAACTACTTTGAATTTAAGGATTTCAATAATATTGATTGGGACCGATTAAACTCGTTTTACAATTCATATGATTTTTCCTCAATTTACCTTACGAGTGATATGAACTATCAGGTTGACTTCTTAAACACCTTTTTGGTTAATGCTTTTTCTTTTGTGCCGGTTGTGCGTCGTAATCTAGAGTTAGGGGAGAATCATGGATGAAATCTAGAGAGATTATTCATGCTGTTTCTCTTAGAGACATTGCATACAAGGGGTTTCTGGAGGTTCGTACCGATGTTAATTGGCGAACATATTGTAGATATCGAAATAAAGCCAAGGTTGTTATAAGGAAGTTTAAAAGACGGGAGGGTATGAGAATATTTAATAGATCTGATATTGCTAATATATGGAAAACTTTGAGGAGAGCTGGCTGTTTGCGGAGTGAGGTTGTTTTTTCGGATCTTGATGCAAATGAGGTGAATGATCATTTTGTGGGTAGTTCAGAAGTTGTTACGGAGGATTTTGATTTTGATTATATAGATAATAACCCGTGTTTTTCATTTGATGGTGTTTCTGAGTTGCAATTTTTTGATGCTTTTAAGAAAATAAAATCGAATGCAGTCGGTGTCGATGGTATTCCTTTAAGGTTTATTAAGCTGATTTTTCCTTGTATAAGTAGATTTTTATTGCATGTTGTAAATGGCATATTTACTACATTTGTTTATCCTTCCTCCTGGAAGATTCCTAGGGTAGTTCCGATTCCTAAATCTGGTAGTGAATTGCCTTTTGGGAATTTAAAACCCATAAGTATACTGTCTGTTGTCTCTAAAGTTGTTGAGCACTTACTTAAGTCAAAAATGGTTCAATATTTAAGCAGGGAGAATCTGATTTGTGACAGCCAGTATGTCTATAGAAAGGGATACAGCACTACGTCTCTTTTAGTTGAAATGACTGATTTCATTAGAAAAAATTTAAGTGAGGGTAGAGTTAATCTTTTAGTTTATCTTGATCTGTCCAGAGCGTTTGACTGCATTGATCATTGTAGACTTATGTTTAAACTTCGTGATAAATTTAAATTTTCGAAACCAGCTTGTAGACTTGTTTTCCTATTTAAAAAATCGTTCACAATTTGTTGAGCTTGGAGGCAGAGTGAGTGACATCCGCAGGGTTACATGTGGTGTGCCGCAGGGTTCGGTTATTGGTCCTCTATTATTTGTGTTATACTTAAATGAATTGAACGAAGTTATGATTGATACTCAAGGATGTAGACCCTATATTTTTGCGGATGATGTTCAATTGCTCTTCAACTACGATAAACAATTCTTAGATGTTCTTGAAGCTGTAACAAATTTCAGCCTTCGGAACGTATCAACATGGATGTCTGCAAATCATTTTGATATTAATTTGGCAAAGACCAAGTATATGGTTTTTGGAAATACTCAAAGCTTTGATTTCAATATTCGTAATAATGGTATTTTACTTAATTTCGTTGATAATCTGAGGTGCCTGGGAGTCATAATTGATGAAAAACTCCGTTTTGAGAAACATATTAAACGTATTAACACCAAAAATTATTACTACTATACGTAGGTTATTTAATGTAGAGTTTATATACCCCTTCATATTAAGAGAGATGTGGCTTTGGCGCTCCTATCATCACAATTGTGTTATTGTATTGAGGTGACATCTGGTACTACCTCTACATGTTTTTCTAGATTGGAGAAACTACTCAATATGATTGCTCGTTTTGTTTTTAATGTTAGAAGAGCATATAACTCCTTATATTATATGATTTTTGGGTTGTACATTCAAGAAATTTGTAGAGTTCAGATTGTTATGGTTCTTTTATAGACTTATTATTGATTCCTCACCGGTTAACTTGCATAATACCTTTAGTTTTTCGAGATCGAGAAGAAATATCCAAATTATAATACCGCGTATATTAACTTCTTTGTATGAACGGTCATTTCTAGTTAGAGTGTCCCGTCTTTGGAACAAGCTACCTAGCCATGTGAGGGTTTTTGCAGATTCTAAGAAAGTTTTCAAGAACAAAATTTTCTCACATATTTGTGAATCCATATGATACTTAATGAGTACGTAATTGATAGAATTATTTAAAGGGAATTATATGTGGTAAACAGTTTTGGAACAAGTCTCGTTTAGGTGCACCAGCCCGATTTTTTTTTTTTTTTTTTTGGAAATAGGGGTATTTGAGGTGATTTAGAAAAAAAAATTTTTTTTTGGCGGAAACCCATATTTTCCGAGTTATGGACCTCCAAAGTTTTGACATTGATTTCGATATAACTTGAATAATTCTTATCGGATTTGAGCAATATATGTATCATTTGAAAGCTTATTAAATTGCCTTTATTTCAAAGTAAAAAAGTTCGAAATCCTTTAACCCATTGTGAACCTATTCAAGATTGTGCATTTTTGGTAAAGAGTTTTTTGTGAAAAGCTATAATTTTCAGACGAAATTACGTATATAAGGTATGTATTTGCACATTTACAATAAAAGTAGGGATCACAAGCTATTTTTTGGTGTCTATTATGACTTTTTGACTCTTAAAATGCTGGATATATTAGGAGTTAAAGTTGGAGAAGAAATGAGGGTATGCTTTAATAGCATGTGAGATAAGGCCATGATGGCTTTATCTTGTCTTATGTCTTCCCGGAGACACTAAAGTTAAGTATTGAAATCTGGCTTCGCATACTAAAGTTTTTCTGCGTGGCGGCCTGCGGCCGCGCTTAAGGGTTTTCTCCTCCAGTAGGACACGGCAGGTGGCTTCGCTGAATAAAGTTTTTCGGCGTACGTCACAAGGGAATTTCCCAACAAAATTTTCATAATAGGGCGGAGAAGAAATGAGGGGATGCTTTAATACCATGTGAGATAATGCCATGATAGCTTTATCTTGTCTTATGTCTTCCCGGAGACACTAAAGTTAAGTATTGAAATCTGGCTTTGCATACAAAAGTTTTTCTGCGTGGCGGCCTGCGGCCGCGCTTAAGGGTTTTCTCCTCCAGTAGGACACGGCAGGTAGCTTCGCCGAATAAAGTTTTTCTGCGTACGTCGCAAGGGAATTTTCCAACAAAATTTTCATAATAGTCTCATTAAAAGTCAATAATATCTTCGGTCCTGGAGGGGTTAAGAGGACAAAATATGTATGTAGCAAAAAAAATTTCCATTTCTAGTTAGAATTGTAAAATCGAATTTTGTAAGAAAGTGTTGTTTTTAGAGTTATGGTTTTTTGTTATTTGTGCAATAAAAAATACAAAGTTGTACCCCTAATATCTCCGGATTACAAAGGGTTAAAAGGTCAAACAATATCTGAAATAAAAGCTGTTAATCCTATGAATGTACTAATTAACATATATTTTGTTGTTGTAATAGCGTTTTATTGAAATAAAATGAATTATTTACAAAAAACTGCATCCTAAAAAGAAAGAAAATTATTTTGGTCCATAATGGGTTAATGGATTTCGAACTTTTTGATATCAAATTAAAGGTACTTCAATAAGCTTTCATATGATATATATATTGCTAAAGTCCGATTGGAATTGTTCAAGTTATATCGAAATCAATGTCAAAACTTTGGAGGTCTATAACTCGGGAAATATGGGGTTCCGCCAAAAAAAAAATATTTTGCTGGAATCGCATTAAGAAGTGGACCGAGTGGAGAAAATTTGGAACGGATCGGAGAGGTGCACCTAAACGAGACTTAAGCCACAGTTTTTTCGCTAACATGGACTCTTTGTTTTTATTTTTGTAAATATTTTAGTGTTAAATTTTTTAATTGTTATACTTTGGTAATAATTTTTGAATTATGTACATATATGCTATACTCCGTAATATTTAGTATTAGTATTAATATTCATATATTAGTATTAGTATCATTAGCCAAATGTGGTTTTTAATATTACAATAAATGGAATTGAAAATTGAAATTTAAAATACTGTTCGTTTAATAATTTTGGATATATATGTCTTTGAGAACTAATTTTTCTTACTTTCTGAAATTTCGGTTTTTACTGGGAAAGTAAAACCATCATTCACTGAACATATCCCACAATAATATTTTTGACATTTTGCGTTAACAACACGAGCTGTGCTGTTGCTTTTGGAATTAATAAAATATACAAATGTTACGTGAATTTAAATACAATGGCTAAACAACTGCAGGAGTATGTAAAATATACAACACAAGAATTGAACTCATATACACAATCTGAAGAATCATGCGTGCGAAAAATAAATACTAATCTACATTTAACCATGGGGCCTTTCTGTCTAGCAGATTTTCAACATATTCTAAAGGCCCATTTGGTAAGAAGTAAAGTCGGTTTTTATGATATACACTTAGATGGTATTGTGCTGGACATTAAGAACATAAAAGTGCTGGGTACGACGGCTGCCATGCGTGCTGATGATCCACGACTACATGTTAATATCAATGCAGATGTTTATGTTTTCAAACCCCAAGAAGGCGCAGAGCTTACGGGTGTTGTGAAACACATTGGTGTCCATCATGTTGGAGTGATATTGTATCGAGTATTTAATGCCAACGTTAGAGTGAACCATAAAGTGGATAAAGACGAGGTTATAATGGACCAGGAAGTTAAATTTCGTATAAGGAACTTTAACCTTCAGAATGTGTTTCCATATATTGATGGAGAACTACTAACGCCTAGTGTTCAAAAAGCTTTAGCAAAAGGGGTAAATATTGTTGATAAATAACTAATATTTTGTAAATTTTTCCCTATTTTTGCTTTTTGTAGAAAAAAATCAAATTTTGCACCGAAAATAGTTATAATGGTGATTTTCATATAGAGAAGGATGGAGTACAAGAGCTTGATGTTCTATTGTCAATTATAAAAACTGAAACGGCAACAGAATTCGGAAACTCAGTTGGAGGAGATAGAACAAAAAAATTTAAAAAGTCGGAAAAAATTACGAAGACTTTAGATAAATCTCTCATGCTAGCCACAACATCAGAAAAAAAAAATAATTATCCCAAAAAGTGCTCTAAGAAACGGAAAAGTTCCACATCTATGTCTTCTTCAGCAAATACCGACGAAGAACAAATAGCTCTACTAACATCTAAGAAAATAAAAAAAGAACTAACATTTAGTTATGACTCGGCTCATTCGTGGGTTAAAAAGATTAAAAAAGAAAACTCCACCAGCAAAAAAATACATAAAACTAAAAATAATTCATTAGAATTAAATGTATCTATTAAAAGTGAAATTGATGAAGATTATTGAAATATATTGATGTGAAAGCCCATCGTAGACTTTTAATTTTTATTGTCTTCAATACTTTTTTAATTTTATTGCGGTCAAAAAACAAATTGTATAAACATTTATTTTACTATTCTAAGTATTTCGTAAAAATCTTAAAATGTAAATGTTTTATAAAAAAAATATATAATATTGAAAATAAATTGAAACAATTTCCTACCAAAATCTATCTATACCCTAACGAGTTTGTGTTGATGTTTGCAACTACCGAAAATATTTATTTATAACGATCGAGTAAGAAGTGTTTTCTGGGTCGATTTAACGATGCCCGTCCTTGTAATCAAACTAAAGTTCGCAAACTAGGGCGTAGGTGTATATTCAGACATATCCACCCTATTAGAAAATCTTAACAGATGGGCAAAATTGTGGTAAGGTCCAGATTATCATATATACAGCGATTGAAATACAATCGAAACTTAACAAAATATATTTTGACGACTGAACGGTCAATACCAAAAATTGGATCATACAATTAAAAACTTTATTAATTTAAAAAAGAAAAAAAATATTAACATTTAGTAGCATCACTTGAGAAAAAAATAAAAAAACTTAAAAGTATTAATTTTTATGCTGTTGACAAAACAATGGAAACCTTTGTTATACAATAATTGTAACTTCCTTTATTTCTGGTTTCAATATTTTGTTGGATATCTATTATTTTTTAGTACTGCTCCACAACGCCGAGACATGGTGTAAATTAAATTTTTGATATCTATTAAAATTTTTTGCCACTCTGAATTAACTCCCTCTATGAGATCTGGGGGTAAATCGTCGCATTCGATATCGAGTAAAATCAATTGAAATTCAATATTTTGGTTTATTATTTAAAGAAGACGGACAATCGTCAGACCTCGTTTCACTTTTACTATTAACTGGACCATAACTCGTTAGCTGTGACAAGGTAAAATTACTCTTAGTATTTTATTTTGGAAAATAAAAAAAATAATTTCGATCGAAAAATTTCGATAACGAATGCGACGATTCGACCTCTGTCTTGTGTAATTTCGTGTCCGTATTTTTCGACTATAATTTCCAACTATTTTTTATGGGATTGAGATCTGGATATTAAGCTGTTCATTTCAAAACACTAACTGCATTAGATTGTAGACATTCGGTTACAACTCTGGGGGTCTCTTAGAACATTATCATGTTAGAACTTCCAGACCAGGGGCATATTTTCATCCCATTGAAGTTAGAGTATCTTTTACTCATGAATTGCACCCATTCCTTGGCCCGAAAAGCAACCACATGCCATAATATTGTCACCACCAGACAACAATTTTATTTGTATATTTTGAGTCTAATATTTTCCGTTTGGTCATCTTACAAATGATATTCCACATGACCTCAAAAATTAAACTTGGACTCATCTGAAAAGAAAACAGTATTTAAAATTATAGATTTGTTCATAGAAAATTTCTCACAAATTTTCTTTTGCAGTAAAATCATCTACTATTCTCGTTTTTTAATCTCCACAAAGCTTTATTCTTGCCATTATTTTACATTTTATAATTAATTATAATATATATTTTATATTTTACAATTATTAAAATATGGAAAAATACAATTACGTTTAAAAAACAGTTGAAGCCATCTTCTATTTTGATTGTTTTTTTTTATCAACTCTGGTCCAGAAGCTTAAAAGTTTCCATTGTTTTAGTACTAAAAAATTTTTTTTCGTTTATTTACTTTTCTAATTGTATTTTTTTTTGAAACAAATTTGTTATCTTCCGGTAGAGACACACAAAATAGTGATTTCGCGAAAAGTACATAATTTTAGGACTTAACGTGAAATTATTAAAAAACAATATTGGTAAATTCGTAATTGTGTTAAAGAGTCCAATGTCGCACTCTCTATATCGATGAAATTTAGTTATGTAGTCCAAAAATAAATCCTGTTGTACCATTAAAGTCATTGCCAAGGACCATATAATATAGAGGATGTGCAAACTGGTTGGTTTGTGTTCACGCCAAAATTTCTATAAGGAAAAACATGTTACTGAGCCCAAAAAATGTAGTGAATGAACCAACGCACATTCCGTGCATTGAAGGGCAAAGACAAAATACTCTTGACCTTTTTCTAACTTCACACTCTGACAAGTATAAAGTGAAAATACTTGCACCTCTCGGTAATTCGGATCACTGCGCCATTTCCGCATCTTTTTCGTACTCTGTACTTCATAGTGTTTCAACACCAGCTATGAAACGCTCAGTTTTTATTTACGAAAAGGCTCGTTGGGCCCAACGATTTCTTCAAGCTTTTCAAGCTTGGATAATAATGTTGACGCTGCAGCGAAATTGGTGGAAAGAATAATAGTGCTTGGTATGAGATTATTCATTCTATCAAAGCACATTTCGGGTAAACCTAGTCAAAAATCTTGGTTTAACCAGACTTGCAGAGATGCAGTCAAATCCAGAGAGGAAGATTTCAGACTTTGTCGTGAAAATAAAAATTCCGTCACTGAACTTCTACGCAAACAGGCGAGAAACGAATGTGTCGAAGTACTAAGGCGCGAGGCAGCAAGAGCTTTTGGACATTTGTCAAAAAGCATAAAAATGTTGATAAAATACCAAATATATCCGGTTCTGAAAGGGTTAAGTGGTCATGCCATATATCAAAATAAAGCTTACGGACCCACCTTTTATTCAGTTAATATAAAGCCATATATGAAATACGTCTATTTACGAGATAATCCCATATTAAAACAAAAACTCTCTCACAAAAATGCAAAATTTTCAATAGGTTCATAATGGGTTAATGGACTTCAAATTTTAAAATACCACATAGAAGACGCTCAAATAAGCTTCCAAACGATATATACATACTCGAAATCCGATACTAAATAACAAAGTTATACACTAGTCAATATCAAAACTTTGGGGGTCCATAACCCGGAACATAGGCTTGACCGACAAAAAAATATATTTTCCTGGAATCACCCCAAAAGCCCCTACCCCCCCCAAAAAAAAAAACTAAAATATCGAGGCATCGCCCCTAAACTAGACTTGTTCCAAAAATTCTTAATTAAACTTTGGAAAAAATATATACCAAAGTTTTTTGTCAACTGATTTTATTTTTTTCATCCGATATTTACTTTCTAAAATTCTAATTTGATACCTAACACTATTTCAAGAACTTGTGAAACAAGTTCCGTAATGAATTTTAAAATATTCGTATATATATATTTTTTTTAGATTGTTTTCCAATTCTTGATTAATATTGTTTTTTGCTAAACATATAATTTATTTAGCAACAAATCTAACTTGATCGGGGATATTAGTTTTCTTTTTTTTTTTTTTGTTGTGTATTTCTGTTAAATCATAAACAAAATACAAATATCCTTAATCACATTTAACAAAAGTAAGGATAAACACAGGGTATCCTTAATACAAAAAAAAAATTATATGAGTCCGATCACTTGGGAGATGTGTAAACATCTAGTAATTAAAGATTTTTTTATGTCACTTTTTTAAAATCAAACAGAGAGCGTCATCTATGTATCACTTATAGCAAACAACTGCAGGGACTCTGGTTATACTTGTGGGGTTGTTGAATTATGTATATGTTATACGTTTATATTGTGAAATTTTTGTCGTTTATAGCATGTTATGAACCGTTTTTGGACCGATGAGGCTCGCGACTAGCTCAATTTTAGACTCACCCAGGAGGTCCCAACCCTCTCACCGGCCGTACGTTCACACACAAAAAAAAATCATTTGCTTAAAACACACACAAAAAAAACTGACTTTACCTAACTAACAAATCACCACACAACCCATAGGAGACAGATGTTCGCTCCTTTTCGCCCACCCTACCGTAGTCGTACAATTGCCACAATTACTATTTCATACGACCCCTAAATCCACTCGACCTTCCCTCCTCTTACTTACCCACTATTGCCATTATCCCTTCAGAAAATTAAGCCGACATTATCCACACTCAAATTCTTTTCTTCATTTAAGTTTTACATTATTTATTATTATAAATCCTAAACTATTCATTTCTTTTTATGCTTAACATTTATTAGTTCTTATTATTAACATTATTATAGAAAAAAAAAAAAAAACAATATACACAATTTAAAAAAAACACATTTGATTATACATTTACCACTCTTATTAATTATGAACTTATTTTTTTACAATTTTTTCCTAGACGCCTTTCTTTTTCTTTAATTTAATTATTACTTAAACAAAACTTAATATTTTTGAAACTTTACTTTACTTTATATATATGCATTGTTTAAATTCACCAAAAAAAAACTTTTTTTTTCTCTTATACAGGGTCCAAATCTCTTCTTTTATCTCAGATTTTTCTTTCTGAAGCCGCTCTAAATCATCCTATACCTAAAGGAGCTCCCTGAGGATACTAGATTTCTTTCACCTTTATTTTACTACCACGCTGAAGATGTGCACCCCTAACTGAACTAATTATATCTTTATCTTTATTTTATTTTTCTGCAATATATATAAAAGTTTCCCTTTCTACTTTACTTTCAGGCTTACAACATTTTTTTTTTTTCCTTTTACGGCGCTGACTTTATCTAAAACCCTACACTCTATGATTATATGGATACTTTATATACATAAACAATTACTACAAACCAAAAATTAAATTCTTAAACACTACTTAGACTAATATACTATAATAACATTTCAACTTTTCATATATTCTCTATTTTTAAATCTTTTCCGTTTTCAATAAATAAAAATAAATATTTAATATCAAAATAACTTCACAGTATATATCTTTTTTTTTTTTACTTTTGTATCTTTTTAGCGTTTGTTTCTTTGAGTTATTGCTCGTATATGTGTATGTAACAATATAAATCACAATTCTCCGTCTACCTTCGTTATCGCTTTACTTTATAAAATATAAATATTTCCTTTTCGGTTTAAAACACCGTAAATAATACTTAATGATGACTTTAATCACGCCTTTTTCATTTGGTAGATAAGTACATCGGAACTAAAAATACAATTTTCAAAATACCTGGCTACCATGGACTTAGCTTTGATGATGATTCCGGAACACAAGACACACTCCCGGCCGCCATTCACAGCCGCCCCCTCTGAATTTTACAAACAGGCTTAAATGTCAACAGCCTCTGGCTGGAATATCCTCCCTTCCGTATCTAGTGATGTAGCCAGGCTTTATATTTGATTTCTTTTTTTTTCACTTTTACACTTTACACTGCACTGTTGCCGTTAACTTTTGTTCCGACCTCTCTTGTTAGCATACGACTTGATACTGAATTCTAATATTTTTAAACAATACCTTCGTGTTCTAAGTTTTTGATATTCTTTCCAACCTTCCAAATCTCTATTTACCTTAACGTTATCTATTTATACATTATATATTGCAATTTTACCGCCAAAACTCCATCTTTTTTTATTTTAATAATATATACCAATTGCTCTAATCCCGCCAATACTCCATCTTTTATTTAAATATTATATTATTAATTTGTTAAACCACAATCTATCTTTTTCCAGAATTTATACATTTAAATACATTAACCAACCTTGATTTAACCTTTCCCCCTTTTTATATCTCCTCCGTCCCACGAAAAACCGTCACAAACTATTCCCAACCTACCAGGCTATCATCAATTTCAATACGGTTATTACTTTTAAAATTTTCAAAACAAAATCAATTTACTTTATTTGAAATTTTACGTTCTTCAATGTAATATCCAACGCTGCGTTATACTATTTTACAAATTTTTTCCGCATTGCCAATTTTTTCACTATCTTTCTATGTAAACCCTACACACACATAACATATGTCTGTCTTCTTCCCATTCATATAAATTCACAAACACACGTAAGTATGTACATTATAAAAAATATACTTATTTTTTATTTCTATTTTATTTACAGATTTTCCGGCAAATTTGCGACTTCGGACGACCTCATAGCAATGCAGGTGAGTATTTTCCTTTGGTAAAACTAAGGTTTGTTAGGTCAATCATTCTATTAATGTATTATTTTCATTTCTGTTTTCAGCCTTCTAACAACAACATGGCCACCGCCTACAAGTAAGTATACACATTATTAATTCGTTTCCATTTTTCTTTCTATTGCAGATTTCATACTCTGCTGGGCCAAAGACGAGGATAAACGCTACAGGTAAGTATTTAATCAAAATGCAAAGTATCGTCCAAAAAAAACATTCAGTACACTTTTTCTCTACATCATCTTTTCTATATTTTCAGGTTCGTACACAAAATGAGCAAGATGGGGCAAACTGCGGTGTAGCTCTGCCGCATTGGTTCAAGTTTGCCCATTTTTACCAACGAAATTTTAAGAACTTGGACATGGGGCAGGAGTTCAGTTCGCTCCACTCAAATTTTAGGAGCCCCCTCCTTTACATAGTTAGGGACCGAGAAAATATTTAAAAAAACTAATATAACATAAAAAACTAACCCCAAAAAAAAAAACAAAAAAATAATACTAACAAAACTAATACTGCAAAAAAACACGCATTTGGGACTGGAGGTTTCGCCCGATCCTTGGGCGGAACATGCACTCCCTAATATTAATACGCGGACTGGTTTCTTCGCCCGATCCATGGGCGGACAAAGCACTCCCGGACGCACTTCCAGGCTCTTCGTTAAACCTCCGCCACGCAAAATTTTTTTTGGTCGTTGACTGAAAAATTTTGAGTGGCTTATCCGACCCGCAACAAAACTCCGATTTCTACAAGTCCACGATGTAGGAAACGGTGTGCTGGAAGGCATTTTCAATCCTTGGATCACCTGCCCAACGTGGGGACTCTCACACCCCGAGATGGGTCTCATCTTATTTGTTATCAACCAGCCGGGTATGTATGTATGTACTTGGAATACCAAATCTGACATTACGTGGGGAACTCCCACACCTTGAATAAGAGTCTCGCCGGGCATTACTCTTTTAATATCTATTTTTTTTTTCCAGGAAACTTTAGAGAGTGGATTTTGGTCACCTTTAGCAATTCCATCTTGGGGATCTGTCCTCTATACCGCCCCTGATCAACAGCCGACTTTTGCATCTTTCCAGGTAAGAAAAATCATAGTGGCAACCCCTGTTTGTAATTAAAGATTTTTATTTTTCGTGTAATTGGTCATTGGCCAATTGGGCACTATCCGTGCTAAATTAAACTGAATGCCTACAAAAACTTGCTTTGAGGCTAAATTAATCATAACTTTTTCTTTGGCATTTTTACGTCAACTCTTTTCCCTCTTGCTATATCTCAAAATTTGCTTTGAGTCGAAGTTCTGGGTTTGCCAAAGTTTCTTATTTAAATATCTCTAAAATTTTATTTATTTCTTATTTACTCAAATCTTTTTACATTTCTAGGTAAAGCCTCTACTCTCCTCTTCTTAGGAATTTTCGTTGAACAATATGGAACGGATTGTCTCTGGGACACTTTTTTACCTATATAAAAATAATACCCAGAGACTTATCAGACTATCCCTATTTATCCGGTTTGGACTTATTTGACCCCCATACAACTCTCTTTATTACGGGAAGTCTACCTATAACTCATACAGGATATAAGATTTGTACTTTGTTAATCCTTTTTGTTTTATTCGCAGGTTTATCTAATACTTAAATCGTAATCATCAAAAAAAAAAACACAGAGGATTCTTCTTTTATTTATAAACCTATAAAAAGGAACAAGCAGTACAAACATGGATATCACAGATTAAATCACAGGTATTCCCTAAACTAATATTGCGGTTTCCTTAAATCTAATATTGCACGTAGTTGGTTTTGGCTAGACTTATCCTAAGGTGTGTAAAAGTTGTATAATTCAAAACTCTAAAAATTGTTCTAATCAGGTACAAAAAAAAAATGATCACCGATATAAAGATAAATGGTATAATTTTATAGACACATTAGGACGAACACTTGTAAAATATGCTGAGTGTAAAGTCTCAACTAATCGAATTCTTATGTCCTAATATTGCACTATTATTTTATTTTGAGAAATCTCAAAAAAATCCAAATTTTCTCAGTGTTATTTAAACTTTTATATCTTTAAGGTGAAATATACCTATAGATTTTCCCTGTAATGTTTCTAATTCGTACATGTTGTTACCTACAGGTCTGACCACTCTACACTTTATGAATTTCTTACAAAATTTTGCATTGATATTTTTTTCGAAATTACTTAATAGTGTGTTTCGACGGTACACCTCTTGACCTGGGATGAATTTAACCTTACGTGCTCTCTTATTGTAACTCTCGGCGCTCTTATCGTATGCTTTCTGCATATTTTCCTTTATCTTTTCACGAATAATCTCTAATTTTTCATTTCGTTGGATATCTTGTATGTGGTGGTCCGTCAACGATAATAATTTTCTGCTCAGCTTATAATCAGCACCGCTCGTATACATGTGGTATCCAAATAGGGCAAAAAATGGTGTTACACCCGTTGCTGTGTGTATTGCAGTTCTCAATGCACATTCGATTTCCGACAAGTACAGATCCCAATCTCTGTGATCCTTTTCCAAATATGCTCTTATAGCTGATAAAACAGATTGATTCACACGCTCAGAAGCATTGGACTGTGGTGAATACACTGCGGTTCGAATATGCTGGATTTTGTAGGTTTTCATTAAAGTTTCGAATCCTTTTGCCACAAATTGAGAACCGTTGTCGCTATGTATACTTTCGGGTACACCGAATTTATGAAAAATTTCGTGAACCAAGAATTGTATAACATTATTTGTGGTCGCCTCTTTCATCGCTTTCAAAAATGTGAACTTTGTAAAGTGATCCACCACAATAAAGATATAACAATTGCCTTTTTTAGATCGTGGATATTTTCCCAAAAAGTCAATATACAATTTTTGAAATGGCCGGTCAGTAATCACCTGATTTCCTATTTCCGGTCTAAGATTCTGATTACAAGATTTGGTTTCTTTACATATTTGGCAGTTTTTAACATACAGTTTTACTTGGGCTGTCATTTTTGGTCAGTAAAAAAAACGTTTTAATCTTTCTAACGTTTTGGCTACACCACCATGAGCTGTTGTTAATGTGGCATGGGCTTTTTCTATTACGGGTTGTGTGATATTTGGAGGAATCCATAGCTTCCATTGGCATTCGTTGCCATCACCTTGATCACAATACATTTTCTTGAAGATCATCCCATTATCTATTTTCAGATCTGGCAGCATTTCTTTATTTTCTTCAATATGTTTTTCGAGATCGACGTATTCTTCACTTTCAAATTCGGTTGTTTCAAAATCGAATAGTTCTTCCGTCGAAATTTCTTCAACGACCTCGTCCTGTGGTAATCTTGACAACATATCCGCGACTATATTTTCAGACCCTTTTCTATGTTCTATATCAAAATCAAATGCTTGTAACTGCAGCGACCATCTGGCTAATCTCCCGCTTAAATCTTTAAGCGTCATAAGCCATTTCAGACTAGCATGATCCGTCACAATGGTGAAAGGCATCATCTCAACGTAAGGTCTGAATTTTTTTACTGCCATCACAGCTGCCAAACATTCTTTTTCAGTCACACTGTAGTTCCTTTGACAGGTGTTTAGCTTCTGCGAGTAAAAAGCTATAGGGTGCTCTTCATTTTTATCGTTGAGTTGATACAAAACTGCTCCAATCCCATAATCGCACGCATCACATTGTATCCAAAATCTTCTTGAGAAGTCAGCATGCCGTAAAACAGGAGCGGATGTTAATGCCTTTTTTAAATTTTCAAATGCTGTTTTTGCCTCAGGAGTCATAACAAATTTCTTCGCTTTCCTTAGGGTGTCAGTCAGTGGAGCAGATATGGATGCAAAATCCTTAATAAATCTCCGGTACCACCCTGCTGTACCAAGAAAACTTCTAACTTCTCGAGGTGTTTTTGGCAGAGATATTGCCTTTATGGCCTGGACTTTGTCTGGATCCGTCTTCAACATCCCACCGCCGATTATAAACCCTAGATATTTTAGCTGTTGAAAGCAGAATTGGGATTTTTGCAAACCTATTGTTAAATTTGCATCCTTCAGACATTGTGCGACCTCTTTCAGCAGTTCAATATGTGTTTCAAATTTCTCTGAAATAATCAATAGATCATCTAAATATATAAATACATGCTCCTTCAAACGTTGTGGGATAACCTTATCCATCAATCTGCATAATCTTTGGGCAGCATTACATAATCCGAAGGGCATTACGCGAAATTGGTAGAGTGGCCGACCTGCTACGGTAAAAGCTGTCAATGGTTTACTGTCTTCTTCTAACTCTATTTGCCAAAACGCGAATTTTAAATCAACACTACTAATATAATATGTTTCATCAATCCTACTGAGTATGCCGTCAATATTCTGTAGGGGATAAGCGTCTTTAATTGTCACCTTATGAAGTTTTCGGGCGTCTAGACAAAATCTGCTTTTCCCTGGCTTCCTCACTACAGTTGTACGATTACTCCACGGACTATTGCTTGCTTCTATCACTTTTAGTTTTAACATATTGTCAATTTCTTTATAGGTTATCTCTTGGACCGCAGGTGAAATGGGATAATATCTATCCTTCACGGGCACTGTCCCCTCTACAAGCTCTATAGAATGTTTTTCCAACGTTGTGCAGCCTAAACCAAGGGTTTCAAACGCCGGAAATGATTTCACCGCTTCATTAAGTTGTTGTTGCTGCGTTGTTGTCAACGTATGAGGGTTGGATTTGTGATTTTCTACCTTATACTCTTCTTGGATCTTCTGAATATCTAATTCGCACACGCTTACTATGTTCGGAGCCAGTTTGAACGCCTTCCAAAAATCAATTCCCAAATAAAGATATTGTTCAAGCTCAGGACAAAGGTAAAATTCAATATTTTCAACTTGGTTATTGTATTTAACTTCTACACTTATTTTCCCTAATAACCTATGTCGCTGCCTTTCAGCTGTGGATATAACAGAAAATATCGGGACTATTGGTAAGCCTAGCTGGCTACCAAATTCCCTACATCCTTTACCTAGCAAACTTACTGAAGCTCCAGTATCCAGAAGACCTTTAACTTGTATATCACCAATCTCAACGTCTGCAAAAACTCGAGGATCTATTTTGTTTTTATTCATCTTCTTTATGGTTTCTACAACAAGCCTTCTTTTAAGTTTTCTAGCCGAAAATTTCTGCCTTAATTTTAGGATTCTGTTGGATATTTTATTGCTCTTTTGTATTTCGTTATTGAATATATTATTTCTTACGCAATCGTAATTGATTTTTCTCTCTTCAAGCGTGTATTCATGTCTTAACTGTGGGATGATTTTATTATGGTGTATTGCTTTTATTAAATTTATTATTTTTACCTTTTCAGGATTTATTGCGGATGAATCAGCGGGTTCTCGGATGAACGATGGTTCCCCGCTGTTACATCGCCCCTCTGAAAATACTTCCCCTTACAATTTGGACATTTTGGAGAAATGACGTCGGGTTTTCCACACCTATAACAAAACAGGGTCCTTTCGGTTACTGGACAGTCCATAAACACATGGCCTTCTTGTTTACAATTCCAGCATCTCAGTGGAATGCGTCTGGGTTGTAGCTCGCTGTTGTTGAACCTCATCGCAGCCAATTCTTCATAATTATCCTCCGTATATACGTGTGGATCATCAGGCTTCTCCACGACTTCGCTCACCTTTTTGGGAAATCTGCTCATTGGCATTTGAGAGAAAGGCCGGACATCCTTACGCAGAAACGTCTTTTCTGCCTCAACGCACTCTATCCGCAGTTGTTCTACAGAAGAAATGGCCATTGGGTAAACTATTTTTCCTATGCTTTCCCTCAAATTTCTTTTAATCATTTCATACTCTGGCATAGGCATACTAAGTCGTGACCTCAACGTGTTCATCGTATGAAAAAAATCGTCGATGGATTCGCCAGGCAATTGCTTTCTTTCAACCATATCCCTCATGAGCTCAAAGCTGGATCTCGTGGATTGGTATTGCTGCATCAAAGCCATTTTCAAAGTGGGCCACTTATCAGCTGACGTGACATCGTTCGCCTGTGCTAAAAGCCAGTACCACCTTTTCGCCTGTCCCACTACTAATAGGTGAAAATCGCGCAATACTTCCACCCATGGTATACCATATTGCCTTTGGAGCGTCTCCAGGCGGAAAATAAAGTCCTCGATGGCAAGATGGCTGGTATTTCCGTCGAATTGTAAGCCCCACTTGTCAACGCGGATTTTTATCTGTTCGGGGCTTACGATCGCATCCCCGCAAATTGATGAACACCTAGATGACTGGTTAGATCTTATATTTACCCCGGACATATCCATTGGTGCTGTTCCCTGGCAAGATGTTCTCGAACCGGTCGGTAAGGTCATACTAGCTAATCGGACATTCTCATGTTGAGTATGTTGTACCACCAGACTCAACCGACTAACCGTATCTGTTATTTCCGACATTGCCCTTCTAATCTCAGACAATTGAGGACCTACCCCTTGCTCTATCATTCTCATTACCGAAATTTGCATCGTTCCTAAATCATCAGTAGCTACCCTCCGTTGATCACTATGCGAGCTGCCCTGAGCTGATCTATCGCTAGGCAATGTTCCCTGCGGATTCTGGTGGTTCCCACGCATTATCGTCGCAGACCTATCTTGAATTTGTGGTTCTATGTTTTCTTCCTGGGACATTTCTATGTTTCTAGTGACACTCGATAATGACGGCTTTGGCGTGTTAGGTTTCTGAACCTTTTCCGCAATCTGAGGTGTTGATCGATTTAAATCAAATTTAACTTGGCGGTTTCTTTTCCTCGACCTAGTTTCGCGGGGATTATCATTCATATCCCACTATAATATTTATGACAACAAAACTATGGACCTAATTAAAACTGACTAAAAAAAACAAAAGTACAGCCCTAAAATTACCACACAATTCCGTATCAAGCTCGTAAACCAAAAATAAAAAAAAAACAAATATATTAAAAATACGATATACTTAACTACTATTAGCATTAACAATATATAATATTCAATAATCCAAAAAAAAAAAAACAAAAATACTTAATCTTATATATATATCGATATTAACCTTAACAATAATTCGAATCTTTCTTAATAATGTAAATTTATTAACACACAAATCCCTACTTCACTTTAATAATTCTGTTATCAGAGTATTTTAATACAATTCATAAAATTTTTCGTGTAAAAAAAAAAAGATTTGATGATAATTTTAATTTCTTAACAAAAATTTTGTGATAAACTGATTTCTTAAAATATTTCTATATACTTGTGTTTGGCAATAATGGGTCGTATCGGAGGTCTAGCGGATATAATTATTTTTTTTTTTTTTTTTTTTTTTGTTGTTGTGTGGCTTCAGACAATTTACTTCTCAACATTTAAAAATTTTTTATTTTTGTTTATCAATGTGACTTTTCGTACTTCAACTTTGAAATCAATTACTGAAGCGAGATTACGAAACAGATATAAATAACACTTGATACATCTAACCTCGAAATATCTATTATCACGAGAGGCTATCTAGTATTACTTAACTCTTAACACCAACATTTAAACAAAATATAAACCTATAACACTTTACCATTTACTTATACTAAAACGAAAACTAATAAAAATACAATTAGAGACCTTAAGTTATCTCCTAAGCTATTTTTAATTGTTTCCTTTTGAATCTGTAGAATATTCGTTTCTCTAAAATCTCTCTTTTTCGATTTTTTTTATTCCACCGTAAGATTTCTATCCTTGGTGGCTATCAAAACTCCAATTTTGAGATTAAGATCCACGATTTTTTCTTTGGGCTATTTTTGGTTCTATCTATTGGGCTATCGTTAACACGTATAGGTGATTTTACATGCTATTTCAATTTATAATTCCGAAATTTAATTGGGCGCCATTTATGTTATGACGATTTCACATGCTAATCTTCACTTTAGTTGATATCACTTTCTATATTAACTAATCATTCAAAAAAGTTTGGGCGCCATTTATGTTATGAACCGTTTTTGGACCGATGAGGCTCGCGACTAGCTCAATTTTAGACTCACCCAGGAGGTCCCAACCCTCTCACCGGCCGTACGTTCACACACAAAAAAAAATCATTTGCTTAAAACACACACAAAAAAAAACTGACTTTACCTAACTAACAAATCACCACACAACCCATAGGAGACAGATGTTCGCTCCTTTTCGCCCACCCTACCGTAGTCGTACAATTGCCACAATTACTATTTCATACGACCCCTAAATCCACTCGACCTTCCCTCCTCTTACTTACCCACTATTGCCATTATCCCTTCAGAAAATTAAGCCGACATTATCCACACTCAAATTCTTTTCTTCATTTAAGTTTTACATTATTTATTATTATAAATCCTAAACTATTCATTTCTTTTTATGCTTAACATTTATTAGTTCTTATTATTAATATTATTATAGAAAAAAAAAAAAAACAATATACACAATTTAAAAAAACCACATTTGATTATACATTTACCACTCTTATTAATTATGAAATTATTTTTTTACAATTTTTTCCTAGACTCCTTTCTTTTTCTTTAATTTAATTATTACTTAAAACTTTATATTTTTAAAACTTTACTTTACTTTATATATATGCATTGTTTAAATTCACCAAAAAAAAACTTTTTTTTTCTCTTATACAGGGTCCAAATCTCTTCTTTTATCTCAGATTTTTCTTTCTGAAGCCGCTCTAAATCATCCTATACCTAAAGGAGCTCCCTGAGGATACTAGATTTCTTTCACCTTTATTTTACTACCACGCTGAAGATGTGCACCCCTAACTGAACTAATTATATCTTTATCTTTATTTTATTTTTCTGCAATATATATAAAAGTTTCCCTTTCTACTTTACTTTCAGGCTTACAACATTTTTTTTTTTTTTTCCTTTTACGGCGCTAACTTTATCTAAAACCCTACACTCTATGATTATATGGATACTTTATATACATAAACAATTACTACAAACCAAAAATTAAATTCTTAAACACTACTTAGACTAATATACTATAATAACATTTCAACTTTTCATATATTCTCTATTTTTAAATCTTTTCCGTTTTCAATAAATAAAAATAAATATTTAATATCAAAATAACTTCACAGTATATATCTTTTTTTTTTTTTACTTTTGTATCTTTTTAGCGTTTGTTTCTTTGAGTTATTGCTCGTATATGTGTATGTAACAATATAAATCACAATTCTCCGTCTACCTTCGTTATCGCTTTACTTTATAAAATATAAATATTTCCTTTTCGGTTTAAAACACCGTAAATAATACTTAATGATGACTTTAATCACGCCTTTTTCATTTGGTAGATAAGTACATCGGAACTAAAAATACAATTTTCAAAATACCTGGCTACCATGGACTTAGCTTTGATGATGATTCCGGAACACAAGACACACTCCCGGCCGCCATTCACAGCCGCCCCCTCTGAATTTTACAAACAGGCTTAAATGTCAACAGCCTCTGGCTGGAATATCCTCCCTTCCGTATCTAGTGATGTAGCCAGGCTTTATATTTGATTTCTTTTTTTTTTTCACTTTTACACTTTACACTGCACTGTTGCCGTTAACTTTTGTTCCGACCTCTCTTGTTAGCATACGACTTGATACTGAATTCTAATTTTAAAACAATACCTTCGCTGTTCTAAGTTTTTGATATTCTTTCCAACCTTCCAAATCTCTATTTACCTTAACGTTATCTATTTATACATTATATATTGCAATTTTACCGCCAAAACTCCATCTTTTTTTATTTTAATAATATATACCAATTGCTCTAATCCCGCCAATACTCCATCTTTTATTTAAATATTATATTATTAATTTGTTAAACCACAATCTATCTTTTTCCAGAATTTATACATTTAAATACATTAACCAACCTTGATTTAACCTTTCCCCCTTTTTATATCTCCTCCGTCCCACGAAAAACCGTCACAAACTATTCCCAACCTACCAGGCTATCATCAATTTCAATACGGTTATTACTTTTAAAATTTTCAAAACAAAATCAATTTACTTTATTTGAAATTTTACGTTCTTCAATGTAATATCCAACGCTGCGTTTTACTATTTTACAAATTTTTTTCCGCATTGCCAATTTTTTCACTATCTTTCTATGTAAACCCTACACACAGAAACTGCGGCTGACGTTTAAGTGAAGCAGACATACTTTTTTTTAGCGCGGAATAAATTTTTATTAATTTTATTAATTTTAAAGTTTTTATTTTTTTTTTTTTTAAACAAAAATACACTAGAAGTGTAGTTGTGCATTAAGTTGCAATTGTGGTTCCAGTGCTCAGTCCAATCATGGAATTGAGCTTTGTGGACGACGATGACACGATTTTTCAACACCCGTCTATTGAAGGCAAACAGGCTCACATCACTCATGCAAAGCGCAGAAGATCTGAGGTGGTATTGTCACCGGCAAACATTGACGTCACCCATCTGGGTGAAAACAGATTTGCTGCACTTGCTGGACTGGAAATTGAGAATGAAGAGGCTACTCCCAAGCAGAGGAAAGATGAAAAAACAGCCAAAGCCAAAAATGCAAACAGTAAAACCTTTTGCCCGCCAATATTTTTGTTTAACGTCAACATTAAAAGGTTAGTGGACCAATTAGAGGCAAAATCGCCCAAGATTATGTTTAAAATTAGAAACGTAAATAAACATAAAAGTAAGTTGTACTTGGCTGATGCTACAGTACATGCTGAAATGATGGCACTACTGAGGGAGAAGAACATTCACTCCTATTCATATACTCCTAAGGAGCTCAGACAAGCCTCTTTTATATTGAGAGGACTCTATCATGGTACTGATATTGAAGAAGTTAAATCTACAATGGACAAAACAGCTCCTAATGTTGTCTCAAAAATTTCAAAATTCACAACACCATATTCAGTCAAAAATTCTTTCGACACGGGCCTGTTCCTAGTGACATTAATCCCTGGCAAAACAATATCCGACATTGCACATATTAAATACCTACTAAGCCAATCAATTTATTGGGAGAAACCTAAAAGAAAAGATAAGGAGGTACAATGCCACAGATGCCAACGTTGGGGACACATTGCTAAAAACTGCAATTCCGAGTTTCAATGTGTAAAATGCGACACAAGACACCCTCAAGGAGAATGTCAGCGAACAAACACAGAATCATCAGAACCCCACTGCGTAAATTGCGGAGTAAATGGCCATCCAGCAAACTGGAGGGGATGCCCTGCGTATAGAAAATATCTTGCAGTACGAAGAGAACGCATTAAAAAGGCTAATGAGGTGAAAATTGTTGCCAAGAGCAATGTTAACAAATTAATGAGCCAATCTTTTAGATCTCCAGGCAAATCCTTCGCTAGCCTTTTTCAGGTAAATACTACCCAAACATCATCACAAAAACCATCAATAATTGAGGAGTTTTTAAAACTTGCCAATATGTTCATTGTACCAGAAGAATTGCCACTAGAACAGCAAATTGCAAATTTTCTAACCAATTTCAAAACCATGCCAAAAAATGAAGCAAAAGCAGAGTTCTTGCGGCTTCTAAAGAATGTTAATAGTAAATATGGCCCATAGAATTATTACGCTTATGACATTTAACGTCCGCTCCCTTATAAGTACCAGTCGCCAAATTGAATTGTCAAATATCTTACATCAAAACCAAATTGATGTAGGATTCATTCAAGAATGCCATTTACATGTAAATAGAAAAATAAAACTAAATGGATATAATTTCATTTATGACAATTCGGATTTAGGTGTAGCAATCGCCATCAAAAACAATATACAGTACAATAGAATTGTTTGCAATAGAATACAATTTAATAACATATTTATTGAAATAGAATTAATTATAAACAACATTAGAAAAAAATATTTATTGGGGTCTATTTATATTCCCTGTGTATATGCCTCACAAGATTTAAACAACAGCTTGGACCAGATTCTTCAATTAAGCAATAATTATGATGGGTTTATACTTGGTGGTGACCTAAATGCGAAAAGTTTAAACTGGGGTGATTCTGCAGAAAACGCCAATGGAAAAGCTCTACATGACTGGTTACAGAACAATTGCTTAGATGTAACGCGCGTTTGCGATATATCTCCATCGTTTCCAAACGGGTCCTCTTTTCTAGACCACTTTTTACTAAGTCCCAGCATAATTAATAGAGTCCAACCTAATTATCAGATCGGAAGTCTTCCAACATTCTCAGACCATTTCCCATTAGTACTGAAGCTTGAAGGTGATGCAGCCAGTTTACAACTAAGAAGTCCTCCGGCAATAACTTCATATAAAAACACCAATTGGAACGCATTCAGGAGAGATTTAGAAGAAGCCTCCATTGCCATATTACCTCCCAACAACTGCAATTTAAATAATGATGACTTAGATGTACTCATAAACACATTTAATGATACACTTACCTCAATCCATGACAGTCACTCAATCAAAATAGAAATAAATGATCGTAAACGTCCGTATCCAGATAACATCAAAAAATTTTTCAAAATAAAGTATACATGGCAGAAAAACCTTAAGAAAATATACCACAGAACTGGCAATAAAATTAGCAGTGAGTATAAAATTCTATCAAAACAAATACAATTATTAAAAACAATAATTAATGAGCTTATAAATCTTGAAGATGCTAAAAACTTTAGACTTAAACTCTCAAAAATAAAACCAGGTCCTACTGCGTTTAAAGATGTATTTCAGATCATTGGTAAAAATAAGTCTCCATTCTGCCAACAACTCTTACATGATGATACCATCACAACAAATAGCTCTCAAATATCGGAGATTTTTAGATCCCATTACTCTGAAATTTTCAAAGAAGTAATTCCTGAAAGACCAGTCAATAATATAGAAAATCAAATCTCGTCCTGCGTTAATAGACTCCCACAAAATATTTATACATTTGATGAAACGTTCCCGGCCGAAGAAAACGATGATAATTACCATTTCACAAACGCAAATAAAATTAGAATACTCATAAAAAACATTAACAGCAAAAAGTCCTTTGGTTTTGACGGTGTCTCCAATTTTATCATCAAAAAATTTCCTGATTCAACACTAAAACTATTAGCTACCCTTTTCAACAATTGCATTAATAACGGTTATTTCCCATCGGTCTGGAAGAAAGCCAAAATACTACCGATGAAAAAGAAGCAGGACAGTAAAAAGCCTGAAGATTTCCGCCCAATATCCCTTTTATCCAACGTTGGAAAATTGTTTGAACATGTTATTAAGGAAAAACTGGAAAGTGAGTTCATTGTGGAACCAATATCAGATTTCCAATTTGGATTCAGAAAAACTCACTCAACACAACATGCATTGTTGAAATTTCATAACGACGTAACCTGCAATTTAAGGGATAAAACATGCACCGTGGCAATATCCTTGGATATTGAAAAGGCGTTTGATTCTGTCTATCATAACGGAATACTTTATAAGCTTATAATACTTGGCGTGGACCCGTTTTTGGTAAAAATACTTTGCAGCTACTTCGAAAATAGGAAATTTGGCATCCAAATCAACAGCATAACCTCAGAACTAGGACATGTGAAAAGTGGGGTACCACAGGGAAGCATACTGGCTCCCTTATTGTTCAATATTTTCCTGCATGATTTTCCTCACCAATCTGGAAATTCAAAGGCTATCCTTTACGCTGATGATTGTCTAATTTACGCTCACAACAAATCACCAATACAAGCTCTGAATATTGCTGCTTTTCATCTGGGAGAAATAAGTGCCTTTTACATGAAATGGGGCATGAAAATCAATGCAGCCAAATCAGAGGCAATATGCATCAGGAACGCATCGGGTAAATGTCCAAGATACGTTGTGCCGGAGAGTAAACTCCTACAACTCTCACTGGATGGCGTAAATATACCATTTAAGAACACCATTAAGTACCTCGGGGTTCACTTTGACAAATTATTGAAATTTAATGCCCACGCTAGAAATCTCCTAGAGAAAACGAAAAGAATCTCTGGAATGTTTGCAACACTAATGAACAACACATACTTACCTAAGAACACCAAGCTTTTACTCTACAAGGTCGCCATTAGATCGGTTCTCTCCTATGGATTCCCAATCTGGTTCACTATATCCCCTATAGTAGCTAAGGAATTGGAGATATTTGAACGAAAAATCCTAAGAAAATGCATCGGAAAGAATTATGAAAATTTCATAAAACGATTTTCAAATACCTACGTGTATGAAAATGCAGATGTTATACCCTTCTGTAGATACGCCATGTTGTTGCAAACCAGATTTGTGGTAAAACTTGCGCTTCACGACAACGCTCTAGTCAGCCATATATACAACACAGAGAGAAACATCATCTGGACTGGGTCTATTTACCTCTCACCTGTTGGAATCATCAACGAACATACTGACGACGATCCAGTCCCCCGTGACCTCCCCTCATTCTATATGAGCTCAGCTGCCGGCAATCATAGGGGCTGAAAAAGAAGATTGAATTTAATTCTGCACAAAATTTACATATGACAAAGTAACTACCTACAAGAGTTTAACTCTATTCGCTGTGATATTTATATTCTATTTATTTAATTATTTTTTTACTCTGTACCTGAACAATCTGTTTTGTTTTATTGTTAAACTTACTTACATGAATTGTGATATGAACATGTTTGTCAATGTATATAACAGATCTTTTGTTGATTATTATTAATTGTTATTTAGTTTTAGTATGTTAATTACAGACATTTGCTCTGTTAGCGATTTTAAAGGCCGAAAGCAAGCCTTGTCAAACTATTCAGTTTGTACATTTTTTACATTTACACATCTCACTTTAGCAATGTTGCTTGTTACATTTACTTAGCTATTAGAGTAAGACAAATATAGCTCTAAGAATATTATTATTCTCATCGTATGTAAGACAATCTATGTTATCGAAAGAAAAGAAGACTTAATAAAAATTTTACTTACTTACTTACTAACCCTACACACACATAACATATGTCTGTCTTCTTCCCATTCATATAAATTCACAAACACACGTAAGTATGTACATTATAAAAAATATACTTATTTTTTATTTCTATTTTATTTACAGATTTTCCGGCAAATTTGCGACTTCGAACGACCTCATAGCAATGCAGGTGAGTATTTTCCTTTGGTAAAACTAAGGTTTGTTAGGTCAATTATTCTATTAATGTATTATTTTCATTTCTGTTTTCAGCCTTCTAACAACAACATGGCCACCGCCTACAAGTAAGTATACACATTATTAATTCGTTTCCATTTTTCTTTCTATTGCAGATTTCATACTCTGCTGGGCCAAAGACGAGGATAAACGCTACAGGTAAGTATTTAATCAAAATGCAAAGTATCGTCCAAAAAAAACATTCAGTACACTTTTTCTCTACATCATCTTTTCTATATTTTCAGGTTCGTACACAAAATGAGCAAGATGGGGCAAACTGCGGTGTAGCTCTGCCGCATTGGTTCAAGTTTGCCCATTTTTACCAACGAAATTTTAAGAACTTTGACATGGGGCAGGAGTTCAGTTCGCTCCACTCAAATTTTAGGAGCCCCCTCCTTTACATAGTTAGGGACCTCCTGGGTGAGTCTAAAATTGAGCTAGTCGCGAGCCTCATCGGTCCAAAAACGGTTCATAACAAGCAAAGGGTTGTTGAATGAGCTGAAACAATTTTATATCATAATTTTTTCACCAATACAATCATAAGTCACACCGATTTGTCTTACAGCTCACAGAGTAATATGTGAGCTCACATGTTACGCTGTTTTTGTGATTGTATTGTGAAATAGAAATTTACCCCGCTGCGCATATAGATGTTTACACATCAATTTTCAATTCAATTAAATATTCTTCCTTTATTTACATATTTTAACAAATTTTGATATTTACATATGAGATCTTATCTTTACATATAGATATTGCAACAAATAATACATAGGATCTAAAGATATTAAATAGTTTTTATATTGTTTTTAATGATTTTTAAAGGAAAATGGGAGGAAAAAACCTTTATATGATTTAATAAATTCAAATACTATCTGAAAAATATTTATGTGCTTATAGGAGGTTTATTTGAAATAATAGACCTCTATAAGCTTATAATTTTCAATTTGGTGATTTCTTTCTAATTTTATGTTATTTCTCTACATTCTCTTATCAGTAGGTAAGAGGAATTTTCAATTTTGGCAAAGTAATTGTTATTAATCCTTGTTATGAAATCGATAATTTCTTCATAACCTGTTTCTTCATGAAGAAGATTTGTAGGATACCTCCAGGGCTTTTTATTTATCATTTTAAGACATTTGTTTTGTATAATTTGTAAGCGTTTTAGGTGGCAGTTGGCAGAGTCACTCCAAATAGGACACGCGTATGTTAATATCGGCCTTATAACACTTTTGAAGAGTAGATTTTTGTTTTTGGGATTTAGAAATGACCTATTTAGTAGTGGCCATATTGCTTTAAATGATTTTATAGATTTTTGACACGTAGCCATAATATGTTGTTTAAATGTAAGCTTTTTGTCCAAGACAACTCCGAGATATTTGACCTCGTTAAGTACATTTATGGTATTATTTCCAATAAGAAGATGACGTCTTGGCAGTCTTTTGGGAGATTTGTTGAATGGAAAAATTATTGCTTGGGTCTTGCTTGGATTAATTTTGATTTTCCATTTGTGAAAATATTTACTGCAATTTACAAGTCCCTTTTCCATTTGCTTCAGGAGTGCGCTTGTAAGTTTGTTTGAAGAAATTAACGTAGTATCATCTGCGTAATAAGCAATTTTCATATATTTCGGGACCTTAAAATCGGATGTATATATCGAGTAAAGCAATGGCGACAAGACAGATCCTTGAGGTAACCCTGTGGTAATGGTTTTTGGAGATGCTGTTTCATTATTAATCGCAACTTTAAAGTTTTTGCCGTGAATGAAATCTGAAATAAGTTTGCATAAATATTTTGGTATATTTGCATCAAGAAGTTTAAATACTAGGCCATTATGCCAAACGATGTCAAACGCTTTTTCAATATCTAACAATATTAGACCCGTTGAACGTTTATTGTTTTTATTTGTGATTATTTGATTTTTAATTCTGTTTATTTGGTGCGTAGTGCTATGCCCTTTTTTAAATCCAAATTGTTCTTTGGCAACAATAGAATTGGTCGTTACAAATTCACTAAGACGAGAATGTAGTATTTTTTCAAATATTTTACCTAAGTTACTTAATAGACTAATAGGTCTGTAGCTGTTTGGGTTATTTTTTGGCTTACTAGGTTTGATGATAGCTATAACCTTAGCATTTTTGATGATAGCTATAACCTTAGCATTTAGAGCTTTGAGTGGTAGTTTCTTTAAGAGCAGGTTCGGAATATTGTCAAAACCAGGGGATTTAGAGGGTTTTATTGATGAGACAATATTCATTACTTCTTCAAGAGATGTATAAATAGCTGATTCAGAACTAGGATTTTCCTTTTTAAAATTATTTACTGTTGTATTTATTAATGTATCCGCTGAGTGGTTGTAGTTCGAAGTGAGGTTATTTGCTTGGATAAATGTATTTGCCAGGATTTCAGCCTTGCCCTTATCAGATGATATTTTTGTATTTCCAATTTTAAAATGAGAGATTTGATTTTTTCCCTTTCCTCGCAAGTTCCTGCTTAATTTCCAGAATGATTTATCACCTGGTTTTAAATAGGATAATAATTGACACCATTTCTTATTGCGCTCCGAATTAATACTTTTATCAATCATGTTACTTAGAAACTTAGTACATTGATTAGAAAAAGTTTGCTCGGCTATATTTGAAGATCGTTGGCTTTTTCTTTTAAAGCTTCTTCTTAGTTTAATATATTTCACAGTACTTTCTGGTAATGTGTAATTATTTTGTTGAGTTATTTTAGGTTTGGACACATCCCTTGCTTCGAAAACTACATTTATAAACTTTTGGATTTCCTGATCAATAACTACCTTGGTATTGTATATATCCGAATATAACGTGATTTTATTGTCTAAAAAATTCATAAAAATGTTCCAGTTGTTTGCACTATAATCATAATAATTGAAGTCAACCTGCAAGGCCATTGATCTTTTAAGTGTACATATAATGGGGCGATGGTCTGATGGTATTTCGTAATCCATTGTTTTTACGTCTATATCTAAAGCGGAATTGCTTAAAATAATATCGACTGTGGATGCTTCGCGATTGTGTTGATGGGGGAATAGGGTTGGACTATTAAGATAGTGAATGAAAAAATTGCTTGATTGCTGTAGGTTGTTGAGTGCAATTCCTGCAGTATTATTTGAACGGCAATTCCAAGAAAAATGTTTGGCATTTAGGTCACCAAAAACTATATATTCTTTGGTGGAAGGTGTTAGGTTCAAAATATCAGCACAGAAGTTGCGGGTATATCTTGGTGAATATAACGAAGACACAACAATAGGTCTATTATTTATAATAACTTCAATTGAGATGTTTTCGATTGATGAGGTGTTTGATATAAAGAGGTTTTTATGAGCGACAGATTTATGAATTAACAGAGCTACTCCTCCTCCTCTTGCATCTGTTCTGTCACTTCTATATAAATAATAATTTTTAAAATAGGGTCTATGATTTTGTGAAAAAAATGTTTCATTCAAAGACGCTATTTTAATATTTTCTCGTTCAATTAGTATCTCAAATTGTTTTAATTTAGAAAAGTTTGAAATGCCATTAGCATTCAAGTGAAGCATTTTGAATTCGTTTAAATTATTAGTATAATCCATGGGCGTATTTTACCATTGACATTACAACTTTGATTTGTTGTACTTTTGAAGTGTACCTATGCAAATCATCCATAGCTGTAGTGAAAAAACCAAAAGCTCATCGATGCTAAATAAATCGTTGTTTGTTCTCAGCTGGTTAGCATATGTGGCTTTGCTGTTATTTATTGTGTTATTATTGATGTTGTTCTGCACATATCATACACGCAGCACTACGGTGACAATGTTCACCGCCATGGCCATACATTGAGCAGTTCCAGCATTGAGTTGGTTTATTTCTGGATTTAGATTTGTATTTTTTCCAGGAAATTATAATATTTGAAATTGTTCTTACGTTTCTTAAGGCAGTAGGGTTAAAATTTTTACGTACAAATTGTAAACTGCATTGTTGTTCGAACTGAATTTGGTGGCTATTTCAGCTACGGAAGAAAGAGACAGGTTGTAGTTTTTTAGCTCTGCGGTGATGTCCTCAGTTTTTATGCGGGGTAAACCGTTAGAAAGGTTGTGTATAACCTATTATCTTTGGAGCCATAAGAGTGAAACTCCAACTTACTCTCTTTAAGAATTTGCTTGTAGCATTCGTACATTTCTTTACTTGGAGCAAAAATTTTAGTACCAATTGAAGTACGTTTGAAAATACAATCTTTACCAAGTAGTTTTTATATTTCTGTAAATGAGGCGTTAGCTTCAACAACAATAGGTGGAGGTTTGTGTTGTTTAACCTCGTTAATATTTGATACAGGAGTTACGTCCATATCATTAAGGCCAGCAAGCAGGCTAAATCTGTTGCTTGAAGTTGACGCGATATTCGGGTTAAAACCCGGAGGAAGTTTTGTCATCTTGTTGGCAAGGAGCTTTCTTTTTGATGAAGATTTGGCCCCTCGGGCCATCGCTAGATTTTTTATTCCTGTTTTAAGCTGAATTGACTACCACGTGAGTTCAAATGAGATCAAGAATAGGCAATTGCAAAAACAAAAATATACACTTGTTATTAATTTTAAATAGCTGTACTCTAAGCGCTTTAATTATTTACACGACCGTTCGTAAAGAGAATTGGACTCGAACTATTTACACATCAAAAATTGTATATTATTGCTACAGAATCTATAATTTACGATTAAAATCTAAATGGAATTAAGTTCATAAAATGGATTTATTTGCTATTATTTTTACAAAATATGTGCATTAGGGCTATAACTTTTTAACATTTTTTGAAAATTTCAAAATTGGCATACTATAGTCGAATAGGCCATTGGAAGCTATGAAGGAATACGCTTTTACTTTTTCGCTGGCGTCAAAAAAGTTCACGCACCATCAGCGATGAAGTTTCAAATTTTTATTTATATTCAATGAAACTGAATACGCCTCAGTATATTGGTAGTCAACATCATATTTTAGATTTAATATTAAGGCACGTAATAGATGAGTGCTCGGAGGAAAACTTCATCCCCCGAAATTTTTATTTATATTCAATGAAACTGAATACGCCTCAGTATATTGGTAGTCAACATAATATTTTAGATTTAATATTAAGGCACTTAATAGATGAGTGCTCGGAGGAAAAACTTCATCCCCCGAAATATGTTACAATTTTATACCAGAATTAACAATTACAACGAACTCAAGTAAAGCTATACCCAAAATAAAGAACAAATTGACACCAAAAACATAAAGGGGCGTGATAATATGCAGATTTGTTTGAATTGGGAAATGCATTCAGATATTTTCAACAAACCAATAGTTTCCATTTATAAAATTTTAAGCTATTTCGTCGATCAGCAATGCACGATGGAATTCGAGGGCCATCCTTGCAGTATTAGCACTTATACTAATACCAAAATATCAGTCTGGGTTATACCCAATTTGTGAGCTTATATGCAGTCAATGGTATATTCATTTTGTAAATCTACACGTACTTTAAACTTAAAATTTTGATCCTACAAAAACAATTAAAGGATGCTACAATGTTGTTGTTTTTTTTCTTAGTAATTGTATATGAAGTTAAATAACTTGTTATGATATGAAATAAAATAAGTTAGTAAAAAAATTTTTTTTGTATTGATTTAGAAAATGATTTTTGTGTGTAAAGTTTTTTTTTTTTTTGATGTGTAAACATCTATACTTGCAGGGGCGTAAATTTCTATATCACAATACAATCACAAAAACAGCGTAACGTGTGAGTATACATGTTACGCTTTGAGCCGTAAGACAAATCGGTGTGACTTATGACTGTATTGGTGAAAAAATTATGTTATAAAATTGTTTCAGCTAATTCAACAACCCTGTACTGTAAAATGTTAAAAGTTTCACAATATAAACGTCTCATCTAATGAGTTTCAGCTTAATTCAGGGGTATCCCAAGATTCCGTTCTTTCTCCTTCTCTTTTCCTTATCTTTCTGAACGATCTTCTTGGTCAAACTTTTAACTTATATACTCTTTCGCAGAAGACAGCAGCATTTGTCATTCACTTTCCTTTAATTGTAGGCCAAGCCTCTTGGAGGTCGGCAAAAGACGGACAATGAGTGGCACACTCAATCAAGACCTGTTAACAATCTCCGAAAAGGGGTAAGGCGAATAGGTTTGATTTTAATGCGCTCAAGACTGAATGTTGTATGTTTACCCATAGGGCCATTGATTCAACAAGGTCATCTGTATTGTATGTGGGTGGTATAGGTATTGAGGAGTCAGATACTCTCGATGTTCTAGGCATGAGAATTCAATGTGATGTTCATTGGAACGAGCATGTTTTTCAAGTGTCGAAAGAAGCATTCAAGTGTCTTGGTTTTCTATAACAGAGCAAAAATTACTTCACTCCCTCTGATCTCCTTAAAATTTATACCACTTACATCCGACCGAAAATGGAATACAACTCACATATATGGGCAGGAGCTTCAAAGTCTATTTTGACCGTGTGCAAGGGAGGGCGTTGATGCTCATCAATGACAGTAGGGTATCCAACTCTATTGTCTTATTGGAATATCGTCGGAATGTGGGTTGTGTAGCACTGTTCTATAGATACTACCATGGGAAATGTTCTTCTGATTTTAGCGAACTTATTCCAAGTGCCCGAGTTTCGGTTCGCTCTACCCGCTTCTCTAGTAGATCACATCGTTTGTAGTCTATTGTCCAGTTGACCACACAACACACTACAGAGAGAATTCGTTTAACAGTCGAACTAGCGGTATGTGGAATAAACTCCCCGCAGAGGTCTTTGACAGTTATAATCTAATAAAATTTAAGTCAATTATCCACAAACATTACTCCCTCTCTCCTCCTTCCCATAACCTATTACCTGAGATCAGCACAATGCACTGAATCTGTAGGGGGCATCCCCTGAGTATTGGTAAATAAATAAAAAAAAAAAAATTGTATTGTTAAAAGTAATTATGAATTTTGTTGATATTTTTTTAAATAAATGTTATTAAAAAACGAAAATAAATAAAAATTAAATGAAATTGAAGAAAAAAAGTTATATTATGTGATACTGGAGTGGGAATCCAACATGGATGAAAAAGTTGTAGCGCCAGCGCTCTGTACGCTCGACCACCAAACTGTTTGACGGCCGCCTTGCTAGTACATTATTTGTACTTGTTATTTTTTCTATTTACACATTAAAATATACTAGCAGATTCCAGCGCTCGAAATTCGAGTGCATATTCTAGGAAGTTTTATTTTTTCATTTAATAGAGACCCTAAAGGATGCTTCACAGTTCAACTCATTTTAAATGAAGAAACCAAACTCAACACAACGCAAACACATTAACAAATTTAATAAACACACACATAGCATTGTATAATTTTATGTATGTCTTAGTAGAAACTTTAAACGATCATAACTCCAAAAAATGTTGCAGACGATGGAAATCCGTTAATCTGGTAAACAGCTAAAAAGAAATACCTTAAAATTAAATTTTTTTTTTGTCAAAATCGGGGTAAAACTGTGAAACTTACATCGGCCACAAAAATCGCCTAGCCTATTAATATTATGGTATGAAGAAAACTCCAGCCAAGCAATGCAGGCATGAGCAAAACAAATGAAGCCAGTGAAAAAATTTAGCCATGGCAAGAAATGAAGAGATTTGTATAAAAGAAAAACAAGCTTTTGCATGGTGCACAATCATACGTAAGAAATTTCTTGTTTTCATATTTTCATATAAGAAAAATTAATAAAATTATAAAAAAGCAACATTTAAATATTAAAAAAAAAAAAATAATTTTGAATTCTCGATTGTCTTAAAATAATATAAAAAATCATGCCAGTCCGATCACAGGGGAGATGTGTAAACATCTACGGCCGTATTTATAATGAAAACTTATGCAGTGCCTAGAATGAGTATTATTTAAGGTGCTATTACATGATGTGTTTTTTACATATGTACTGTCAAATTTTCCCACAACAAAAGTTGTACACATCGTGTGATACATATGACACATTGTTTATGTACAATACATGAGGAAAGTCACAAGTACATTTTTAAATTAGAACAGGTTCTATTTTTGCATGACAAACATATGAAATTACAACACTGCTTGTGGCGAAAGAAAAACAGAGTAAATTTTAAAGATTAATATTGAAAGAAAAATAAATTGTGTAGTATTAATTAACAATTAAAAAATATATAACTTTTTTTTTAATAATAAATTTTTGTAAATTCACAAATTAAATCAGCTGTTGTTTACATTTAGAGGTTATATCATACGGAAATACATATGCACGTGTGATAGCAAAAATTATGAATCGTATGTAAAAGACAATTTTGACAGACATGAGGAATTTCATATGGATAAAAAAAGTGACAGTACATATGTAAAAAACACTTCTTGTAATAGCACCTTTATAATGCACTTGCTGCTGCGTTTGCTAAAGTCAGATCAACAACCTTTCAAGACTAAGTAAGTTAAAACAGCTTATGTGTGTCAAACTAAGCAAAACAAAATCTATAAATTTTTTTTAAGTTAAAACAGCTTATGTGTGTCAAACTAAGCAAAACAAAATCTATAAATTTTTTTTAAGTGCAAACAAATATTTTTTACTTTGCGGATCTTCAAAACATTTTTTTTACATAAGTTTCAAATTAAAATAATTTTGTCGTAAACTTAACACTTGGAAATATAAATTTAAAAAAATGAAGGAGTGAAATCACACAAATTAAAATGTAAACAGAGTTGATTTTAACTATATCAGGTGGCATTAATGCAAAAAATATGGTGGCATTACAAATTTCAGAGTTGTTTTTAAAGCTATTAGATGATAAAAAATTGATTATGAATAAATTATGTGCTAACTAAAAACTAAGGCTAATCGGTTGACTAGTAAGAACCTCGTTGAGCGCGACATGTAAACAGCAGCTAACTTTTCATTATGAGTTCGGGGGTTAGTAATTACAGATCATATATGTATCACTTATATTATTTATTATTTCAAATGGTTAATTTTTAATTTTTCATTTTTCGTTTTTCATTTCTTATTTTTCATTTTTTATTTTTCATTTCTATTTCCTTTTTTATTTTTAGTTTTTCATTCTTCATTTTTCATTTTTATTTTTTAATTTTTAATTTTTAATTTTTAATTTTTAATTTTTAATTTTTAATTTTTAATTTTTAATTTTTAATTTTTAATTTTTAATTTTTAATTTTTAATTTTTAATTTTTAATTTTTAATTTTTAATTTTTAATTTTTAATTTTTAATTTTTAATTTTTAATTTTTAATTTTTTATTTTTAATTTTTAATTTTTCATTTTTAATTTTTTATTTTTAATTTTTTATCTCCAAACCCTTCCTAATAAAATCATGCCATCATTTTAACTCCAAACACTTCCTAATCTTTTCACCAATACAATCGTACCGCACACCGTTTTTGTCTCACTCGGTTTTTGTGATTGTATTGTGAAATAGATTTTTACTCCCCTGAGCGCATAGATGTTTACACATCAAAAATATGCAGATATTTATAAAGTGTGAAATTGGTTTAAAAGCTCGTGATTTTGCTCAAATACTTTTTAAACTCTTTCTTTTAACTCATGCTCTCTGTCTGTCTGCAATGGGTGGACCCCTTCCCCTTATCCAATTGATCTGGAACTTGGCCCATAGTCTTGTCGTGACTACAGATTAATTTTGGGGTAGTCACGCACAGTCACACACAGTCACGGAGCGATCTAAATGTCATTTCCCCTCATCCGATCGATCTCAAACTTGGTCCATGCACTTGCTGTCAAAAAAGATTAACTTTGACTCAGTCACGCACAGTCACGCGAGTTATGTCCCCCTTCTTGATTACATAAAAATCACTAGAAATATTAAATTAATAAGATATTAATTCATTCCCACACTTTGTGCAAGTTTTTATGTAATTAAAGTCCTATGGAATTTGCAGTTGCAAATGCAGCTGCATAAATTCAAACAAATAAAAGGAAAGAACAAATTGCAGGTTCTCACTTTGCATTTTGTTTTTTTTTTTTTTGTAACTTTGAAAAAGAACAAAATGCAAGTTGGCACTTTTCGCATTTTGCTCACTTAAATATGTAGAGAAATGTAAAATAAAATTTAGTCTTAAGATTCAAATCAAACCTGAAGGTTTGAGTTATTTTTTTAAATAAAGTTTTATATTAAAATATATAATTTTGACTTTTTCATTTTTAAAAATTATATAATTGGCGCAGTCGGTGGTGTTAATATCTATAGATATTAACAAAAAGAAAAAAACGCACAAAACTAAAAATCAAAACTCTGTCAAACAAAAAGAAAAAAAAAACAAAAGGACAGTTCAAATGAAAAAATTAAATTACTTAAACAAAATTATAACAACAACGTTCTAAACTCAAAACATAAAATTGTTTCGCGAAAAAGATAAACTAAAATAAAAAAAATTATACTTACTTTCAAAATATTAAATATATATGAACAAATAAAAAAAAAGCCAACATTAAAATATATCCAAATTTATAACATTTTGGTTTGTAGAAAAGAAACATTTTCAAATGTATGGAAAAAAAAGAACATAAATAAATAATAAAAAAAACACACATAAAAAATTAACTACATGCAAAGAGGAGATCTAAGAGCAGCCAATTTCGATAAACACAGAATCATGATGGACGAAAAAGAAGCTAGGATCCTGGAGCTTCAAGAAGTGCTGCAACGGCAGGAAGAGAGAATTGCTGAACAGCAACATCAACTACAATAACAGCATTTACAACAAACCCAACTACATCCAACAACATTTATGCTTCAGCCTAGGGATATCATGGATCAATTCAGAAAGCTGCAACCATTAAACAACAAGGACAACGTTCTGCAGTTTATAAGGGCCGTTGAAACTACTATGCAACTATGCAGGGAAAATGAACAGTTATACCTTTATTGTCTGGAAATAATAAAAAATTAAAAAATAGGAGGAGAAGCTGCTAAACGAGTGGGTGAAATTACCAACTTTTCATGGGACGAGATCAAGCAGAGACTTATATTAGTTTTTCAACCTAAAACAACTTACGGAGAGATTTCAACAGATGCCGGAGTATCAGGGTAAGCAATTTAGAGGAATTATTTAATGTCTTTGAAAAAGCAAAATTCGAACTTAATGAATTGTATGCCTTCGACCCTTTAAAACCAGGAATTTATGTGGCCGATAATGTAGATAGGGATTTAGTTGATATCATGTTAGATAAAATCGATGGAGCTCACATAGAGACAAACGAGACAATGCAAGACATTATAATGAAATATACAAAATTAAAATTATTGTGGGACAAGAGAACTATAGACTTTCGGCATAGGAAAAATAGTAACGACGGACAAAGTTATAAGAAGTCGCATTTTGCAAAGCAAATTAAAAATTTTAATCTTGATCCGAATACAATAGATAGGCCAAATTATAACCAGATAAAAATGAACTCACATAATTCTGGAAAAAATCAAAATTATTACTCTTATATCAAACAAAATAATAATAATAAGGGAAATGCTATGAGATCCAATGGTAATAACATACAATCTGTACAAACTAGGATGTCAACACAGACTATACCAATTTCTATGCAGTATGCTATGGACACCGACAATATTCAGGATTATGAAAATTTTACGGCAGAGGCCCAAATTCACAATTGCCCATAGTATCCCTTTCAATTCATAACCAACGAATAAATTGTTTAATAGACACCGGCTCGACAACAAGCATTATTTCATCAAATGCTTTAAAAAATTTTTTGATTAGTGACTTACCACAAAAAGTGTATTTTAGAACATTAAACGGTATAACGGAAATTAATAGGAAAATGGTTACACCACTCCCTAACGAATTTAATGTAAATGGTAGCATGTCGTGGATGATAAACAATTTTGTGGCAAAAAATTATGACGCTATAATTGGTCAGGACATCTTGCTACTGTTGAAGGCAAAAATAAATTTCGAGGAAGATTTTTTGGAAATTAATAAATGTATTTCCTTTCGACGTACACAAAATTTATAATTTAGAAATTACCCCAATTCCGATTTTAAAATCTATAAAAATGTCACATTTGAACAAGGAGGAGAATAGGCACATTTCAAGGTTACTAAATCAATTCAGTAATATATTTTACAAAGAAGGGGATAACTTAACGTTTACCCATGAAATCGAGCACGAAATTAATACGACAACTGATAGACCTATATATTCAAAGATATATCGGTATCCCAAAAATCATAAACAAGAAATAGAACGCCAGATACCTGAAATGCTAAGGCAGGGAATTATCAGGGAAAGTTGCTCCCCATATAACAGCCCATTATGGATTGTTCCCAAAAAGGAGAATAGCTTCGGGGAAAAACAGTGGCGTATCGTAATAGATTATAGAAGCCTCAATGATAGTACTGTTGCATACAAAGACCCAATTCCTAATATAGAATCGATATTAGATAAATTGGGTAAAGCACAGTACTTTTCAACCATAGATGTGGCCAAGGGCTTTCATCAAATAAGGGTGAAACCCAGGGATATGCAGAAAACTGCATTTTCCACACATTTTGGTACGTCATTGCAGGAGCATATAGAAAATTTGGAAAACATTTTTGCTGCTCTAGGGGAGGCAGGTCTTAAAATCCAGGTTGACAAATGTAATTTTCTAGCAAAGGAAACACCATACCTGGGGCATATTTTAACTCCAAAAGGAGTTATGCCAAATGATTCCAAAATGAATGCCATAGCTGCCCTAAAATTGCCAACAACACAGAGGCAAATTAAATCATTTTTGGGGGCTACAGGTTATTATAGGAAATTTGTTAAAGACTACGCGAAAATTGCATATCCTATGATTGTATACCTAAAGAAAAACAGACGAGTTAACGCTAACGACCCGAATTATATTTTGGCATTTGAGAAATTGAAGCAACTTTTAACGGAACATCCTATTTTGAGTTTCCCAAATTTTGATAAAAGGTTTAAACTCACCACTGATGCAAGTAACTTCGCCTTGGGTGCAGTTCTCTCTCAAGAGGGACACCCTATAAGTTATGCATCACGAACTCTTAACGAGCATGAAAGGAACTATTCAACTATTGAAAAGGAACTTCTTGCGGTCGTCTGGAGTATGAAGTATTTTAGGCCATACTTGTATGGTAGGGAATTTGATCTACATACCGATCATCAACCACTTAAGTGGCTGCAGGTGAAAAGTTCCGCAAGGGATATCAATCCTAGATTGCAGAGATGGGTTATTCAATTGGGTGAATATGATGCTAAGATTAATTATATTGCGGGAAAGGAAAACAAGATAGCAGACTTTTTGAGTCGTATTGATGTTGATTTAAATGAAATTCGTAATATTGAGAAACAGGAGTATTGCAATGACTCAACAGCGGCTACAATACATTCGCATGTCGAGGATACTAACAATAGTGTTCCCATAATTCATACTGTGGTGAATCGATTTAAAACACAAATTATATTTGTTGAAAACAAGGAAAAGGACTTCGAAACAGTTCTCGGCAATTCTAGAATATTTCGATTTGAATAATAATATTGCCAACATGTTAAGTAGATATATATAAAAGGGAAAGTGGGAATATATTCGCAGTTGGATGATTCTGTGTAATATCAGCTTCAGATGGGACTCGATGAGATATATGCAAACATCAGTAGCATATCATTCGTTCGATGCGTTTATCTTGCAAAGGAATTTTCATCTGAAGACGAGGTTATTAAACAGATCTCTCTATACCACATAAAGGAGTCCGGTCATGCTGGCATCTTAGCAAATTACCAGAGATTAAAGAATAAAATATATTATATGGCGTTCACACTTAAGTGTTTAGCGAAGTGTTTAGCGTTTATGCGATAAACAAGTCAAATTGAGATGTTTTTCCATACATTTTTTCGTTTGGCTAAACATCTCAATTGAGATGTTTAAATCTTAAACACCTCAAAAACCAAAAATATGACAGAGTTGTATTTAACTTTGCGCATGTTCAGTGCAATATTTCTCATTTTTGCCAAGTTGGCATCCTTATTGTTTTAACATTACTATTAAAGTGGCATTACAATCAAAAAAATACAACACAAAATACAATACAAAAATGAAAATAACGCATCTATATTGATAATTTCATCATTAATATAATTTAAGTAGTTAGCCGCCAATTTAATGATATTATTTTTATCAATTTTAAAAATTTTATAACTTTTCAATTGTTTTTTATTTTTGAAACAGCTGTTCAATCTGCTGAAATGTTTAACTTAAACACACTAAATCAAGTGTGAACGACTGTGTTTTGTTTTGCAAAACATGAGCTGAAACACCTCCAAATATCGTAGTGTGAACACCATATTACCCTGGGTTAAAGACACTAATACACAGGGTGGTGAATAATTGTGATGTTTGTTCGGCTGGTAAATATGACAGAAGACCAATAAAAAAAGAAATTTTATCTAACAGAGACCCCTAATGATATTAATGAAATAATTCATATAAACACATATATAGGATGTTATAAGTGAATGAACAATTTAAAAAATTTAATATTGGTAATATTTATTTAAATTATAAAATTATATTTTTTTAAAGACACCAATATTGTATTGAATCAATTATATATTTTTTTTGAAAAATTTTTCTTAAAGTGAAAATTATTGACAAATACTGACAAAAGAATCAAAACTAACAAAACTGTTATTTTATAAACATTTGGGAGGTATCTCCATTACCCCCTTCTAAGTGAAATTATATAATTGAAAATTTAACTCTGATTGAAATTCTCAATAAAAGCTGGCTTAAGCCTATCAATTGATATGTTTTTGGATTTGTCATGACTTTGAATAGTATAATATTTGTTGAATATTTTTAGTATCTTGAAAGGTCCTTGACATGGTGGTTCTAGCGTAGGGTGAATGGTATCCGTACGTACAAAAACATGAGTTGAGTTAAGCAAATCTTTACATATAAAAGGTTTATTAACTGAATGATTTGTTCCTGATACAGGCTTTAACATCCTGAATTTGGCCTTAAGGTTGTTCATGAATTCCGAATGCGATAACTTTAACGATGTATGGTTGAAAAATTGACCAGGTAAATTAAGATTTGTTCCATAGACTAATTCAGCGCTACTTAAACCAATATCTTCCTTTAAAGTAGTTCTTAAACCAAAAAGAATTGTTGGAACCGAGTCTACCCAGTTTTCATTTGCATGGCATCTAATCGCAGTTTTTAAGCTTCTGTTGAACCGTTCTACCATTCCATTTGACGAAGGATGATAAGGAGTCGTCCGAATGTATTTGAAACCGAGAAACTTGGATAATTCCTTGAAAAGTTCGCATTCAAATTGCTTGCCCTGATCTGTAGTTACTTTTAACGGAACACCAAATCTACATATCCAGTTTTCATAAAGAGCTTTTGCAACAGTGTCAGCTTTTGAATCCTTTAAATAAATTACTTCCGGCCATCTTGAGAATCTATCTATACAGTTAAGACAATAAATAAAACCGTGTGATGGTGGTAATGGGCCTATCAAATCGATATGAATATGTTCAAAACGGGATGCAGGATCATCAAAACAACAAATAGGAGATTTGTTATGTCTTTGAGTTTTAGCTTTCTGACAATTTAAGCAATTCGTTGACCATAATCGAATATCTTTATTTATTTCAGGCCAAACTACTTTAGAAGTGACTAATTTTGTAGTCGCTCGAATTCCTGAGTGAGATAAGTTATGAAAATTTTCGAAAACTTTTCTGCGAAGACTTTGTGGAATATAAGGTCTGACTAATCCATGTGAATTGTCGCAATAAACAGAGGCTGATTGGTTTGGAAATCTGATCTTTGTAAGTTGGAGAGACCTGGGTGACGTCAATAGAACATGAAGCTCTGTATCCAAATGTTGTCGTTCTTGAAGATCTTCTAGTGTAATATTTGACAGAATGTTGATTTCGCAAACTCTTGATAAACTATCAGCCACAATATTATTTGATCCTGATATGTGACAAATTGTTGTAGAGAATTGACTTATATAGTCGATATATCGAAATTGTCTTGGAGTACATGAATCAATTTTCTTTTGAAATAGAAAGGTTAATGGTTTATGGTCAGTCATTATTGTAAATTGTCTCCCTTCTAGCATATATCGAAAATGTTTGATGCCTTCATATATTGCCAAAAGTTCTCTATCGTAAGCACTGTATTTACTTTGAGGTGAAGAGAGCTTCTTTGAGAAAAAGGCTAAGGGTTTCTCTGAATGATTTATGGGTTCTCTTTGTTGCAGAACAGCACCAACAGCAGTGTTGGAAGCATCCACATATAAATAAAGTTCATTTTCAAGAGATGGATGAAATAAAAGTGTTGCATTCGAAAGAGCATTTTTCAAATCTGCAAAAGCATTGTTCTGTTCCTCTGACCAAACCAAAACTTGTTTTTTTTAGGGTTTCCTTTTTGAAATTTATTTAAGGGAGCTTGTAGTTTAGCTACAAAAGAAATTGATGAACGATAGTAGTTAAACGTTCCTAAAAATCTTCTTAGTTCTTCAACGTTAGCAGGTTTAGGAAAATTGATGAGAGCATCCACCTTTTCAGGGGAAGGTTTAATGCCATTTTCGTTAATAATATATCCAAGAAAGGAAATTTCTGTTTTACCGAATTCACATTTCTCTGGATTTATCACAACCCCGTATTCATTTAAGCGAGTAAATAATTGTTTTAGATGATGTTTGTGTTCTTCCAAATTTGATGAGGCGATTAGAAAATCATCTATGTACGGAAAAACAAAATCCAAACCTTCAGCAACCTGATGAACAAAGCGCTGACATGTTTGAGCGGCATTTCGGAGACCAAATGGCATTTGAAGATACTCGAAGAGTCCAAATGGTGTTATTATTGCGGTTTTTTTAACGTCTTCAGGAGCAACTGCAATCTGATGAAAAGCCTTAACAAGATCAATTTTCGAAAATATTTTTCTGCCAGTAAGAATTGTTTGAAAATCCCTTTAATTTGGTATTGGGTATTTATCAGCGACAGTGTGATTGTTAAGAAATCGGTAGTCCCCACATGGGCGCCAAGTTCCACTTGGCTTTTTAACCATATGTAAAGCACTTGCCCATGGACTTTTAGATCGTTGCACTATACCAAATTGTAAAAGTTGTTCGAATTCTTGTTTGGCCTGTTGAAGTTTGACAGGATCTAATCTACGAACTTTACAACTTATTGGAGGGCAATTTGTTATGATTTGGTGTTGAATGTTTGATTTTTTATTAAATTTGACATTGAAGGTTCTAGTTACATTTGGAAATTCGATTAAAATTTGATGAAAAGGATCATTTACGTTAAAAGTTTTGATTGTGTTTAAATCCAAATATTTCACAATGCCTTTAATTTTAATATTTGTCTCAGGGTTGATTAAGGAATTGTTTTTAATATCAATTACTAACCCAAAATGTTTCAAAAAATCGTTGCCTAATATTGGGGTATCAACATCAGCCAAAATAAATGTCCATAAGAATTTCTTTTGTAGATTAAGATTTAATTGAAGCAATTTTGAACCAAATGTTTGAATTTTAGAACCATTTGCAGCAAATAGAGGAATGGAATATGAATCATTAGTTGTTGTTGTATATTTAGGAAGAATTGAAACATTAGCTCCAGAGTCTATTAAAAATTTTAATTTAGAAAACGGGTCATAAACAATTAATCGACGACTTTTTCTAAGATTCCCATAATCACTAGTCGTCATTAGTGTTGGGAAAAGGTGTTTTCCGAACTAGAACTAAATGCACAAGGAGGAATACACTTATTAACTCGTTCTTTATAACGTCGATGATAAAAACAAAGATCCTGATTAGACGAAGAACGCTGTCTGTTTCTTGAGGATGATATAAAATTGGGTTGAAAAGATTGTAAATTTTTACTTATAACATCTATTAAATTCTCAAGTTTCTTGTTCAATTCATAAAAACTAGAATCTTCTTTAATTGATACAATATTAGATTTGGGACATTCAAGCATACCATCTGCAACTTCTAACAAATTTGTTAAGGGTGAAATTTTGTTTAAACCTCTGAGATATTGTTCACATTCTTTAGGAAGTTTTTTAACCCAAATAGAGAATAGGATATCATCAGAAATTCTATTACAAGCAAGATTTCTAATTTCATTGAAAAGTTGACTTGGTTTCTGATCTCCCAGATGTAAATCATTAAAAATCCGATTGAACTTACATTCTTGACTTTCTTCAAACATTGCAGTAAGTTGAATTTTGAGTGAGTTGTATTTGTTTTCTTGTGGTGGATTTCGAATAAAGCTTGAAATTTTTGTGATGGTAGAAAAATCTAGAGATTCAATAACTTTGGAATATTTTAAGTTATCAGAATAAATATTGAAAATTTGAAATTTCTGTTCGATGCTTAAGAACCAAAGTTCTGGATCTTGAGTCCAAAAAGGTTGAAGTAAGAGTGATTTCGAATTTTTGAGCTCCTCACTTGAATAATTTTGTGTAACTGTTGGTATGGTTGTGTTAGAATTTTGCATCTTGAATTCTTCGAAGCGTTTCTCCATTCCTTCCATAAAACTTTGCATATTTTGTAAAATAACATTCAAGTCGGAAGATGAACCAGATGGAGTAATCTCAGAATCTGCTAATTCCAACTCAAAATCATATTCTTCTAGATCACTAACTTGAAGATCCTTAAGGTATGATTCCAATCACATAATTTTATCAGGTTTCCGTCCACTCAATGGTAAATTCCATTTTCTTAGTAAAGCGGAGATTTCTTCCGAAGATAAATCAGCTAATTTTTTTGGCATTCTTTCACAGGGGTCACCAATTATAGGATGTTATAAGTGAATGAACAATTTAAAATATTTAATATTGGTAATATTTATTTAAATTATAAAATTATATTTTTTTAAAGACACCAATATTATATTGAATCAATTATATATTTTTTTTTGACAAATTTTTCTTAAAGTGAAAATTATTGACAAATACTGACAAAAGAATCAAAACTAACAAAACTGTTATTTTATAAACATTTGGGAGGTATCCACACATATATTAACACAAAACAGCCATTCATTGTGTTTCTCTAAACGAGCAGTCTGTTTTCATCTGGAAGATAGAAACAGTAAAACACTTGTAGAAAAGCTTCGATTGTTCATTTCCATGAATGGAAAAGTTAGTAAGATTGTGGCCGATAATGAATTCAATAACGTGAACATTAAACAATTTTGTAGGGAAGAAGAAATAGAAATCCATTTTTCCAAACCCAATAGTCATACTGGAAATTCAGATGCAGAAAGGCTCAATAATACAATAACTGAGAAAATTAGAACCATTAATATGGAGCGAACATTTCCGATAAAGGAACAAATGTCAAAGGCAATTGAGCTTTATAATAGCACATTTCATTCTACAATTGGGGACACCCCACTCAATGTACATAATGGTAGAGTAGACAAAACTAAAATTCTAAACCGCCTTAGGGAACAGAAAAGGAAAGTTATTCAAAGGCTAAATAAGGGAAGAGAGGATTACAAGGAAAGACGAGCTAAAGGCTTCATTAGGAACTATAAAAATGTTAGACATAAGGAGCAACCGAAATATAGAAAATGCCCCTTGGCCAATGTTCATGAGACTAATATTAAACGACCATTTAAATTTACAGGTGTTAATGTTACCAATGATAATGCTCATCGGTCAGGCGAACGGTCACCTACAGGTGAGCTTAATTTAAAATAGACTGGGATTCGCTTCCATACGACTTGGACAGGTGGAGCTGGTTAACGAGACAATAACTGTTTTCCATATAATAGATCCTTTTGCTATGGACAATATTGTGAAGGCGTTAAGAACAAATGTTGAGAGCTTGGATGTTTCTAATAAAGAAATCTTGTTAAGAGAAATTTCAATATTGCAAGGTGAGCTGAAGTCAATTAAACCAACAGAGATGGTTAGAAGAAAAAGGGGCTGTTTAACTTTGTGGGTAATGTACAAAGTTGGCTTTTTGGGACCATGGATAATGGCGACAGGGAAGATATCATGAAGAAGCTCAGAATCAATGACGAAAACAATCACAATGCTATCAAAAATATCAACAATCAGATAGTAATTAACCAGAATTTTAACGACAGTATCTGCACACTAAAAAAATCAATAGAGAAGAATAGGATTCGTATTCAGGCGGTATTTGACGAGATTAGGACAAGAAATAACGAGATAATTAGACAAATATTGTACTCGGATCAAATACATAAGATTAAGACCCTAGAAAATATTGTTGATAGGGTGCAAGACAATATTGCCTTCGCTAAACATAACATTCTGCATCCTGGCATTATTACTTTGGAGGAGATAGACGCTATAACATTGACTTTTATAAGTTGAAACTAATTAAATTGGGCGTACTGACGTTCGAAGATTCAAAACTGATTTTTGCAATAAGCATTCCAAGGAGTTACATAAGGGTGGACATTAAAATCATATTACCAATTCCTAATGAAAGCTTTATGAAATCGATCAAGAAACGAAATACATTATTGAGGTAGATAAGGAGAAATTTGAATACATAGAAAACACAGCTCTAAGGGATCTACACAAACTGAGGGATTGTACAGTGCTAGAGAATTGTAAATTTAGAATCAATAAGAAATTTTTAATTTTGAGAATAAATGATGGTGTTTTGGTGATTAAAAACGCTGAAGAAAGTAAAATTTCTCAGAATTGTAATGACAAGAATCTGACGATGAACGGAAGCTATTTGGTTAACTTTTCGGGTTGCAAGGTTGAAATTAACAGCGAGGTATTTGGAAATCAGAAAGAGACAATAGAAGAAGTCTACCATTACATGGATCAGGCTAACTTTACAGAGGTGGGAGAAGTCAAATTCGAACACATCTTATTGCAACAGACAGATAATATGAAAGAAATAGAAGAGCTGAAATTTCACAAATGCATTAATTATGGGTTAAGTAGCAGTCTCTTCGCTTTGGTGGTGATAGTTCTTGTTGTGATTATACTTCTGAGGGGAAAGAGAAATAAAACGGTTAATACAGTGGAAGTCTCAGGTGTATCGTCTGGTATAGAAAGCATTTTAAAAAAGTATCGAAGCAATAATTCCTCTAAGTAATACAAGTTTTATAATTTTTCAACGAAAATAATATTAAGGCTAATAAGGAAAAGATAATAGGGCAAAAAATTTGTTAAACCCTTTTTTTTTTTTGAAACCTATAATATTTTTAATTAAGATAATATCGAATGTATCTATTATTGTTGATAAGACGCTAATGAAAAATATAAATTGCAATAAGTAATAAGAATCAGTAATCGAAAAGTGCACTTATAAATTGGAAAATTTAATGACTAAGTTGAAAAAAAGAAAGAAAAAACTTATGAATAATTAATTTTATTATTTGAATATATATAAGTTTCAGTTTTAAGATTTGGATAACTTACTGTTGGTTCACAAACATATGTGTAGATCCAATAATAAAAAAAATAAAAAAAGAAAGAAAATAATAATATTAAAATCCAGGAGTATTTTAAAACAAGGGGTGGAGGAGTTATGTTCCCCTTCTTGATTATATAAAAATCACTATAAATATTAAATTAATAAAATATTAATTCATACCCACACTTTGTGCAAGTTTTTATGTAATTTAACTCCTATGGAATTTGCAGTTGCAAATGCAGCTGCATAAATTCAAACAAATAAAATAAAATAACAAATTGCAGGTTCTCACTTTGCATATTGTTCTTTTTTTGTAACTTTGAAAAAGAACAAAATGCAAGTTAGCACTTTTAGCATTTTGCTCACTTAAATCTGTAGAGAAATGTAAAATAAAATTTAGTCTTAAGATTCAATACAAACCTGAAGGTTCGAGTTATTTTTTGTAAATAAAGTTTTATATTAAAATATATAATTTTTGACTTTTTCATTTTTAAAAATTATATATTTCGCGTGGTCACGCAAAGTCACGGAGTGATCTAAATGTCATTTCCCCTCATCCGATTTATCTCAAACTTGGTCCATACTCTTGCTGTGAAAAAAGATCAACTTTGACTTAGTCACGCGCAGTCACGCATGGTCACGCGCTGTGACGGAGTGATCTAAATATCATTTCCCCTCACCCGATCGATCTGAAACTTGGTCCTTACACTTGCTGTGAAAAAGATTAACTTTAACTTAGTCACACACAGTCACGCATGGCCACGCACAGACACGGAGTGATCTAAATGTCATTTACCCTTGTCATTTACTTGGTCGATATACTTGCTGTAAAGAAAGATCAACTTCGACATAGTCACGCGCAGTCACGCATAGTCAAGCACAATCACGGAGTGATTTAAAACCCATTTTCCCTTATCCGATCGATCTAAAACTTGGTCGATAGACTTGCTGTGAAAAAAGATTAACTTTGACATAGTCACGCACAGTCACGGAGAGATTAAAACCCCAATTCCCCTCATCCGATGGATCTGAAACTTTGTCCATAGACTTGTTGTGGCCAAAGATTAATTTTAAGATAGTCACACACAGTCACGGACAGTCACGGAGATATTCAAAACTCATATGCATAAGGAAAGAAAGAGTTTTAATAAAAACCTTGTTTTTATGGGTTAGATTATTAAAATTCTAGTACTGGTTACATGTGTTTTTTATTTCATTTATTTATTAAAAATAATATTAAATACGGTGATAATTGTTTAATATATATGGAATAAATTATAATGTTATGAATAATTTTAAATGATTGAGAAAATTAATTATAAATGTTTATAAAAAGATATGTGTAATAAAATAGCAACATTCTGTATGGAATACCGAAATCAGGTCCTTGTTTTAGAAAAAAAAACGTTCTTAATATGCTATTCGCTTTCTGATTTTATCTCCACAAATCTCCTAATGAAATCGTGCCTTCATTTTGTCTCCAAACACTTCCCAATGAATTGTGCCTTCATTTTATCTCCAAACACTTCCTCTTTACTGTCATTCGTTTATTTTTTATTTTTTTTATTTAAGTTTGATTAGCATTAATATTAAATGCAGTGATAATTGTGTTATTTATATGGAATAAATTATAACGTTAAGATTACTTTTAAATGATTGAGGAAATTATTTATAACTGGTTATAAAAAGTGAAGAAATATAATGTAGAAAACAGCGACAAAAAGGTTACTACATATCATAATTTTTTCACCAATACAATCATAAGTCACATCGATTTTGTCTTACGTCTAACATCTTACGCTATTTTTGTGATTGTGATTGATTTTTACCCCCCTGCGCTTATAGGTGTTTACACATCAAAAAACATTTGTATGAAATACTACAAAAAAGAGAATTATTTCAAAAATTATATACATATTTATAATAAAAATAAATTAAATAACCTTTCATTTATCAATTGATTAAATTGTTACAAAGCATGGTGTTTTTCCCCCCAATTTTCATGATTTCTATGCATTATTTACTTGGAAGACACAAACATAAAAAGGTTTGTATGAGTTTTTGCATGGTGAACAACCATACATTTCTACACTAAATCGTTTCCAGTTAACACAATTCAACAACTGCTGTTAGGCCAGTGGTTAGAGTTCCTGCGTTCAAGGTCTGTGGTTGCTGGTTCAAATCACGTTGGCATTGCAGCTCTATTTTTATAGAAGTTTAAATTTTCTTAATGAAGAAGAAAAATTACAAACTGAAAAATTCTAAAATATTCCAATTTTATACAATTTTGGCAATGTAGGCACGTTTGACAAATTTCATCTACAAACAAGTAAGAGTGTTAAATTCGGCTGTGCCGAAATTTTGATACCCTCAACCTCGGTTTTAGTATTGATAATAAATGTAAACAAAATATTTGAAAAGGTAAACAATTTGTTAAACTTAATACCAAATTATTTCACCAAATACACTGATTTTTTTAAAGCATTTTTAGAGGTATCTCCCTATTTTGGACCACATCTTGACCGATTTCAAATACCAACCTGCTCGTAGCAACGACAAACAATATTATTTTAACTTTACAAAGGTAAATGGTTTATTTTGTTGAATGCCCGTAATTTCAAAAGACAGACAGACAAACGCTTGTACGGACATTATATGGGCTCGAGTTGTTATAGGGACTTAGAATACAAATACTTTATGGGGTCGCAATTCATTGTTCAATGCGTTAAAACAGAATACCAATAGTAACAATAAGGAATTATACTTTTTTTATGTTTTGAGAGCCACTTTTTTAAAAAAGTACTTTAAAAGAATTTACTTTTTTTAAAAAAATGTATTTAAAAAAAGTTATTTTATATAAAAGATCCTTGTTTGAGAAAAGGAACTTTCTAAGAAAATTTACTTTAAAAAGAAAGTTATCCTTTTAAAAAGGTACTTTTTAAAAAAAGAGTACTCTAAAGAAATACTTTTTTAAGAAAATTTTGTAAGAAAATGTTCTTTTTAAAAAAGGGAAGATTTTTAAGAAAATGTACTTGTTAAAGAAAAGGTGTTTTTAAAGGTTGTTTTTTAAGAAAAAAAAAACGTTGTTTTCAAAGAATAGGTACTTTTTTAAAAAGGTATTTTAAAAAAGGATACTTTAAGAAAGAACCTTTTTGAAGAATGTTACTTAAAAAAAATGTATCTTTTAAAAAATAACTTCTCTTGTTATAAGGATCAAGAAAATATATGGTTTATGGGCTCAGGACTTTATTTCGATGCGTTATTAACGGAATGACAAACTGATATATACCCTTTGTGTATATACTCTTTGAGGGCTTAAAATCGATTTGTATTGAAAATTTTTGATATATTAAAAAAAAAAAAAAAATTTAATTGAATTTTAGATTTTTCTTGGGACGTCTGAAAATTTATAAACAATTCCTAATAAATGAATAATCATCTAAACTATTTGGAGAAATCATCTTGAGTATTTTTTAATAATAGCGCTTAATTTTAAAATTTCGGGTTATATCCAAAAATACGTATTAATCTTATTAATTGGTAAAAAGTTTCATATGGTTAATGTAAGTGCATTGTACACTTTTGCCAGGGTAGTCTTCTAGTACTGTTGCTAGGGGATCGACACAATTTATAATTCCAATAAAATGGAATTCATGTCACAAATCAAACCGTGGGTTACGAAACCCCTTTCCTGTGTTGTCATCCCGGCTATTAGATTTAAGGACGTGCGTTCTCAACCAAGAATTATGGAACCTTCACTTACTATTCAAATATGGAACCTTCACTTATTCAATTTACTATTGTACTTGTACTTTGTTTGCTGTTGTTACGGTTGTGACACAATTGGTGACACAAATTTATTCCCTTGATGATCATTTCACGTTTTGTGCCCCCTTGAGAAAAATACTGATATGAAAATATGTAATTGTAAAAACAGATACATATTTAACTATTTAGAGTTGTATTAAAGAATTTTTCTCTCTTGGTCCCTTAGAAAAAGATGTTAAATAGTTGCTACGGTTGTGACAGGTGCGTTACGGTTGTGACATAGTACAGAAATAAATAGAAATGCAGCATTTATCATATAGTTTATGTAACCCACAAGCGACAAATTCAAGCAAGAAAAAAAAAACAAATGAATTGGCATTAGTTTCATTACAAACAACTTCCATTACAACGAAAATCTCGTTATTATGAAATATTTTAGCGGTCCATTGGAGTTAGTCGTAACTGTATAGCCATTACAATACTGATATTACAATGTTATGAATACATTAATTTCATCCGAACTTCTTTAGGAATAGGCAAATAACATTTCTGTGGTTTTCTAGAATAACCGCGTATGTCATAAAATCAAAATGTTCAGGGGAGCTAAAAAACGTTATATTTGAAATTATGGGCTCGATATAAAGATTTTAGAGCTTTTTATTTAACAGTCCTGTAGATATGGGCAATAAATACTTTATATAAAATTTTGAGTCAAAAATCTTCAGAAGAATAGATCCTAGAGAAGGACGAAAAAAAAACAATATATAAATTACACTTAAAGTGTGTGCAGATAAAACAACTTATGTCGACAAACGTCGTTTTCTTTGAAAAAGAAAACTACCAATGCAACCACCCATGGTGACATAAGTTGTTGTTGCTTGAAAAATAAATTTTTTTGTTCGTTAACAAAAAGTTAACGGGAGTTAGGATGAGAATATAACAACTAATCAAGAATAATAATGACAAAAAATAACAGAAATAAACACACAAGTTTTTATAAGTGGTTATAAACTGAAAACTAATCCAAAATTATTTTGCATTTTTTCATTAATAACAACGTATATCGCTATGTGTCGTTTTCTGAGAAAATAATTTGTCAGCGATCAAACGTAGGTTGACATACGTCGATAGTGCTGCAAACTAATTTAATAAACATTTAAGTTACGTTGTTATTTAAAGAAAATCTCAGAAATGGTCAATATTTTTTTTTTAAACTTAACACATGTAAAGAGCGTTAAAAATTAATATATTTGGCATCGTTAACTCAAAACTGACAAAAATGGACATACGCGGTTATTCCAGAAAACCACAACCAATCTGTTGTCAGTGTCAAAATCATCATTAGTAGAAAAAACATAATACATGAGTTTATTTATACATCGTGTGATTGATTTACATTGTGTATGATTGTCCTTTTTCCACGTGTGTGTTGTGTACATTGTGTATATGTTCCTTATAGTGGAAACTATCTTTTACCCTATATTTATAGTGTGTAAATAACAGCAACAAAAATAACATGTCACAACCGAAAAATTTTGTGTCACAACCGTAACAACATGTGTGTCACAACCGTAACTCTAATTAAAAATAGTTACAACTGGACAAAATAGCATTTTTGTTTATATTATGCTCGGACACATGGCCAGTGTTACTTTTGATATATTACACATATTACAAAACAATAATGAGTATATAGTCCGATTTATTCTAACTGAAAGGATACTTCTTGTTACGGTTGTGACATGTTAATTAATTTTTCTAAAATGAATATTATTTTCCTTGAAACTTGAGGCTTTGCAATCCCTTTGATAAAAAACACACTACTGATACCTCTACCAACATCAAGTCATCCATTTTCGATTGCATCGCTTGGAGAAAAACATGTTACCAGACTGCAACTAATATGATAATAAACAAGTAAGAGTGTTAAATTCGGCTGTGCCGAATCTTTGATAGTGGAGGGTTTGAGTATTGATAATAAATGTAAACAAAATATTGGAAAAAGTGAACAATTTGTTAAACTTAATACCAAATTATTTCAGCAAATTCTTTGGGTTGGTTTTCGTCTTTTCTATTATTTCGGATTTATTTCGGTGTTTGCTTTTTGGTCATTGTGGTTGCTGATCGGCATGCATTTAGGTTATATACCTATATGCATGCGTTTCCGGTTATATGACATAACTTCTCGTTTAATTTAGTTTTTGCTAATTAAATAGCTCGCCCTAACCTACATTGCAAAGGTAATGGTTGTGTAGGGTGGCTATATGCATTAAATCGTGCTAATTGGAGATGGCTGTATAGTTTCTTTTAACTGGCCAAATATTTCTTCATTGTGGCCATATAGGTCGGATCGAGTAACAAAATAATAACCAAAAAAAAAAAAAGATCTCTCAACTTTTTTTTATTAAAATATTGCCATACTTTGAAAACATAGAGAATAAATTTATACTAATAAATAATCAAATTAGGGGGTGCCAAACGCAAAAAACCAAAAGTCCCAAACATTTTAAATAAAATAGTTTGTTATCTTTATTTTCTGAAAAACTTCAAATTTTCAACCAAAAAAAATTGTGAAAATTTATATATACATAAATACCATTCTCATCAAATTGCGTTTATTTATGTAACAATTTTTATGTTAGCAATTATTAAATATCATTTGAGGTTTTCTAAAATTCATTGAATTTAAATTAATGTTTTCTGTTGTGCGATTCTGTAAATTTCAACGATCCGACAATCGCAAAATATATCGACAGCTATTGTTGTTTGCACTGAGTAAGTGATTCACTAAGTACATACATCTTAACGACAGTCGACAAATCTATTTTTCTATTTATTTAAATTGTAAACGAGTGGCATCTCTGCCAAAATAAGCGAAAAACACAAAGAATAGAAAAAAAAACAAATTACTTCGTGTTTGACAGGATGATTTTATGTTTATGTTTAATATCTTTATTTTGTTTACTAATATTTCTGTTTATTTATTTGAAAATGAAATAATGAATTGAATATGCTATTTAATTTTTTTATTTATATAAAAAACTTTTTTAATAAAAGCAAAATATTTTATGATTTTTATTTATGTATGACGATATTTCAACCTAAAAATTTAAGTTTTATCGATTGAATAAACAACACAAAATTGGTTGTCGTTTAGATAACAACAACAGCTGACTTTAACAATAGCGAATATCGTTTAAAAATTTTACTGATAATTTTGCAATTTTCTTTTCTTTACAATTCAACTATCGTTAAAAGAAGTTACTGAATCGCGGTACTGAAAAGTTATTAATATCTCCTGAATGGCAATATTTTTTTTTAAATGTAAACATTTTTAAATGTAAACATATGTGGTGTTTTTTTTTTTTGGAATTTCAATTTGTGTTTAACGAATAAAATTTATATATTAAAGATGCAATTGATGTCTTCTAAATTTAAAATTTTTATTTCCGACGTTTTGATATGATTTTCTGAAATTCAATTAATATTTTCTAATTTATAATTGGAAATTTTAATTCCAGTTTTTAGAACTGATATTTCCTTAAATTTGAATGAAAAATTTAAAAAGTGCATTTTGTATTTATGTGAATAATAATGCTTTAGTAATTATAAACAATTTTTAAAAATTAGATGTAATCGCAATCAGATATTTTGTAGGTAAAGCAGAATAATAGTTCTATATAACTATGTAGAACTGTTTTGAAAGCAAAAAACTCATTGATGAACTCGGTAACTCTATTTTATAAAGACAACACAAAGTTAACATGCCATATTTGTAGAAGAATAATGAAAAAACGTATTAAATAAAAGACCAGCCCGTGTCTACTCTTAACCACAGCTTATACCAGTTGTGACAGCTTGACAGCTGTCAAAAAAGCAATCTCGAACCGTATGGCTTTGTTTACCTTTTTCTCCATTTTGTTTTGGTAAAGAAGTGCGAAAGAGATTAAAAAAATAGAATATACAAAATATAATGTGTGCAAGTGAACAGCTATAGAACATGTTTTCAACCACTGACAGCATAAAAAACAAAAACAATGGAAATTTAGTGAGTATAAACATTGAAAAAAATTCATAAAATTGTATTTTTGACAAATTAACATTAAATTTAGTAATCTGTGGTATTTCCTTTTCAGAAATAAAAGGTATAATAGGTGCATATTAAAACCTAAAGCTTGTGATTGTGATAATACCAGTAATGTTGGTATAAATGCTGGTAAATTTGCCAGTTACATTCACCACTGCTCAACCCAGGGCCGAAAGGAAGGAATCAAAAATTACTATAGTTGAGCTAACTATTGGTCCAGTTGCTGGTGGCGAGTCACGAAACTTTTCGCAAGTTGAATTGTGGTATTAATGCTTTGGATTATGACTTGCGCGTGAGTGGTCCTAAATCGAAATTTGTCCGGTATTATTCAATGCTTTGGGCACTACACCATTGGCTTTATAAATAAAACATTAATTGGCACTTTTTTTACTCCTATTAATAGACTGAATTTAACTTAACCTCGTGGACTGTATATTCTAATAAAATACCGGTTGCAATTTTTGTAATCAATTATTTATTTAGAAAGCAAAAATATGACTGCCTCGTTGAATTAAATAAATACAGTATTTATAGTTGTTCACAAAATTGAAGTTATGTGCAGTTATGATTATGACTCTCAATCGTCTGTTACATTAACAACAAATGTAATGAAACAAAGAAAGAAGTATGAAAGCAAATTGTAGAAATAAAACTGGTTTTTGAGAATAATTAAATTTAGATAATACATAACGGATAGTACCAATTAAGGGTATTCACATTATTATTCATTCTCCCCCTCGCTGATGGACGGAAGTTCTTCTGAACAAGGTAATAGTGCTAACTTAACTATTGGTCGCACATACTCTCCAGTTGATGTTTTTATAGAAACTACTCTGACCTTTTCATCTTTACTCGGGTGCAGCTTAATCACCTTAGCTAATTTCCAATGAGACTGTGGAATGTTCGGTTCTCTAAAAATTACGATGTCATTTATCTTAATATTTTCTCTGGGATTTCGCCACTTTTGTCGTTGTTGAAGACTTGTTAAATACTCACTGTGCCATCGCCTCCAAAACCCCTGTGACATATGTTTGACCTTATCCCACTGCTTCAATGGATTAATATTTTTGGTAATATCGACATTAGGTTCTGCCCGTACTGTATATGGCTGACCGATTAGAAAATGGCCCGGTGTTAATGCATCTATTTCACCATCATTACTAGGACACAATGGCCTTGAATTCAAAAGGGCCTCAATTCTGGTCAAAAGTGTATAAAAATGTTCATATGAAAGTGATGTTTCTCCAATTACTCTTTTTAGATGTGTTTTAACGGACTTAACGCCACTCTCCCAAAGACCTCCGAAATGTGGCGATGAAGGAGGTATAAATCGCCAACAAATACCGTTTTGGGAAAAATAATCAGCCACCTTGGAATCCTTATATTGATTGATACAAATTTCCTGCATTTCGTCCAGTTTTCGTTTTGTGCCAACAAAGTTTGTGGCATTATCTGACCATATTTCGATTGGCCTTCCACGTCGCGAAATAAAGCGATCTAAGGCGCCAATAAATGAATCAGAAGTGAGATCACCGACTAACTCTAAATGTATTGCTTTAGTGATGAAGCAAACAAAGAGTGAGATGTAACCTTTTACCTTTCTTGGTACTCTACCAATTTTAACCTTAATATAGAACGGTCCTGCGTAATCGCAACCTACTTTACTGAAAGGAAACAGAAAACATCGATGACACTTGTGTACTACACGCCTGGCAAGATTTCGAACTCCCAATATCCAGTATTCTTGTCTTAGCAAAAATATTAGGTGGCTTACCCCCGCATGAAAATAAGTCACATGTGCATATTTTACAATCATCTCGGTGATTACGTGCTTACTGGGTAAAATTATGGGGTGTTTTACTGAGAAAGATACCATTGAATTTGAAATTCTCCCTCCTACCCTTAGTATACCGGAATCATCCAAAAATGGGGAGAGAGATGAAAGTTTACTTTTTTTACATAAGGTCCTCTGTTTTTGTATGGATAAGATTTCAGCCTGAAATATGTCCTTTTGAACGACTCCAACAATGTAGTTTTTGGCAACCATTAATTCAGTCGAACAAAGATATTTGTTGTAGTTTTCCCTTGCTGATAACCCAATGAATCGTAGACAGTATGCTGTAGACCGAACTAGACGTGACCAAAGAGATATATTTTTTAGGAGTGCTCCAAGTATGACATGATTATCTGTAAGTGTAAGATTTATATTAATAGATTCATATTGTTTCTTACGTTCTTCCAATCGTTCTTTGAGTGGTGTTTGTATGTTTATTTCTTTTGGCCAATCATCCTTTTCTAAAACCAACCAGGGTGGACCATTCCACCAGATGTTTAAAGATTTGAAAGTTATAGGTGAGACACCCCTTGAGGCAGGGTCTGCAGGGTTATCTCGCGATCGAATATGTTTCCATTGATTTCTGGTATAACTGGATAGAATTTCCGATGTTCTGTTAGCCACATAAACTGACCAGCGCCTTGGAATTGATGACAACCAGTGTAAAACAATAGACGAGTCTGTCCACATCGTATCATTAGTCGAATCCATTTCCAAAGCTTTCAATACGTTATTCATTAGTCTACATAATAGTAAAGCACCACACAGTTCAAGGCGTGGCAAGGACACTTCCTTCAAAGGAGCCACGCGACTTTTGGCTGCAATCAATTTAACAGTAACTTTATCATTAAAGTTAGATCGGCAGTAAACTACTGCTGCATACGCATTTTGTGAAGCATCACAAAAACCGTGAAGTTCATTTCTTCCATTAAGATACAACGCTCTTCTAGGTATATTCAAGTCGTTTAGGCAATGTATTGAATCACGAATGCTAAACCACTGAACTGCAATATCGTGAGGGATATCTTCCTTCCAATCGAGTTTGGTTAACCATAATTTTTGAAAAATTATCTTTATTGAAACAGTGCATGGTGTTAAAAAACCAAGAGGATCAAAAATACGAGCTGCATCTGACAAAAGTGATTGCTTGGTAACAACGGTGGTTGTTGATGGTGATATGCAGAATTCAAAATTATCATTCTTGGGGTTCCATTTCAGACCAAGTAATTTTAGCGATCTCGATTCTTCAAATGTAAGGGATTCATTTCTCTTAAATGTTCAGGTATAGCGAATAAAATATCTTTGCAGTTACTACTCCACTTCCGCAAATTCATTCCAGCTGTTTTTAAAACATAAATAAGTTCTTTATGAATATCCAAAAGTTCATTTTTAGTTTCTGCACCAGTTATGACATCATCCATATAAAAATCATTATGTATGACTGCTGCAGCTTTGGGATGTTTGCTTTGAGATTGCTTTGCAAGTTCTTCCAATACTCTTACAGCAAGAAAGGGGGCGCAAGCTGTGCCATACGTGACAGTTTTAAGTCTGTAATGTTCTATAGGCTGATTTTCTGATGAACGCCATAAAATGCGTTGAAAGTCATGATGATTAGCATGAACCCAAATCATTCGATACATTTTCTCAATGTCTCCTGATATTATGAAACGATGACGACGAAATCGTACAAGAATGGCAAATAGATCTCGCAATAAAGATGGACCTATAAATAGGGTTTCATTAAGTGATGGATTCCTACCATGTTTTGCCGAAGCATCGAAGACGACTCGTAAACGGGTTGTTGTGCTGTCCGCTTTAAATACTGGATGGTGTGGCAAATAATAACATTCTTCAGAAACTTTGTTTACTTCACACTCAGGCACTTTTTCCATGTGACCTAATGAAATATACTCATTAATAAATTGTGAATATTGGGTTTTAAGTTCTTGGTTATAAGATAGTCTACGTTCTGTTGCTTTAAATCGCTTAAGTGCAACACTAAGTGAATCGCCAAAATCATTATTTTTAGATTTAAATGGTAGCTCAACACTAAATTTACCATCGCTATATCTTCGTTAAGTTTGAAGAAATGAATCTTCTGCGCCCTTTTCATCATCTGTTAGTTGTGGTGGGGGTAGTAACTCTTCAGTTTCCCAAAAATGAGTCAAAGCTTTATCCACGTCCATGTTGTTGAAAAATATAGATACTGGTTGATTATCTAATGATTTTGTAAGATCACCTCCCACTATCCACCCCAGTGTTGTTTGAAACGCATTTAGTTTACCTTTGCCTATGATTTTCTTACCCTTTAAAATTTCAAAGAACTTGTCATTACCCAATAATATATCGATTGATGAGGGAATATAAAACGATGGGTCAGCTAGATCCAGTGACAAAAATGAAGAGTAGTGTTCCTTTTCAAGAGAGTGTGATGGTAGAAGCGAAGATATTGTTGGCATAATAAGAGCACCAATGTCGAACGCTTCGTTTTCATTTATTTTTGATGTTATATGAAGAGAGACACAACCTTGAGATATTCCAGCAGAAGTGTTATCTAAACCATTAATCGGCACCCTTGCATGTGTTCGACGAAGACCTAAACGATGCACACATTTCTCAGAGATTATCGTTTTTTCTGATGCACTATCAAGCAATATACGGCATTGTTGTTGTTCCCCAAAGCAATCGCGAACATGACACAACGCTGTAGGTAGAAGGGTATTTATTTGTCTTACCGCATTAAAGTTAACATTTGCTGTGTTGTTTCGTATTTGGGCACACTCATCATGTAAAAGAGTATGGTGATATCTTTTACATAATTTGCATGTGAATTTCGAACGACAATTAAGAGAAATGTGACCTCTTTTTAAACAATTAAAACAAATTCTATTTTTACTAACAAATTCTCTTCGCGATTGTGTATTCGAATTTAAAAAATCATTACATTGAAATAATTCGTGTATTCCGTTACATTTTATGCAATTTTTTGTTTCAACTATTGTTTGATAAGATTTGACTGCTCTATTTTCTTGCTTCGATTTTTGACTTGGAGTTGTCGATTCCAAAGCAATGCACGTGATGTCTAGAAATTGCATAAAATCCTCTATTGTTGGAAAATCCATGTTCGATTTTGTATATTTTGACCATTCTTGTATTGTAGTGGTATCCAATTTTGAAATAAGTATATGTAGTAACCACAAATCCCGTGTTTCTGCCTGAGAACCCAACGCTCGTAAACCCCTTATAACTTCGTCCGCTTTATCAAACATTTTCCGTAAAGCAAATGCATTTGGGCTACTTACCGATGTAATATTAAATAATTTTGATACGTATGTATTAGCTATTATTCCAAATTTGTTGTACCGATTGCATAATTTCTTCCACGATTCCGCATAATTTTCGTTTGATTCAGGTATTTGTCCAATAATCTCATAAGCATGCCCTTCAAGAAAGCTTTTTAATAACTGGAACTTTTGACATGGCGTGTATGAGGAATTGTTGTGAATAGAACTTACAAAAGAGTCGTGAAAAGATTTCCATTCAGTTAAATTGCCAGAGAAAGCTTTGATCTTAAGCTTTGGAAGAAAATTTAAATTTGATGAAGATACTTGCCTTGATATGTTGTTGAGTATCTCAGTTTGTGTTGATAATATTCCTGACATTGAGAGATTTGATTCTGCTTGTGAAACATTATGACCTGATGCCTGGTCCGTACTTTCAGCAATGTGTGCTCTGATTTTACACCGTGCAGCCAAAATTCGTGATTCATATTCTTCAGCGTCAGCTTCAATTTCTTCTACAAATGTTTCCTCACCATCACATTTTTCAATCATTTTAGACATTAGACTCATATAATCGTGCCAAAGCTCATCTAAACGCTCTAAACGACATTGCCAATCGATGAGGGGTGATTGAGTTTCAAAGGAGTTATAGATGCGTGTCAATGCTGATTTAAGTAGCGCTCGTTTTGTTTTTAGTACTTTCATTAACCTTAACTAAATCACACTAATCCGGTGAGAATGACCAATGAATTTAACTTAACCTCGTGGACTGTATATTCTAATAAAATACCGGTTGCAATTTTTGTAATCAATTATTTATTTAGAAAGCAAAAATATGACTGCCTCGTTGAATTAAATAAATACAGTATTTATAGTTGTTCACAAAATTGAAGTTATGTGCAGTTATGATTATGACTCTCAATCGTCTGTTACATTAACAACAAATGTAATGAAACAAAGAAAGAAGTATGAAAGCAAATTGTAGAAATAAAACTGGTTTTTGAGAATAATTAAATTTAGATAATACATAACGGATAGTACCAATTAAGGGTATTCACATTATTATTCAATAGACATCCAGCTGAAAAGGAATAAAAATTAGCCGCAACTGAAGACAAAATCTCAAATATAACAACAGATATCTACAATTGAGAACGCTTCTAAACAACAGCCTGTTGAACAGATTTAATTTTATAAAGGCTAGTAAACCCTTAAAAATGTGAGTTCCAAAAATTAACAATTACGAACAACAAATACAAAACCACCAAGAACTACAAAAATTGATTGAGTATTTGGAAATGGGATTGAAGTATAAAGAAAAACAACTTCAGTAAAATGTAAAACAGACAAAACAACAAATGACTTACAAAAATTAGTAGATGGACTACAAGCAGAAGTAGCTAAGAAAGCCCAACTTAAAGTTGAAAAGGAAAGCAGAAAATTTCAGTGGCATAGAAAAGGATTTGTTGTAACAATTGCAAGAACCAAAAGCAGAAAAACAATGTAAGTTAATAATATATATAAACATTTTGAAATCACTGATATTCATATATGCACTGCATTTGTTTTTAAACCTTACAGTGACGATTATATAATTAAAGTTTTAAGCCAAACTCTTCTGCCTCTTCTGTGCATGATATGATAATCATTGTTTATTAAGATATTTAGTATTGATTGTTATTTATTTTTTAAATTTGTGTACTTATAGCAACAGAAAAAATTGTTGAGTTCAATAAGCAAAGCTGCTGTTGGAGGCAGTTTTTCGGATAAAGGAATAGATCAAAAAGACTTGCGGGATGTGCCTAAACATTTGTGTCCAGAGGCAGTAAAAGCTTGTGCTGGCACAGCTCTATCAGTATCTCTGAATCAGTGGGTAGAACAGGTCTTAACAACCCACATAAAACAGCAACAGCAAATTAGTAGTAGTCACAAATCTACACAATCTAACAGCTCACATAGCCCTTCCGAACCACAACACACACAACAATATTGATAAAGCCAATGGCACTCGGAGTAGCAGTTCCAGCAGTAATATCGGCGGTGGAGGAGATAGTTCTGCGAGTAATATTGGTGATAACACTGAATTGCTTAAAGAAAATTCAATCCTGCGCATTCGTATAGATGAGTTGACCAACCTCGCCAAAAAAACTGTAAGTCTCTCAGAAACATGAAAAATGTTTAATACCAGAAATTATACACTATCATCATGTACCATCTTTAGGAAAACACATTATCTGACCTGATGCAGAAGGCTGAAGAACAAGATGAACATTGGCGGAATATTATGCATTCAAAGGACGAACAAATTAGAGTGTTACAAAAACACTCTAATGGCCAGGAAGTAAGTTAGTTTTTTATAATTTTATTAGTGTTATAAACAGTTTTTTTAATTTTTTTTTAAGGATATTTAATGTCAGTCGCAGTTTCACCATGCTGACCACATCGTATAAAGGTTAAGCGCTAAAGTAGTATGCAATAATGATACATAAATAATGCAATTATGATTATATTAAAATAAAAATTAAACATAACCAAAATAAATATTATTCTGACTAAAAACTAATTATGATTAGGCGTTATTTCGCATTTTTCAATAATTGCTCTGAAATTTAACAGTTTTTAATTAATATTTAAAGACGATGATTTTCCTAAAACGCGTTTTTCAAGAAACGGAACTAAATTTCTAAAGAACTACGTGTAATTTGGGTCAGGTTATAGTTGAAGACTTGCTATCAGATATTAAAATTCCATATTTGGTAAATAATTTAATAAAGACGGACAATCATCAGATCATATTTCATTTTTATTTTCAATCTGGCGTCAAATACCTATACGAGATAGGCAACCTTTGTTTAAGATTTGTTTTTCGATATCTTAAATAATATTATTTGTCAATTCAATTTCCGAATGGAGATTTCTTTTGTTAGCTTTAAATTTCTAGTTGATAAAATATATGAGATTTATTTTAAATGCTACTTCATAATGATACTTTATGGCATTTTATTTGTAACTTATGACAAAAAGATATTATTTAGTAGGCAATGTAAGATTCTGAATTGGTATTATCATATTAAAGGGATATTTAAGTAATTCGGCACACGAAGGACGTTGTTTTGGATTATATTTCAAGCAATTTTTCGCCATCTGTAAAAAATAAATATTAATACAAAATTCGTAGGAATATAAAAAGAAATGAAATGATAATAACATGAACCAGCATGGCAGGATAGTACGGTGGTAAAGGACCATAATCAATAGTCTTAGCAGGATTACAAATCGCCGTCATTTTGGTAACCAAATTTTTGATGTGTCCAAAAGGTGTCTTCTTATAAAGCAGCAAATACAAAATCTAGTTTTTTAAAATTTCAATCAGTAAAATGATTTTAGTAACTTTTTGCAAACAAACCTTAATTTTTGGTTGATTATTGTGTCTTGGACTACTGCCCGTGGAAGTGTCTGTTAGTGCTTCAGGACTTATATAATTGAATGTACCAGCCTGTGAAAATTTTATTATACTTGTTGAATCAGTGGCTATATTACTAGCAATACCAAAATCTATTAGTTTAAGACGGCCATTAACCATAAGAATATTAGCTGGCTTTAAATCTGAATGTATCACTCCGTTCTGATGGATATAATTTACAGCCTGAAGCATTTGGTACACAAAGTTAGTTAGGACATATAAACTGATAAACTGTGCTGTGGAATTTTCAAAAAATTTCTTCCCAAATTAGAATTTTTGACAGTAATAATCACAAATAAATAAAAACAATGTATACAACGTGTATAAAGGTGATAGCATATACTTTTTAATATAGCTGTTGCTTCCGATTTCTTTACAAAATGCAACCCTGATTTGATTGTTAAAACAAAAATACAGTGTTGTATTTTTCGAGCTGTCGCCACTGTTTACGCTGTGCTCTTAACATTGTTCTGTATGATATCTAGTTGAAAATATTGACATTCATGTTAAAATAGAAATAACTATTGCAAAGCTAATTAGAACAAAAATTGTGGCGCCATCTACTGCGGCATAGTCACGCTGAGCAAAATGAAGTGACACTCTGTTAATGCAAAAGAAATGTATTTTCCCCACAACAAAATATTGCAGAATTTTATGTAAATAATATAATATACCGATTTATTTCTAACATGCAGTTACTATGTATATACATACATATATATAATATATATATAAAGTTCATATCGGATGCTATATCTATAAAGGGGCTAGGTCCAAAAATGGATCGATCCTGATCATGTTTGGTAAAGTCTCTTGTATTTTGCAAAAATATGTACAAACAAAATTTGAGAAGAATCAGTGCAATATTTTTGTTTTTTAATAGATTTAACTGAAGATCGGGAAGCAGTTCTATATGGGGTCAAAGGGATCATTTTTGGACTACTCATTAGTGGATGTAATGAACGCATACAAACCCAATTTGAGTAAGAACTATATGACAATTTGGATCTTATGGCAATTTATGTCGATTTCATATGGGTAATTTGTATGGGGGCTAGGTCTGAACATGGACCGATTCTCACCAATTTCAATAGCGTTCATCCCATGGCCGATAAAAGCTTACATACCAAATTTCATCAAAATATATTCATATTTGCGACCTGCAGTTTGATTACAAGCTTTACATGGACACACAGACGGACGAACGGACGGACGGACGAACGGACGGACATTGTTAAATCAACTCAGAAAGTGATTCTGATTCGATCGGTATAATTAAAGATGGGTCTAGATCAAATATTTTTGGTTGTTACAAACAGCAGCACAAAGTCATTATACCCAAACCACATAGTGGTATAGGGTATAAAAACATCATAAAACAAAAACTTAATACCCAAATTTTAGAATCAAGCTGAAAAATAAAGATGAATTTTTATTTACGAAAACAAATTTATGGTAAAATAGTCGTTTTTAAGTGAAAGGCCGTAAGTCCTCATCTTCTTTCGATTAAAAGGCCGCTCTTAATAGTTTATTTTTCAGTGGATAACAAATAAGTCCAAATATTGCTAAACATTTTCTGCATCTCCAAATCACTAATAAAAACAATAATAACTTTTCGGTTTTGTAGGGTAAACTATTTTTTAATTCTGAATTTCAATAGATATTTTCTGAAATTCAATTGATATTTTCTGAAAAACATTTGATAATTTCTGAAATACCTTTGATGTTTTCTGAAATATATTTGATACTTTCTGAAATACATTTGATGTTTTCTGAAATACATTTGATACTTTCTGAAATACAATTGGAAAAGGTGTAGATGTTTACACATCTCCACTGTGATCGGACTCACATTGATTTTTTTTTTCTGGTGCGAACATAACACAATTCAATCTGCTTAAAACAGAAGGTAGTTTCTTCAACATATTACATATATAATCGGGATTATCGCTACATCTGATGGCTACTTGATTTAAAGCAAGATTTTTCTCAATTTTGAATTCTCTAGTCCACTTTTCTATTATAAACTTCAGCTTTACTGCAAGTTTTATATCATTCATGGATGTACACTCTCACATTTTGATTTGATCAGGCTCAGTAAGCTTTGTATTTACCTCATTTTTATCTTTATTTCCTCTTTTAGTTTTCTTTTCATTTTCTCTTTTAGTTTCGTTCTTGTTTTCTTCGGCTTGTATCATTTTCTTCTTCATATTTCTCGTTATTACCAGCGATTTTTTATATTTTCATCATTATTTTGAGGTGTCATTGTTCTTAATTTATTGGAATCTAATTGTATTCTAGATAGATACATGTGTGTTGTTTTTTCTATTTTTGTAAACTATCTGGAAATCGTAATCAGATAATTCTAGTCGAATTCTAGTCAATTGGGAACGTGGATTTTTATTTGTAAATAGTGCAATGAGTGGACGATGGTCGGTTACTACGATAAATTTTCTACCGAATAGGTAAGGTCTGAAAAATTGTATACCCCAGTGTATATCAAGTATATCTTTTTCGATTACCGACTTGTTTCTATCGTGTTTGTTCAGCGAACGACTGGCAAAAGATATTGGTCTATTTTATCCAATTTCTCCCTGTGACAACACGACTCCTAACGCAAAATCAGATGCGTCAGTTGTCAGTATGAATGGTTTTTCGAAATTAGGGTATTGTAAAATGGGTGGACTTATTAGTCTATTCCTCAGTGTTTCAAACGCGGTTTCACATTGTTCTGTCCATTCGAATTTTTGACCTTTTTTCAATAATTTGCTCATACAATTTGCTATGTCCGCAAAATTTTCTATGAATCATCTGTAGTAGTTACAAAATGCTACAAATCTTCTAACATCGTCGTTTTTTGGTACAGGATATTTTCTTATTGCATCAAATTTTTCTGGATCTGGTTGTATACCATTTGGTGTTATTAAATGTCCAAGATATACCACTTCAGGTTTTAAGAAACAACAATTACTAGCGTTCAGCTTTAAGTTATATTTCTGTAATTTATTAAAAACTTTTATCAGATTAGTGTTATGGTGATTAAGACTGCAGCCAAAAACTATGATATCATCTACATAAAGGAAAGCTTCAGATTCTAAGCCAGATAAGGCTATTGTCAGCATGCGTTGAAAGCTATTCGATGATATTTTTAGACCGAAAGGTAGTCTTGTGTATTGGTAATGACCAGTTGGTGTAGAAAATGCTGTGTAAGGACGTGATTGATGGTCAAGTTCGATTTGGTGAAAAGAAATTGTCATGTCCAATGTTGAAAAATATTTAGCTCCACCCAATTTTTCCAAAATGGCGTCTAAACGTGTTAAAGGAAATTTGTCATTTAATTTTCTGAAGTCGACAACTAATCTCCATTTCTTTAAATCCGTCTGTCCCTTCTTTGGAACTAACAAAAGTGGTGAGTTGTACGGACTTATAGATGGTTCAATGATTTTATTCTCTAAAAGTTTTTGAACTTGCGAATTTATTTCCGTTATTTGTGCTTGTGGTAATCCATAATTCTTTATGTATACTGGACTATTATCATTCAAATTTATTGTCTGTCTGTAAAAATTGTTGGCAGTTAATTCTTCATCTTCCATGTGAAATATTGATTGATATTCTTTCAGTATCGAGATGAGTTTATCTCTGTTCTCATTATCTGATTCACGCAATTCAAAGTAATTCAATAATTTTATAAATCTTTCCTGTGTATAAAAATTTCTATTTTTCTTCTTGTTATATGAACATATCTGATAGTTTCGTAGTGGTCTAGTTTCAATTTTTAAATTGTTTATCGTAACTATCTTGTCCGTTACATTTAATAATTTTATGTGCTGATTGCCATTTTGGTATTATTCCTCCAGTTCAATATTAAATGGTATTACTATTTCACTTCGATGTGGTATTCCTACTCTGTTAATTTTAAAAGTATTGGAATCATTATCATGTCATTATTAATATTGAATGTTAACACATATCTGTCATAATCTATATTGCATCTATATTTTGAATGAAAATCCCTTCTTAGAATTCCATCTGCCTTTATCGGAAAATTGTCCTCTACTTGTATTCTTTGTATGATAATATTATTGTCGATATTAATGTTAATATTTGTAGAACCCAGTGATTTAATAATTTCTTCAGAAATTCCTGTTAGATTGCAGTAGTCATCCTGGGTTGCCTCATAACTCGTTCAAAATTTATTCATACACAAAGAGACATCAGCTCCCGTGTCTATCAAAAATGTGAATTCATTATCTTATCTCCAATGTTTAATCTAACGTAGTTTCTGAGTTCGGATGATATGCTAACTACTTTGTTATTTTCTAATAACTTATCCCCACTGGAGACTCTATTTCCTCGGTCTCCGGGTCTTGTAAGTTTCCCTACACTTGATTTATGTTGCGATTTCTATTACTGTTATTTGAACTCCTTTGGTCTGTTGTTGTTGTTGTTGTTATTGTTCCTATTGCCATTATTAGCAAGAATCATATATAATAGAGGATGTGCAAACCATGATTTTGTGACATGAACAAGAGGGAAGAGATTGGAACCAACATCGGACAGAGAATTGCGACATAGAAAAATGAATCTGGAAGCAAATTGTTTGACATACATTGTTTGTGTCACAATGTTAAGATAAAAATTTTAAGATAATTGATATATGGAAGATCATTTGAACAAAAACAATATGTCGTTTGAGACATACAATATACATAAATATAAATTCTATATGGGAAAAAATTTAAAAGTTTCAATTTTTAAACATTTCATCGATTTAAGTTTTTTTTTTGCCAATTTTCATGCTACATTTCTATTAACATGAAAACATGCTTCAAATAAAAATCTCAACTAGAACAACAATTTCAAATACAAATAAGGAAAGAAAAGTTTATTTTTTTTAACAAAAAAAATTAAAATAAATAGTTCGTAAAAACAATTCATAATTCATAAGCAAATTTTAACGATTCTAAAAACGAGGAGAGCAATTATGAATATGGAATCTCAACATTGCACGCAAGGATAAGGTAAATTGAGTTTTTGCCAAAATTGGAGTATAACCTTCCACAAAAGGAGGAACACTTTGATGCAACTACATTAGATAAGGATATGCCAATAATCAGAAAGAACCGAATAGAGGATGAGTTTTTCAAAGAAATTGGACTAAAAGTAGACTACCCCAGGTACGAATACAAACAATGGAAACACATCGCGGAGATTTTTTGAAAATGATAAGGCAGTAACTTGAATAACTGGAATTAACAATCAAATCATTAAAACACTGGGAACGATTTTGAATGTCTAAACTGCAAAGAAAGGGTTAATTCTACAAAATATGGAGATTATGCTTCGAAAACTGCATTACTTTTGGTGGAAATGTATCCACTGAGGACACCGACAGTCAACAAAATACTGGCGCATGGCAAAAATATAATTGAATATCAGTCTTTGCCAATTGGATAGTTTTCCGAAGAAGCTCAGGAGTCCCTCAACAAATTTTATAAAAAATATAGATGCTCGAACACGTTCAAAGCATCAAGGGTGAGCCAAAATGAGAACATCTTGAACATGTTGGCATATTCCGACCCACTATTTCATCTCTGCGACAAGTAAAGTCACAAAAAAGTAAGAATCCAATAATTGTAGTTCAGAAATGATTAGTCTATTAGAGATACCTTCTGTTATGTATTATGATAATTATTTTGAAGCAATTTGAAAAAATAAAGTCGAAAAATATTAATTTTCTTTATTTATTTTTTATTTATGTATAATAATTTTAAAACATAAAACCCTGAAAAAAAAAAATGGTTAGAAGTCAAGTTTTCTTGTTAAAATAAACATGATTTTTTCATGCCGTTAACAAATTTCATCTCTGATAACCTATAAGCAAGCATCTAGAGGGCGTTGTTCAAATACTGATTCCATAGGTTGGACGATTTTCTATATATGTCTTTTAACTCATTTGATTATCTCAATTGGTTCAAAAGTTATGCTTTTTGCAGCGAAAAAAACTCATATTGCGCCACTGTGCAGCGATGGAATAATAAATAAATAATAAAATAATCGGTATTGCAAAATTAGAAACTATCTAATCGTGTGATAGGCGCTGCATATGTAGTATTCTTGCGTCTGGCAACTACGATATTATACTGTTTTTGCTCCCGTCTTCTATGACGATAATATTGCAATTCGTCTCTTTGTTTTGAAGAAAAAAGAAAAAAAGTTCATAATTAAAAAAAAAAATATTGTGAAATAATGGAGGAACTATTAAATGAAGTAGTAACGCAGAATGACCTAGAGGTAGATATAATTTACGGTGGCCATAGTTTTTTTTAACAATAGAATACATATGTTCCTACTAATTATAGAAATTCGAGAAAAAATATGCCCAAGAACTTGAATTGGATGGAGAAGTCTCAACTGAAACTAAATTTGGGTATGCGATCTGTTTAGTTCGCAGCAGATACACGAATGATATTAGAAAGGTAACTATGTACTGTCAGAAACCAATAAAAAAAGGAATTATCTATGATGATTCACAAAGTGCGAATATAAGATTACCAGTCTCACTCCGATGTATTTAATATTAGGGCATTATGCTGTTAGAGGATTTAGCGCGTGTACATCCAGATGGAAAGCGTGATTACATATACTATTTAGCATTTGGCAGTGCTCGATTAAAGAATTATTCAGAAGGACTTAAATACTGTCGAGCCTTTTTAGAAATCGAATCTAATGATCAAGTACGCTCGTTGGAGGTCAGTTTAACAAGAAACACAGAAAATTGGCACTATTTTGCTTTATTTTACATATACTCGTTAGGCATATATACGAAAACAAAGTGATATGGAAATGGCAAAGGGTGTGGCAGTAGCTGGTGGTGCTGCTCTTGTGTTGGGAGGAATTCTTGGACTTGGAATTGCATTAGCAAAAAAGTAATGACCAAAATTGATTCTCAACATTTATCAATCACACAGCACACTGCATGTAGGCATATTTTTTCATTTTGTTATTTACTAATTTTTCTTCCCATTTTTATTAATTTAAATGTCTAAATTGATACTAATTAGCCTTAGAGTATCATCAGATGTGATATATAATGTTGCAAATATTTTTCATTTGTGTTTGATATAAAAAAATAATCATATGTATTTTCTTTTTTTTTTAGTAAAAAACGCAATAAATAAACGCAGCAGGTATTACTACTACCGAAAAAAGTATTCACTACACTGGATTCTCCAAATACCTAAAAAAACATAAAAAAGCACCATAACGTTTCTCGAGATGTTTTTGTTGTTGTTGCGTAACTATACACATATATTTGTGTGTGATATTTAATATAAGTGATATCTTTGTTTTTATTATTCATACTTTTTGCAATTATAAAAATATGTACATACACACTAATATTAATTTATTTTTAGTTCACAATTCTTAAATCAAACATAAAAATTTATGTAGAATTTATTTTGATCGGAATATAAACAAAAACTAAAACTTAAATATTTTTGTATTAGTTCTAGGTACCTTGATTGGTAATACAATTTTTTATATATACCTCTGATCATAATCCGAGTTCAATCATGGGTTATCTCTTTGTAGTCGCTCTAGACGGAGTATACGATACCTTATACCATGAGCTTAGAGAAAGGGTCTAAGGTACAACTAATTGAATATGGAAAATAAGCATACCCGTGTTCTGTATTTTATGTGAAAAGTTCTCAAATCGAAAAAGTATGAAACAAATCCCACTGTTTTTCGATTTGTGAGTAAAAACTGTGTGTATTTTAATGTGAAAAGTTACAACACTGGTTACGTTCTTATTGGAATATTCCAAGACAGCTGTCAACAAAATAAAAACAGACAAAGCAATTAAATGTAAACATAAAAATTTTTAGAACAAAAAAAAACGAAAAATTTAATTTAACAATAACATTTTTATTTACTAATTAAAAAAATAGAGATAACGGAACAAAAAGAATTAAATTTTATATATTATGTAAATCTCAATAGACATCACAATAAATTTAATTATATACATTCAATATATAGAATTATGTTACATAAAACTATTACTCCTGATTTTGGCGTAACCGAATCACCATCAACAGCATCCGTCGTGATAATGGTCAGAATTTGCTCTTCAAAAGAGCTTATACGTACGGGTACGTTCTTGAAAGATCCACCATCGATTTTGTTCATGACGTGTACTGTGTCAGCGGGACAAGATATTTTTGTTACGGGCATCGCAATCAAAAATGCAACTCTGACAGAGTTGTAAAAAAGGAAAAAAATCAACGAAGGCAAAACAGCTTATTTCAACTCTGAATGCGGGAAGTTGGTTGTAATTGGGTTTGTTGATGGCATTTCCTGTCTTTTCATATCGATTCGCCGAAGAGACCAGACAGCAGAGGAGTGTGGTTAGCATCTAGTACATGGGAAAAAAAGAAAAACGTGAGAAGAAATAAAGTACAAATAAAAAGGGAACCAATAGTCAGAGATAAAATAGTCTCCTGGCACCATCTAGCATACAGTCTACATCAACTCCGGCTACAATATAGGAGGCAGAAGAATCACCTCTCATGCCGATGTCACAGGATTTGAAAAAAAAAAACAGATAACTCGCGGTAACGTTTTATGACCTAATCAAAATCCCCTTAAACTTTAACGCAATTTGTCCACAGGTAGTGAAAAGCACCACATAGATGTCTGCGGTAGCAAAAATTTATTTCGTGTAATTTTGGATCAGTTGGAAGAGTCGAAACTGGCGAAGACGAACAGTGATATATAGCAGGGATGGCATACAACAACGCCAAACAACAATAACCGCCTAACCATTAGCCTTAGGCATTTCGGTAACGTCATCCATGCCATTCGCCTCAACAAGGCCACAAATGCCTAACCTTTCCGCAGTTAAAGACACTTATACCACCCCCCTTCATGGGTATCATCATCACCATCGAAGACCACCTGTCGAAAACAGCACACTAACAATCCACACATTACGACAGTTACAGCCTCATCAACAGCATCATCCCGTTCAACAAAATCATCCATATAGCAGCATTTTCATTTCAACAAAATCGTCCAGCAGCATCATCCATTTCAACAGAATCATCCATACATCAGCAGCATTACTATCTACAATAAAATAATTCACTACAACAAAGCCACCCACAACAAAATCACGAATAAGATAAGTACAGTAGTAGTAGATAGTTTGTAACCTTTTGAATTTTTGCTAAAAGAAGAGAAAAACAAACAAACCAAATTCATAATTGATGATGCACCCACACGCCGTTTGGTGATGATTTAAATCCATAAGCTTTAACCACAGTCCAGATTTTGACAGTTTTGAACTGCCATCAACGGTAGTAAAATACCCTAGCGGGTCTCTAATCCGACAATTTTTATATTTTACATAAAATACACGATAAGAGGTGCGTCTGGCCGCCGTACTGTACGTACGGTCATAAGTTCATAAAGCAACTTTTTATGAATTTTTTAACCGAATCCTTTATTCACTGGCTGTTCGTCATACTTAGCATCGTTGAGCATCACTACAAAATTGACAGCTAATTTAAAAGTGAGGAATCACCCTAATCCACCGGCCGTTAAGAAACCCTTAACACAACCACTAAAATTTTGACAGAGTCACTGGGTACGAAATAAGCTGGGGTTTTGATCTAAAGATAAAAAATATATATATAAATATATACCAACCCCAATTGTAGTACAGACACAAATTCAGAATTTTTTTTTTAATAATTTATATTTCTATTTACTGTAAACTAAGAAGAGAAAACAGTGTAAATCAAAATATCGATGTTCGTTTCGGTTGAGAAACCCATGAAACCACAGCATAGTTATAGGAGAAGCGTAGATTTATATTCTTACAGAAACCAATTGTATCCAACATATTAATAAAATTCTACATATCTGTGGATATATATGTATATGCATGGGCAGATATATATATATGGTAGATAACCACCCACTCACATAGCAAGAAAGAAAACAAAAACCATATATGTAAATATGTATGCGCGTGCGTATAGATATGTATCAAACATAATTGACTTAAAATATCAGCGAAGCGGGGTTAGCGAACAAGTTCAGGTTCAAAAACCTAACTTAGCCTAAAAAGGCTTACAAAAATTCGTAGGATATTATACGGGCTCCCGGATCAAATTAATTGATAGGATATCGGGTCGGATATCTTTCGTGTTCATTTGTCAAGGTCGCACAGGGCGTCCACAGCCTGAAACCCAGCCTGTAGTAGCTTTTGAAAGGGGAGCCCAATACTGATTGGGGGAACATTTCACTTGGGAAAGAGTCGTGGCAAAGGGGATCCACCTTCACTGGTATACTCGCTTATCGGGTCATAATCCGTGGAGCAACCATATTTTTGTCGGAGCGCCTCCTACACTCCCTAGGGCTATAGTTCCATTTAGTCCAAATGGATGTACGAATCTTCTGAGGATCAGAGGTTTCGGGCGAAATATTATTCCTCGCACGTCGTACGTCGATGCAATGGAGTGTAAGCAAAGACCGAATAGGTTATTTTAAGTTTTATTATTTAAATTCTTATTAATTTTCAAAGAATCTCGATAGCTTCAGGAAATAAAGTTAGCTGCAACCCCAAGGGGTGAATAAAAATTGTTTCAAGTACGTTTTGGTCCGCAATAATTTTTGATAGCGTATGCGTGATAGTTTATCTGAAAGTAGTGCTTTCATTGGAGAGTGATCCGCATCCTCCGAATTTCAATTTTGATGACACCGTACCGGGGGTCAAAATTCAATTTCGTTTGATTAGTGGAATATAAACTTGGCCCTAACTTTTGATTGTCAAAGAGTTATTGTATGGTGAAATAATCCCATTTACGCGTCCGGTAATTTTCTCGTTAAGATCCGTTTCATGCCACTAAGCTATCCAAAAATAGTTGAGGCGGCATAGGCTTGCCAATCTTTTTGTCCAAACTAAAGAAACAAAAAAAAAAAAAAAATATAATAGAAAAATAAAATGTTCAATAGAAATAAAATAAGATTTTGACTATTAGTGCATAAGTTGAAAGAAATAAGACACGTTGAATTGCAATTCATACCTAGCTGTAAACACCAATAGATATATGTATAAGACCTTTCAAAAAAATATTAAACAAAAAAAAAAAATTTTATATTTAGAAATCACACTTAAGAAAAACAAAAAAAGAAAAACCACTGTCAATATTAACATTAAGTAGCATTAAACTTATCATTGTGTACATATTTATACATCTAACATAGTAAGAAGAAGCATTGTAAAATTTGGAGATATAAATGCCTGTATGGATATGTTGTATTTGAATTTAAAATCTTTCACTTTTTTTTAGTCATGGCTAATTAATGATCGAGAGGTAAGTGTCGAAAGGTGATAGTGGTGAAAAAGGGGTAACTTAAATAAACAAGGCCTAAGTTACCATGGTTTAGTGGAGGGTATGGTAGACGAACTACAGCTAAGTCTACCCCATGAAAGACAGGTGACCATAATTTTTATTTTTTTTGCAAATTATTTGCACTGGTACAAATTTCTCTAGTCATGACCAAGACATATGCATCACTGCAACGAACCACCGCCCATGACCGCGAGTCCTAGCCGAGCACAAATTGACAAGTTGCCAGTGTGACAGTGTTGCTTATGGAATTTAAGACCTGGGGTTGTTGTTGGGGTTTTTATTTGGTGATTATACCACCGAATGTCGACACCATAAAATAGACCAACCAAACCAGATTAAAAACAATTTTTATAATTCTTTTTAGTTTAGTCAGCAGAAATGAATCATGACAGACGCTTCTCGAATATTTCATAATCTTCTCAATCAATACGAAACACGTTGCCTCCCATTAGATGTAGCGATATTCTGAGCGCTTCCTACTTGCAATTATTATTGAAGCTAATGCCTCCAAACTTTCCTCTGACGAATTCCAAATTTAAGAACATGTAGATCATAAGTTTTGGAACAAGTCTAGTTTAGTGGCTATATCCCGATTTTTTACATTTTGTTTGGAGGGGAAGGGACTTTTGGTGTGATTTAGGAGAAAATTTTTTTTTGCGGTCGAGCCTATTTTCGGAGTTATGGACCGACAAATCTTTAACATTGATTTGTACATAACTTTAGTACTTATTATCGGATTTCAGCATTGGAAAGCTTACTTGAGTGCCCCTCATTTGGTATTTCAAAATTCGAAATCCATTAACCCATTATGAACCTATTGATTTTTTTGTATTTTTAAAATTTTTTTTTCGAAAACGTCTGATTATCTCATAAACTGATCTATATAATGTTGGTATTTACACCAACTGAATGAAATCTGGGTCCACTAGCTTCATTTCGATGTATGTTTTCTGTAATTTGGGAAATTCTTTATACTTTCTGAATAATTGTAAAAAAAATATATGGTAAATGAAAAATTAACATGTTTCTTACCTTTTGTCCAATATTTATATGTTTTATGTACATATATATATTTTAAGCTACTGGATTTAAATGCATATTTCACATCGATTTCAATTGTGAGTAAATTTAACAGTTCAATTTCAAAACTTCTCACATGCATATTTTGCAGAAACACTTTTTTCTCATTTTTCTAATAAATGTGAGAAAAAAACCTTGCGTGACAGATATTTCTCACAAAATAAAGTTACAGAACCAGTCGAATGCGAGAAACAATATTTTGTATCAGTTCGCAACGTTTTTGTTTCATTTTATACGTTCCATGTGAAAACTTTCCGATGTGAGAGTCATAGCCTGTCGATATGAAAAAGTTCATATCGAATGGGGATGGACTGATCGAGACCATATTTGGAAGTCACCAATTTTTCGAAAAACTAAGTATAAGAAAAATGCAATATTTTTGTTTTTTAAAAAGATTTAGTGAAGATTCTGAAGCATTTTATATGGGGAAAATGACTAAAAATGGTCCTACAGGGTTTGTTTTTGAAGTAGTTAATGGTTGTGATAAATTCACACAAATTATTTTGAGTCGATCGGTATAAAAAAGGTGGGTTTTGGTCAGATATTTTGTCTAGTTACAAACATAAGCACAAAGTTACTAATTTTATATACTAAACTGAAAGAAATTCGAGAATGGTTTAGCTTTTAACATACCCTAGAATTGGGTAATATTATTTTCAGTCTGTCTAGTCTTATTCTTTTTTGTACAAAAAATCACTAAATAAAATAGAGTAAGTCAAATATGCCGGAAATGCGGGACAACCTTGTATTTCGAAAACTAATTATTTCGTAAATCTGGGTAAATATACACCTTACATGCCAGTTCGAATCTAATTCTCTTTACGAACGATCGTGTAAATAATTAAAGCGCTTAGAATAAAACTATTTTAAAATAAAAACAAGTGTATAACAGGGATAAAAATTTAGCGAATCTTCATGAAAAAGAAAGCTCCTTGCGAACAAGAGGATGACAAAACTTCCTCCGGGGTTTGTTAACCCGAACATCGCGTCAACTTCAAGCAACAGGTTTAGCTTGCTTGCTGGCCTCAATGATATGGACGTAACTCCTGTATCAAATATTAACGATGTTAAACAACACAAGCTGTTACGGATTGTTTTCTCTGTGTATAAACACAACACTAAAATTCGATAACTTATGACGTTTTCTTTTCTGACAAAAAATGTCGCATTTAATTGCACTTTTTTCGAAAAGTGTATTTTTTTTATATATTCTAAATTATGAGTAACCTAATTTTATACATCAATCGAAAGGTCTCAAAGTGCTGTGTTCATAAAATGCAAAATTTTTTGATTATTATCCTCTTTGAAGTCATGGGGTGAAAATATTCAAAAAAGGGGAACAGTGTGGAAATATTCTCACACTATGACGTGAAAGAAGTCAATGGCTACAATTTTTTGCGACTTGCGAGCGCTCGACTTTGAGACCTTTCGATTGATGTATAAAATAAGGTTGCTCTTAATTTAGAATATATTAGAAATACACTTTTCGAAAAAAGTGCAAATAAAATGCGACATTTTTGCCAGAAAAGAAAACGGCATTACTGTTCAACAAAATGCAACTATGTTGTTATCCTATTTCATTCTCGTACATCGCGTCGGTTTTTTTTTATTATAAAAAAAACCAATCGAACGGTGACAACTAGACTACGAAGAAAAGGAAGACAAAAGTTGTATGATATAAAGAAGTGACCCGTGGTGAAGTTGTCCAGTTGGCGGCAGATAAGTGAACATTTCGGACATACGCTGAAGGCTATTTTGGAAAGAAATCGTATCGGAAAATCAAATCGTGAAAGCAAAAAAAGGAAATGAAAAATAATTAATTTTGTGTAAAAGTTCAAGCGAAAAGTGATAAATTAAACTTCGAAGTCAACTAAAAACTTTGTAGAAAAACCTGAAAAGAAAACCTAATTTAAAAAAAAAAAAAGCAAAAAACCCTGTAAAGAGAAAGAAAATGTAAAGAAATAAATTTTGTGTAAAAAGTTGAAACGAAAGGAAAACCTGAAAAGAAAACCTAAATTTTTTAAAACCTGCAAAGAAAAAGAAAATGTAAAGTAATTATCTTTGTGCAAAAGTGAAACGATCGGTGAAAACTTAAATTTCGATGTCAACTAAAAACTTTGCAGAAAAACCTGAAAAGAAAACCTAAATTTTTAAAACCCTGTAAAGAGAAAGAAAATGTAAAGAAATAGATTTTGTGTAAAAGTTGAAACGAAAAGAAAACCTACATTTTTAAAAACCTGTAAAGAAAAAGGGTATGTAAAGTAATAATTTCTGTGTAAAAAGTTGAAACTTAAATTTTGATGTAAATTGAAAAACTCTATGGAGAAAAACTGAAAGAAAATGTGTATCATAAATTGTGTCGAAAAACCTGAAAAGAAAACCTAAATTTTTAAAACCTGTAAAAAAAAGGAAATGCAAAGTAATAATTTTTGTGTTAAAAGTTGAAACTTAAATTTTGATGTAAATTGAAAAACTCTATAGAGAAAAACTGAAAGAAAATGTATATCATAAATTGTGTTGAAAAAACCTGAAAAGAAAACTAAATTTTTTTTTTTAAATCTGCAAAGAAAACAAATAGAATCAGTGAAATTTTGGTAGAAAAAAACTGACAAGAAACCCAGAAATTTTATGTAAAATATACATAAGAAAAAAAAAAAATAAATTAAATTTAAAAACTGATAGCGAAGAAAGACATACAAATTGTTAAATTAACCTGTAAAATTTTAAATATTAAAAACTGAAAATTTATAAATTAGCCTGAAAAGACGAGAAACTTACAAACTACACCAAAAGTACAATAAAATACCAAAACTACAAAAAAAAATTAAATATATGACAACAGTTGCAACAAACCAGCATAACCACAACCCCAGCGCCAGGCGACAACGACAAGCAGCACCAAGAGGCAAAATCACCATGTTAAGTAAAACCATTATTATTGATCTTTTCTTATATATATACTTGCTTAGTTTTTCTAATCTTATAATTAATAAATAAATAAAAATTTTTTTTGTTCCAAAGTAAAAACCAAAAACCATAAAAAACCAGAAATTTTTTTTTTAAATCACTATTTGTTTGCGCAGAAGATTGTATTTAATTTAAATGTAAACCTAGATTAAGAAATTCATTTATATTAATCATATCTATAACTAAAATTTGTAAGTAAAGATTAATATAAAACAAAACCCAAAATTTAGATACAATAAAAAATTTAAAATTTATTTTAAATTTGAAATGAAACAGTAATTGAATATTTATTTGAGAGGAGTGTCAGGGTACAATGGTAGGTATAGGAGGGCACAGGAAGAGGACGAACATTAGGATTTTTTTTAATTTTTTTTTCTAAACTTCGGGTTTTGAATGGCAGGTTTAGTTATATGCTTACGCGTCAAGAAAACGGGTCAAAGGACTTACCACCTTGATAGAGCTAGTTAGGGCGAAATTTAGATCTTTTCCATGCCACTTTAATCCTTTTTTTAAATTTTCTTACCAAGCAGCGCGTAACATATATGGTGCCCAACGAAAATGCTGCCCGCAAGGTATGCGTAAATTAGTTTTTATTTAAAATGTTCTCTTCTGTGATCAGTATCGGTTATACAATTTTTTTGCTACTTAAATTTTTCTCACTGTATTGGCATTAGTCATGATTTTTTTGAAAATTAGCCCTAATATCATTTGCGATGTAAAATACGAGAGCAAAGTTGGTAATAAAGTCAGAACATACAATATTAACATCACTTACATTTTGTTTTGAATTTGAGAACTTATAAGTCCGTGCTAAGACCGTGTATAAGACCCCAACTTCAGTGGAAATTTTAATGTTCGATATAAAGTTGTTTAAGTCCTTGTCCGACTGGCAACATGGGTAGGAAAGTTGCGAGACACTAAGTTTCGAACAAAGGAGCGAAAAAGAAAAAAATATTACATTTGTTGCGTCTAAACATAACGTAATATAAAAATTTCTCAAAGTGTAAGCATTGGCAACGCATATTGTCAACGTTCAATGCATCGCAAAGAATTTGATCAACATAATGACAACACTGGCTGTAGGTTGTAACATAAAACAAAAAAAAAAAAAACCCAGCTAAGTCGATTCTGCTTAAGTTTATTTAATACGTTTTTTACGATCCTTGAATAAAGCCGTCAGCAAGTGTTTCTGTAAAGTAAATTAAATAAATTAAACCATATTGAATAAATTAAAGTAAATAGTAATTTGATTTAAAATTAAAATAAAAACAAATTTTGAGAATTGAAATAAATTGTTTGTTTATTTTCTTCACCATTGTAAAGAAATATAAAATACTTACACGCAAACTAACGTGTTGGAACATTGGCGCCCAACGTGGGGCAATTAAACACAAAGTTATTTAATTTTGATTGCTGCTAAATTGATAATTAAAGGACACAAATTGTTGCTGCCACTTAGTAGTGCTGCGGACTTAATTGAACATTATTCGCTGCCAACTATAAGCCCAGTTAAAGGAAATTGCTGATTGACTGTTGGATTGCTATTTAGTCTGTCAACTTGGAACTTAATTAGTGCACATAGGAAATGATAAGGTTGTATCAATACACATTGTATTCATAACAAATAAACAAACAAATAGCTTTTATTGAACTAATTGGCTTAAATCTCTAAACTTTGTCACTTCAATAGCGGTTTATTTTAAGTAAATTTGTTTAGCCGTTCACTAGGTTTCAATCATTCAAAAAAAAAAAAAAAAAACAGCGTTACTCCCATAACTCTAATTGTCCCACTAAAATAAAAACTTGGTAAACTATTCCATACACTCTACACATATACAATTAAGTCGATACACACAACTACTCTCATATACCTCACACACACAATTATTCCCATACACAGACGCACCCAATTAATCCTATGCTTCTCATATACTACACATACCATACACTTTCATAATTAATTCACATCAACAAAGTCATTTACAGACAATTCTACAACTATAATTGTTGAAATCTTTTTTTTAGAAAAATTCTCCTCGTCGTTCTGGTTGGAAAACACAGCGCAGTGTCGGAAAACTAAAAAACGATCAAATTTGAATGAAAGTATAATAGACAAAGTGTGAATTATAATTAAAAAAAAAAATCATATTTAATAAAGTTTTTAAATTAAACAGAAATAATTGTTGGTAAATTGGTATAGGAAATAATTTTTGGAAATTGGCTTAAGGAGAAGATAAGTTTGACTTTGTATTTAAAAGGAAAGTTCTCTTTAAATAAAGGTCTGTATGTAGGTATATATAATCCTGAATTATATTCGCTAAACAGACATTTTAATAAACAAATCGACTTTAATAAGGAGCACCAATCATGTCAAATAACGAAAACTTGGCAATATTGCAAAAGCAGCGATCTGCACAAGGTAATATAACAAGGTAATATAACTCGCATTAAGAATATGTATCAAGATGGGTCAGCATCTTTGAATCCTATTGATGTGGAATGTAGATTACAGATTTTAAATTCATACGTTAAACAATTAATGGCTTATCAAACTGAAATTGAAAGGTTATGCCCTGAAGATAATAAGACATTTACATTAGTTCCAAGGCATTATTACTATCAAAGTTAGGCAATCGCAGACCAAGTGGTTCTCACGACTATACTATGAACATACCACACCCTCCTGAAAATCGGCTTCCTCATTTAAAAATCCCAAAATTTAGTGGAAAATACTCGGAATATAAGAACTTTATTACTTGCTTCAATAATTTAGTCAATGATGACCCAACGCTGTCTACAATCGAGAAGTTTAATCATTTGATTAATAGCCTTCAAGATGATGGGTTGCGTACGGTGAAAGCGTTTCAAGTTAATGAAGAGAATTACGTTAGTGCATTACAAAGATTAGCCGATAGGTATGATAATAATTCTTTGATATTTCAGGATCATATTGCCTCATTATTCAATTTGAGAAAAATGAACAAGCCTTGCGCTTCACATTTAAGAAACATAGTAGATACAGTTTCAGCCATTTTAGATTCCCTGTCAAACATTGGAACTGATAAGGATATAACGCACGCGATAATAATTCATTTAGTATTATCAAAACTAGACGTAGATTCAAAGGTTAAATGGGATTAGCAATTGGATTATAGAATACTACCTAAATGGAGTGATTGTGCGTCAGTTCTAATAAAACGTTGTCAATTTTTGGAAGTAAGTGAAGACAGGTTCACGAAGTCTGAGCAAAGTTCGTACAAACAGTTTAAACCTAGGACAAATAACAATAATAGTTTAAAAGAAAAAAGAAATTCCACATTTACATTCGCCTGCGCTGAGTCTAAATCGGAAGAGTGCTTATTTTGTTCCAGCAAGGATCATTCAATTGATTCTTGCTCTTTATTTCCAACGTATAAATTATGTATAAATTGTTTAAAATTTGGACACTCATCATATTTTATTACATAACGAAGATTTGATAAAACAGTACGATTCAGCTGCTATAAATAATAATAGTTCAGCACAATGGTCACATAATATAAACGCTGCTGCTAATAACAGTTCAGGCCAACGTTTTCAAATACCTGCTGCTATAAATAGTAGTTCAGCCCAATGCAATCAAAACTATTCCAATTCAAATGGAACTATTAATCGCAATCAGGTACTGTTGTCAAATTCAAAAACTAATGCAGGAAATATTTCGAATGCATCATCAATGTTTGCCTATAGAGATGATCAACAAGTTATTCTAGCTACTGCCATTGTACAGCGGAAGGACAAATGTGGGAAATACCAGTTAGCACGAGCGTTGTTGGACTCTGGTTCTCAAATTAATTTAGTATCAGAGGAAATAGCTCAGCGACTTTCATTGAAACGATTTGATACTGATTTAAATATTATTGGCGTAGGAAATAATAACCGTAGAGTGAGGCAAAGCCTCAGTACATATGTCAAGTCATGTATAAATGATTTCGAGTTTTGGACCCAGTTTTATGTGATAAAGGCAACAACTAGTAAACAACCCAGTGAGGAAATTGATAAAAATAACTTTGGAATTCCTGCCAACATTGTATTGGCAGATCCACACTTCGACAAACCGCAGAAAATAGATATTTTAATAGGAGCTGAGTCGTTTTTTGAGCTGTTGTCAGTCGGACAGATAAAACTAGGACCATTTCTACCTATTTTACAGAAAACACTTCTAGGATGGATTGTATCAGGAAAATATGAATTAGGCCATAGTCCACGAACACAATCATGCCAATTTATAGCAAATAGCGAAGAATATAATTTAGGTTTGCTCAACGATTTAGTACAAAGATTTTGGGAACTAGAACAAGTGCCAATGTGTAGCAAATTAACAGAGGAGTAGTTACTTTGTGAAAGTTATTTCGATAAAACTACTTGTAGAATTGAAGACGGTAGATTCGAAGTTCGGTTGCCTTTTAAAACTGACCCAAAGGTATTAGGAAATTCCTATGAAATAGCAAAGCGTCGCTTTCTTGCGCTTGAACGAAAGGTTTCGAAAAATCAAGAAATGAAGGAAATGTATGTAACTTTTATGAAGGAATATTTGAATCTTGAACATATGTCTCTAAGCAACACTGCCATTCCAAGTTCGCCTCACTATTTCATTCCGCATCAGTGCGTAATAAGAGCTCACAGTACCACTACGAAATTAAGAGTTGTATTTGATGCGTCAAGTAAAACATCAACTCAGATATCACTTAATGAGACTCTGTTGGTCGGCCCTACCATACAGGAAGACTTATTTTCGATATTGTTGAGATTCAGATTAAATAAATTTGCCATTACGGCTGATATTACAAAAATGTACAGACAAGTCGAAGTCCACAAAGACGATCGTAAGTTTCAATTGATTGTATGGCGCGAAAATCCAGATTTACTAATACAAACATACGAATTAAATACAGTCACTTATGGTACTGCTCCCGCGCCTTTTCTTGCGATTAGATGCCTTAAAGAAATAAGTGATATCTTTAAAAACGTTTATCCTCTTGGGTCTAATATTATAGCCAATGACTTCTATGTTGACGATTTATTAACTGGAGCAGATAACGTTGAAACTTTGTCACAAATTCATAAAGAAGTCACTCAAATTCTGAATTCATGTGGATTCAACTTGGCTAAGTGGTATTCAAATTGTAAAAATTATAAAAATGATGAGCTCTTGAGGCATTTAGAGTTAAATGACTCTGATTCAACTAGAGCTCTTGGGATCAAATGGAAACTAGAAGAAGATTTTTTATATTTTCATTTAGATAATAATTTTGGAAATCTTCCAGCTACAAAACGAAATATTTTGTCAATCTCGTCTCGTTTATTCGATCCACTCGGGTTGCTAGCCCCTATTGTAATTAAGGCAAAAATTCTCTTACAAGAAATATGGGAAAATAATCTGGATTGGGATGAATCAATTCCCCAAAACTTGGATACATCGTGGCAAAATTTTAAAGCAATCCTTTCGCAGATTGTCTCAATAGCGATACCTAGATTTGTTGGTACTATATTAAATTCTAGCATACAAATACATGGATTTACTGACGCTTCAATGCGAGCGTACGGTTGCTGTATATATGTGAGATATAACGATACACAAGGTATAAAAGCGCGATTGTTAGTTGCGAAATCGAAAGTTGCACCTTCAAAGAAAGTTAAAACATTACTTCGCTTAGAATTGTGCGCTGCGCATTTATTATCAAAATTGTGGCATGTGGGAAAACTTAAACTTGCTAAATTTATAATAGAGGACGTAATATTTTGGAGTGATTCAGAAATAGTTCTTCATTGGATTAAAACCCATCCATCTTTGTTACACACATTTGTTAGTAATCGGCTATCTGAAATTCAGCAAAAATCTTCTGACGCTATTTGGCGATATGTACCATCTGCTCATAATCCTGCTGATATTGTTTCACGCGGATGCGACGTTAATGAAATAAAAGAGTCAATATGGTTTTCAGGGCCGGAGTTTCTCAGCTGTAAGTCGAAAGATTAGCCGAAAAATCCGCATTTCGAATTGTCTCCCGAATCTTTAAAGTTAGAGAAAAAGAATTTAGGAAATGAAAACCCTAAAAGTTCGGCAATAAATACAGAATCGCAAGTATCAGTCAATAAATGCATTAAGGAGAAAGATTCAGAGAATAGAGTACTAGAGATGATTGAAAAAACATCGTCATCTAAAAAGATGATTCGAATAATTGCATATATCTTTAGATTCATAAGAGTATGAAAAATAATTTACGCACTAAGACGCAGCTTGGTGAGAATGTTGAAACACTAAGTGTAAAAGAATTAGATTTTTCGTTTTTAAAAATTGTTGAAATGATTCAGAATTGTGAATTCAATGAGGAAATTTGTATTTTGAAAAATTCTCCCTTATCAAAACAGAATAAAATTCAAAGGTTAAATCCTTTTATTCAGCAATACATCACTGATGAAATAAGTATAACGTTATTAAGAGTTGGAGGTCGTTTGAGCAAGTCCTTGCTTCCGTATAACGCAAAATTCCCTTTGCTGTTGAAAAGAACATCACATTTCGTTAAAATCTATTTTTTTGATTTACACAAGTCGAACTGTCATGGGGGTCCTAAAGCATTAATTGGTATTTCACGTGAGAAAATTTGGGTAGTAAATGCTCGTAGCTTGGCACGACAAACAGTAAATAGTTGTATGACGTGTTTCTATTTTCGGCCTAAACTAGCTTCGCAAATCATGGCAGATTTGCCTCGTGATAGAGTAACAAGTTGTCGTCCGTTCTGGGTATGTGATGTCGATTTGTGTGGACCAATACAGACGACGTTAAGAATAAGAGGCAGGCCGCCTGTAAAAACCTATATTGACATATTTGTTTGCTTTGCTTCTAAAGCAGTTCATTTAGAAGCATTATCAGATTTACAAACTGATACTTTTCTCTTTACTTTAAATAGGTTTGTGAGCAGAAGGAGTCTACCAAAGACGATTTGGTGCGACAACGCCACAAATTTCGTCGGAACCGCCAGATTGTGGAGCGAGAAGGACAAAGCACGAGTGCAGCAAACAACAGCAGAGAAGGGAATGGAATTTCGATTCATCCCACCACGAGCACCACACTTCGGAGGACTGTGGGAAGCAGCGATGAAGTCTGCGAAATCGTTACTGCTCCGAACAATAGGCAAGGCGAATCTAACATTCGAAGAGCTAACCACCGTTTTAGCAGACATACAGGCGGTACTCAATTCAAGGGGAATTGTGGCGCTAACAGAAGACCCAAACGATGAAATGGCATTAACTCCAGGCCATTTATTAATCGGGTGCTCGCTCAAGGCGCTGCCAGAGATAGAAGGGCAAAACAGCAAAGCTGGCTCCTTGAAGCGGTTTCGGCAACTATCGTCGCTCAAGGCACACTTCTGGGCTGTGTGGCAGCGGGACTACATCCGGGAGTTACAACAACGCACCAAGTGGACCAGCCCCAGCGACAACGTCGAAATCGGCGATGTCGTTATCGTCCACGAAGACAATCTTCCTCCTCAGAAGTGGTTAATAGGCAAGATCACAGAAGTAGAATTCAGCGCAGATGGAAAAATACGAGTGGCCGTAGTAAAGACAGAAAACGGTTTCTATAAACGACCGATCCATAAATTGGCTCCGCTCCCAATAAATGATTTGCAGCCTGATGACAATTTACAGCCTTGCAAAGAGGGCGTGTAAGCATTGGCAACGCATATTGTCAACGTTCAATGCATCGCAAAGAATTTGATCAACATAATGACAACACTGGCTGTAGGTTGTAACATAAAACAAAAAAAAAACCCAGCTATTCGATTCTGCTTAAGTTTATTTAATACGATTTTTACGATCTTTGAATAAAGCCGTCAGCAAGTGTTTCTGTAAAGTAAATTAAATAAATTAAACCATATTGAATAAATTAAAGTAAATAGTAATTTGATTTAAAATTAAAATAAAAACAAATTTTGAGAATTGAAATAAATTGTTGGTTTATTTTCTTCACCATTGTGAAGAAATATAAAATACTGACACGCAAACTAACGTGTTGGAACAACATTCATACTGCCACTGATGTTTCTGCAAAATTAGTAATTTTTTTTTTTAATATTTACTTTTGCTTGAGACATAATATATGGCAAATTGATTGGCCAAGCGAACACGAGAAGAGTCAGAGCATTTCGTGCCTATGCATTTTCATAAAATTGTATAACCAAACTTATAAAAATATTCCTTACTATCGCCTACAGTATCCTGGCATTCCTCTTATACGAATATTCCTTATAAAAATTTTTAAATACTAATACCTACATATATATATATATATATATATGTCGGAGTATTGAATGTATTTTTGAGTATAAAACGGCAAGCGTTGACTATTATGTCAAGCTTGGGCAGAATCGACTGGCGCTACTGAATATAAAAGGAAGAATAGAGAAGGCGGAGAACAGTTTTTGTGAAACAGTAGTGGCAAGCTCGAGACTGCCTCGTTGAATTAATAAAAATAAATATTGAAAATATTTGAAAGCGATTTGAAGTTTTATTGAAAATAACTTGAAGTTGAAATAAATTTTCTGTAAATATTGAAAAACATGGAAGATTATAATTCTGAAAAGAATACTTTTACCTATTCGACATCAGAAGTGGGATATACTCAAAATAGCCTACAAAATCCAAAGCAAGTTCCTGGCTCAGAAGAAGAAAAATGGCGAACAATTTTTGAGCAGCAAAATCGTAGCTTTTTAGCTCTTGTGGAAGCGCTCAAACCATCCTCCAGCGTTGATACATATTTGTCGGAATTCAACCCAGATGTTGGAAATGCTGACGGTCGTGCCTGGTTGTCAATGGCAAACATGTGCGTCTCGGATCAGTTACCAAAATCATCCTTGATGAATATTCTTGGTCGAGCTCTGAAAGGACAAGCATCTATCTGGCTGGCTCAAATATCCTATCCGGGAATGACCTGGGTAGAATTCATGGATCTTTTTACGGCTCGCTTCGATTGTCCGGAAACCTCAGCTGCATTTTTAATCGGGTTGAACAGCAGCTGACCTAAAGAAGGGGAATGTTTATCCGCATATGTTGCCACTCTGATGACGTCTTTGATGGCTAGATGGAAGAATTTGTCTGTTGAAGAAATAGCTGTATCCACAGTATTAGCCAATCTTTCTCAATTTGAGCCAAGAGTACATCGCATGTCTTTTACGGCTGATATTGGTACAAGGAATCTGCTACAAAGAGAACTAAAGGCTATGTCTTTCTTGAAGAGGAAAGTTACAACACGTCAGTGGCCATGATGCAAAAAGGAGCAAGGTATCAACATCATTGCAAGGCATTAAATGCTTTAACTGTGGCCAACAAGGACATAAGGCGACACAATGCAGACTAAAAAGAAGAGACTCGAATGCTTTGAATTGGTTGAACAACAAGGATTTAAAAAACTCAACGAAGCCAGTAACATGTTTCAACTGTCAAGAGACTGGTCATTACGCATCAAGTTGCCTCAAGATTATCCGCAAAAGGTTTAGTGAAAGCGATGAGATTGCTGCAAGAAACTGACGGGTGGAGCTATGTACTGTTGGTGTACCTGATGTGACACTAAATCATTCTGGTGAGGAATTCGGTTTCATTTTTGACTCAGGCTCCGAATGTTCACTCATTCAAGGTCTATCAGTTATAAATTTCGGGGTAAACGTTGTTTTAATGTAGTGACAATGACAGGAATTGGACAAACGAGTGTTAATAGTACTTTTCAAATTTTATCGGTGATTGAAGTCGAGGGAATCGTTCTGGAAGTTTTGTTTCATGTTCTGCCAGATCCCTACTTGCATAATAAGATAATTATTGGGCGAGAAATTCTTCATCAAGGTATTACGGTACATATGACGTCAGACAAGTTGTGTTAAGTAGAGAGAACTTTGTTTTGACTTGTGAGAAAACCACACCTTGGGATATAAATTTTCTAAATTTTTTTAGAGAAAATTTTGTTACAACATTTCCTAAATCTCATGCTAATGTGACACCGATGCAAATAGGCCTAAAAGATCCTTACAAAACGGTTTATTATTTTATTTATTTATTTACTTATTAAATGTGGATATCACATACAACAAGATATAAATCTTCTTAATTACAGTATGTGATCTTATAATGATACAATCAATTTGTGATAGTAGTTACAATACTTTTAAGAAACAAGAAAAATATAAAAATAAAAATAATTTTAAATTACAAAAGTATAAAAATATAAGTAAAAAATTAATACATAATGAGAGAGTATAGAATATATAATATAATCACAAATGAAACAATAATTAAGAAAGATGAAAATTAGAGACCAAATCATTTTTAAACAATTCATTTTAAATTGTAAAGCGTTGTCTGTTATTTGTAAATTGTTGGGTAACGAGTTCCACAGACATATGGTATTTATAAAAAATTGCCAACTTGAGATTAATGTTCGATATCGTAATTGTATAAGATTATTTCCTCTATTGGATCGTGCAAATTGAAGGCGTTCAAATAAATAAGATGGTTCTTTGGTGTATATTACTTTGTGAAGTAGATTTAATGATCTTATTGTTATTAAGGCCACGAGGTCAACTCCGTATAGAGACTTAGAATATAGAGAAGTTCCATCATATCTCTTTATACCATACACATAACGTAGAATCGCATTGTAAGCTACTAATAATCTCCTTTTACTTTCTGAATCACAAAAAGCAAATATCTCACAACCTTATAGTAACATAATAATGAAAGTTTTCGCGAGAAGCACACGAATGTTTAAAGGTGTAGGATGTTGTATAGGGTACAACGTTCTTAGCATTACAAATATTTTTCCAGATGCAGAATTAATCTGATTGTTCCACGTGAGAGATTTTTTAAAAATGATTCCCAGATTCCTAGCAGATTCCACAATTTCAATATTCTGATTACCTAATGATACTGGAATATCTATAAGGATGGTTTGATTTCTTTGAGTTATAACTAAACATTTAGATTTTTTTGAATTTAAGTAAAGTCCATTTGAAGAAGCCCATTCATATATTATATTGAGATCCTCATTAAGCTTTTCAGTGCATTCACGAATTAATCCTTTTTTACAGCTAATATAAATTTGGACATCATCCGCATATATATGGATATTGCTGTGTGAAAGTTGACTGGGTAAATCATTAATGTATAACGTGAATAATAGTGGGCCAAGAATAGAACTTTGCGGCACTCCTTTAGATACATGTAGTGCAGCGGAAATTGTGTCACCCAAAGGTACAGATTGCAAACGATTAGTAAGATAAGAAGCTAGCAGCGATGCAGCAGTTGAAGTAAAGTTGAATTTATTTGATAGTTTATTGCAAAGAATTCCATGATTAACAGAATCGAATGATTTAGAGTGATCCAAAAGCACCAGAAACGTAACACATCCATTGTCAAGATTTTGTCTGATGTCTTCAGATACATTAATGAGCGCTGTGACGCAGCTATGCTTTGGCCTAAAGCCTGATTGATTTTTAGCTAGGAGATGGTGATTAGTTAAATATCTACTCATTTGCTCATATACCAGTCGTTCAAATACTTTAGATAAGTATGGTAATATTAAAATAGGGCGAAATTCAGTTCCAGTTTTCTTGACAGGAATGACCCTTGCATGTTTCCAACAATTTGGAAAGTGACTTGTGGTAATAATGGTGTTAAAAATGTAGGTGATGTAAACTAATACCTTATGTAGAAGAAGTTTTACGAATTTTGGGTGTATCTGGTCCAACCCGACTGCATTGGACTTCACGGATAAGCAACTAAATAATACATCAATAGGCAAGACACATGAAAATTCAAATTGATGCAATGGTGGAAGTTGCCTGGATTCATTTATTTGATTAATTGTTGGATTTTGATCCAATAGCACAGTTGAGGGTATATTGATAAATGATGCATTTAATTCATTTGCATCAACATTACAAATAGTAGGTTTTTTATTTCCGATTCCAATTTCCTTAATCGTTTGCCATTTCTTGTTAGAGTCAACAGCCGTTCGAAATCGGGTAGCGTAATAGTTTGATTTTGCTTCTCTTATGCTCTTATTAACATTCCGACGAGCTATACGGTATGCCTCATGTAGTTCAGAGGTTCTAAATCTTTTCCATCGTGTGTAAAGCACATCACGATCATTAATTTGGTTTCTGATAGTAGAATTAAACCAACACTTTTTGGTTTTATCACCTCTGTAAATACGCAAGGGAACAGTGATATCAAAGAGGCGCAGTAAAAAATTGTAATTGTTCCTCAGCAGATACCATGTTGTATATAAAATTCCAGTTAGTGGCGTTAAATTGTTCTTCCAATAAACTATAGTTAAGTTCCGAAAATAACGAAAACTAATGGAACTTTCTGTTGTAATTAATTTGAAATCATATGACATAAAAATTAAGTCGTGTTTTGAAAAACATGGCGCAGTAAGTTGATCGTACAGTAATAAATTTGAAACATTACCCAATATAAAAATATCTATTAGTGTACTACTAGTAGTCGTGAAGTGAGTAGGGTGCTCTGTGTTTGCTATATGTAAGCCGATAGATATCAATTGACTCTGTAAGTTCGAATCCATTAGAATATTACAGTTAAAATCACTTGCAATAATCACATCATTGTTTTGAATAGCCAGAATTTCCAAATCACGCAAAAAAGGTTATAGTGTGATTCACGATCTGGTCGGTAAGTGCAACCTAGCAACATTTTTTTATAGTGTGATTCACGATCTGGTCGGTAAGTGCAACCTAGCAACATTTTTTTATCACCACCAATAATTTCAACAAATAAATATTCAATTGCTGCGTTGTCTTCCGATCTTTTTACTTCCTTATAATGTATATGGTTTTTGATTAGATCGCAACCCCACCAGCATAACCCTTTCTATCATTTCTAAGTACTTTGTACCCATTGGCCGTAACAAAACTATCTGGTAAATCCCTATCGAACCATGATTCCGATACACAAATAATATCCACCTTAGATTCCTCAAACAAGTAACGAAATTCATCAATTTTGGGAAGTAAACTTTGGGCATTAATATGGCATATATTAAGACTATTGTTGCTTAGTAAGAATTTTAATCAGATTTCTCGTACTGACCGTAGAACCCAACCCCGAGCTATTAGTTGATGACATAATCAAATTTAAAACAGAGCATACAGCGCTATTACAATAAAGAAAATAGACAACATTTAAATTTAAAGTTGATGAGATTATGAGTGAAATTAGTGAAATAAGATATAAAATAGAAAATTTAACGATAAAATTTTTAATTTGATTTTTTTTTATGATAAAATTTGTAGATAATGTTTAAAATAAGGATATGTGGCACATAAACATAATATTTGGTTGCAGTGTAAAAAAGGATAAAAGGATAAGCATATGACCTCATGGTTTCATCAATTTCGAATTACGTTTTGTATATTTTCATTAGTAGATGGAAAAAGTTTATTAAGTTCGCTTAGGTCTTCAATTCGTATCGGTTCATCAGATGAATTTATTTTTATATAAACTAGTCCACGTAGAGAAAAAGCTGATGCTAAACGCGAACTTTTACGTAAATCAAACCCTGCATGTAAAATTTAAAAATTAGTTGAAGTTAAATTTTCATTTAAGTATACTTTTTTTTTATACTGTTCCTTTGAGGTAAACCCAATGTGTTGAAGGTACAATTGGCTTCGATGGGTTTTCCTAAAATAGGCTAATGATTTTAATATGAAATTCTTGTCATAGGGCGAACAAAGTTTAACAAGAATAACAGCATCAGGAGAGTATACTTCTTTATTAATTCTGTTCTGAAGGAGGAAAATAGATTTGTAAGCAGGCGTATAAATATTAAGAACATTACAAATACAATAAAAAATTTAATTTAAATTTTAATTTTTTGTAAATGGTATACCATTTACACGCAAATCACATGACACTGATAAATTTTCTTGACGATTAATTTGTGATTTTAAGGTATTAATTTCAGTTTTAAGCAATTTGATTTCAGTGAATTGTGTTTCTAAATACGTGACCCGCTCGTTTACAGTGTGAATCTCACTCATGATATCACACATACGTTTGTCCATTTCATTTAAGAGCCTGTTTTCGACAATATTTATTTTTACGTTCATATGTGTTAGAATTCTATCTTCACTTTCTTTAATTTTTGTGGTTAAGAGTTCAAATTGTTTTTCAAATCTCTTATCCATAAACTCCATCAAACGGGTAGGGGAAAGAGACAAGCACGCACTCTTTGCTTCATTTTTTTTTATTCTTTTATTCGCATTTGATCTTAAATTCTTTTCCATTGTTTTTATTGTTGGTATTACAAATATTATTTCACTTGTTTTAGTTTTGTGAAGAGTTGTTTAAAGTATAGTTGTTTTTTCTTATTTTTGGTTTGGTTTTTGTATTTTTGGTGGTTTTTTTTGCGTTATTAATATTTATGTTGATTTTCAAAGATTTTACTTTAAAACATAAGAAGCTTTTAGTATTGTTTGAAGCTGTTTTTTAAATTATTTTTCTATTTTAATTATAGTTTTTTATAGTTTTTTATGAAGAATTTAATTCCTAATATTTTATTGTATATTTGGTATTATTTAAACACAATGATTATTTTAAATATGCAATATAGCAGAGCTCATATAAAACACGACCGATTTGGCTCAAATTTTGTGATAGATAGACGTCCCGTAAGTACGGAGGAACGCTTGTTGTTCGAAACAGAGTTAATGAACTTCTAGATTGTGGCATTATTCGTCCTATTTCATCACCTTTTGTCAGTCCCATACTTCTTGTGAAGAAGAAAGATGGTGCTGACCGTATAGGTTTCCGTTGCCTTTAATATCAGATCAAATTGATCGTTTACATGGTTCTAACTTTTTCACGAGCTTGGACATGGCTTCAGGATTCCATCTCGGTTAAGTACACAGCTTTTGAGTTTTTGACAATGCCATTTGGACTTAGAAATGCACCATCGGTTTTTCAACGTGCGGTAATGAATGCTTTAGGTGATTTAGTTAATTCGTTTGTTGTTGTCTACATGGATGACATTTTAATTGTAGCTTCTAATGCTGAAGAAGCGTTGGAAAGACTCCGCTTTGTACTCCAGGTGCTCACCGACAAGGGATTCTCACTGAATTTGAAAAAATTTTCTTTTCTTAAGCAGAAAGTACAATACCTCGGTTTTGAAGTCAGTGCTGGAAAGGTAAAGCCAAACCATAAGAAAATTGAAGCCTTGACTGCGTTGCCTCCACCCGAAACTGTTACTCAATTGCGCCAATTTATAGGACTTGCATCCTACTTTATAAAGTTTGTCTCTAAATTTTCTCAGATTATGGCCCCATTGTATTCTTTAACGTCTAGCAAGAGTAAACTTGATTGGAAACCCGTGCATGAAGCTTTAAGACAACAGATGATAACAGTTTTGACTTCTGAGCCTGTATTGGTTATATTTGATCCTTCATGCCCAATAGAACTTCGTACGGATGCTAGTGCTATTGGATATGATGCTGTTTTAATGCAGAAAAAAGATGCGAAGAGTTTTCTGGTTGCCTACTTTAGCAAGAGAACTTCGGTCACTGAATCTAAGTACCACTCTTACGAATTAGAAACCCTTGCTGTTGTCAACGCGATTAAGCATTTTCGCCACTATTTACACGGGCGTAGATTTGTTGTTGTTACTGACTGTAACTCCTTACAAGCTTCGCGTAAAAAGCTTGATCTTACTCCTAGAGTGCATAGATGGTGGGCTTTCTTACAGGCATTTGATTTTGAAGTTGTCTGTAGAAAAGGGAACAGCATGTGTCATGCGGACTTCTTTTCAAGGAATCCACTGCCTTCATCTGATACAGTGTATGGAAAAGTTGAGCCCAAAATCGTTAACATAGCCGAACTGTCTGATAATTGGCTTTTGGCAGAGCAACAGCGTGATGACGAAATTGTAAAACTTATGTCCGATTTAAGTGAAGGTAAACTTCATGATGATATATCTAAGACTTATGACATCCGATCAGGAGTCCTTTATCGAAAAGTGTAATGTGACCACCAAGACTTGTTTCGAATGCTTGTTATGTACAAGCATTGAATGGTGGGAATAAACAAAAAAAACTTTTTTTGTCCGTTTTATTTTCAAATGATCTTGGTAATAATTAAATTCAGGACGATGGGAGCCGTCGGTAAAGCTAGCTAATCAGTTGGGTGGTGGGGTTCTTGTCCCTCGTTAATTATTTTGGGGTCAGTCAAACAATAATAATGTTTAGACTCCCGAAAGAAAAATATTTAACATGTCTTAATGGATTAATGGAAAAAAAAAACTAAATTTTAAAATGAGTCCTTTTACGGAAAAGAAATTTTGGAATTGGGTATTGGTCTGAATCTGCCTGCATTGGTACCTCTTCTAGATGTTATAAAGAGGTGGACGGCTCTTTACCCTCCCTACATATGGTTCTATTGCCGCAGGTGTAATTTTTTTAATAGAACCCCAAGCACTACATTACTTCCGAATCACACCATATGTAAGGAGAAACACAAAAAAAAATTATTTTAATAATTCATGATTATGGATTGTTTTATTTAAAAAGTAAGTAAGTAGCTAATCATTCCAATTTAAAAGAAGAAAATCTTTACATAATTATCGATATATAGATATGTTTACAATAATATTCATTTAAAACTGATCCTGTCTACTCATGATAAATATAAGTTTATGTTTGGTGGTGTATTTTAATTTAAATTATATATTCATTTAGATTTGTTGTGAAGGGTATATGTAAGTATATACTGTAAGGTTACGTATAAAGACTTATATCTAGATATACTAATATAATTATAGTTTAAGATAAAGTTTCTGGGTTATTTTGGGTTTTCATGGTTTTTTTAAAAAAAATGTTCCCAAAGTATATTTTTAATTTACTTTCCCACTTGATATTATGAGAGAAAAAAACTGACAGTAAAATTTAGGAGATTTTACAGATAGGTGCTTTATATAAAGTTTAGTCATTTGTAAGACTAAGCAATTAAATTACAATTCTTGTTAAAATTTGTAATGAAACTATCAGAAAAATACGGATTAATATATATTTCTTGTTCTTTCATGCTTAGGACCAAAATTAAATTATCAATCAATTGCTTCAATTAACACAATTATTAAATTGTTAATTAATGAAAAAAAAAACAAGGAAATGTGTTAATATTTACAGGAATTAAATGACCTCCGTGTACGTTCTAGATATATATATATATACTATAGATATGCACATTATATACATATATATTATATATATATACTATAGATATGCACATTATATATATATTATATATATATATATTTGGTTCCAGATATTTTTTTTCTGGTTATGGGAGTGTACAATATTGATTGATACTTTACTTCAGTTAGCAAGTGGTTAACTTCCGCTTTTTATCAATTTGGGACTAATCGATTAAGAATTTTATTAACACTTTACGCCTGTCCTTAGGATTAATAATCAATTTTGAACAAAAAAAAAACTCATGGAAATTGTAAAGCATTTTTTTCTTTTCTTTAATACAATTTTGATTTAATAATTATCATGACAAAATGGTTTATGACAAATTTGACTTGGAAACAAATTGCTCAATTTTAATGCAGTCCAGGTCGTTTAGAAAAGTTAGAATAAATAATGACAAACTTACCCCACATGCCGGAAACTCGAAAAAGGCCTTAATCGTGGTTCTGGATGCAGGTGCTGATGGATAAAGTGCGGAATGAGGTGTTAAAAAATGTTATGAAATTTTGTCATGAAATAGTCAGTAGCTATACAGAATTCTTAAACACTTTTCTTTCTTAGGCTTAATTAAAAAGAAAAAAAAGATATATATAATTAGCAAGCTTACATACATGAATATACAAACAAAAGAGAATCTTGGTTTATATGGAATAGAAATTAAGAGATGTATACTTATTAAATATGTATCCTTTTGATTTGGGTTTCTATTTTGCTGTTGTTCTCCTATTGCTGATTTAGTGATTTTTCTCCTTTTAGCATTATGGGAGGTAAAATTTCCAACGAAAAACAAAAATCAAACTGCTGTTGGTGATGGTATCATGCCCATTCGAAACTAATTTTGACGTAGGTTGCTGTGCGTGATGTTGCTGCGGTTGCATCTGTTGCACTGTGGTTGTTGGGATTTTATAAAAATTACCATTGATGGCTTTTTTCTCTTTCCTTTTTGGCTTTTCCTGTAGCTGTTGTTGTGAGTGAAAATATATAGTTGGGTTATGGAAGGTGATGTGGCGAAGTATTGTTAGGAGTTGTGGTTGAGAGGGTTTTTGAGGTTGTTTGAGTTTTATTAATACTGGTGTGATGCTGTAAGGTGGAGTGGCACTAAACCATGTTTTTACGTTGGTGTTGCTGTAGGTTCTTTGTATGCGAGGTACTTCTTCGGGTCTAACCTCTGCTGCTAATACCGATGTAACATGTACAGGTTCCTCGTAAATAAAATTTTATATTCCAGTTCGGGGTACTCCTTTGGGCTCTTGGGGGAGTATTGTATTCACTGTCTATCCTATGTACGCTTGCCCTTATTAACCTCAATTAATGGTATCGAAGAATTAAATTTTGTCACCCTTTGAGCTGGTTATTTCGTTTACGCAATTTTTATGAGGACGAGTGTATTCTCTAACTCTTAATATCAGGTAAGCAGCAGGGGTGATGAAGTTATTTCAATTTATTTAATTAGTACTACTAAAATTTTATACCCCAGATAGATGTGAGGCGTAGATATATAATTTCGAAAAAAAATTTGTTCGTAGCCTGCCTGTATTTGCTCCCGCAGTTCCTTACGTTTACCTCGCAGCACGTTTTGTTTAGAAAAGAACTTCTATCAGAAGCTTCTCGAATGTTTAAGCGTTCTTATAAAAAGTTAACGAAACCTGACGTTTATAGGTACCAACTTTTAAATATTCAACGTGAGGGTGGCAATACCTCATATTACAATCAGACCAGACATTATTTAAATAGCGTGTGAAGATAACAACAAACGCAACCGATTTAAATAACCAACTAAGAAAAATCTTTTAAAATGTTTCTCACAAAACCAAATAATTCGGATTTTCGTTCGAAAATACCGGAATTAGTTGGAGACAAATTTTCATGGACGTATATCTTTCGCATGAAAGGTTTCTTGTAGTTTCCCCTGCAAATCTTCCAAAATGTAAAAATGATTACCCAATTTATCTCTTATGCGAGCTTTAACAAATAATGGTGCTAATTTGGCATTAAAATTCTTTGTCGCATTGCTTTGTGCAAAATTCCGCCGAAAAACTTCCTGACCGATACTAAAATTTGGGATCCGAACCCTAAGATTATATTGTTGCTGATTCTTAGTATAGGCTTCTTGGATATGTTTTCTGGTGTCTTGTCGAAGTATTTGTAGACTATCCTCGTTAGAAAGTTTGGCTGAAGGTTCATCGAGCAGTTGTAAATTCCTTAAAAGAGGGTATGAGGACCCATGCGTTATCATGTTAAAGCCAAATAATGCACGATATGGAGATCCATTTATTGACTGGTGGTATGAATTCCGAAGAGAACAGCTAATTGCATTAATATTTGAGTCCCAAAGTCGTTGGTCTTGCTTAAGGTATGATCGGATACATGCAATCAGTGATCTGTTTACTCTCTCGGAGTCGTTTGATTGCGGAGAGTACAAAGCAGTATAAGGCTGCGAATCATTGAAGGGAAGCGGGGCTAATTTGTGAATTGGCCTTTTATATATACCGCTTTTTGTTTTCACGCATGCTACTCGAACTCTGCCATCTCTGCCGACCTCTACCTCTATTATTTTTCCAATTAACCACTTCTGAGGAGGGAGGTTGTCTCCGTGGACGACGACGACGTCTCCGATTTTTACGTTGTCGCTCGGGCTGGTCCACTTGACGCGCTGTTGCAACTCCCGGACATAATCCCGCTGCCACACGGCCCAAAAGTGTTCCTTGAGCGATGATAGTAGCCGATACCGCTTCAAGGAGCTGGCCTTGCTGCTGCAGTCTTCTACTCCTGGCAGCGCTTTGAGCGAGCACCCTATTAGCAAGTGTCCTGGAGTTAGAGCAATTTCGTCGTTTGGATCTTCTGTTGTTGCCACGATTGGCCTGGAATTTAGCACGGCTTCGACGTCTACTAGAACGGTTGTTAGCTCTTCGAACGACAAGCTCGCCTTGCCCATCGTTCGCATCAGTAAAGACTTCGCTGACTTCACCGCCGCTTCCCATAACCCTCCGAAGTGGGGCGCTCGAGGTGGAATGAAGCGAAACTCTATCCCTCGTTCTGCATTCGTTTGCTGAATTCGTTGCTTGTCCTTCACGCTCCATAGTCCGGCGGTCCCTACAAAATTTGTGGCGTTGTCGCACCATATCGTCTTTGGAAGACCCCTTCTGCCCACAAACCTGTTTAAAGTAGAAAGAAAAGTATCAGTTTGCAAATCTGAAAGTGCTTCTAAATGGACAGCTTTAGATGCGAAACAAACAAACACGGCTATATAATTCTTAACAGGGGGTCTGCCTCTGATTCTTAAGGAGGTATATACTGGCCCACATAAGTCAATGCCACACACCCAAAATGGCCGACAAGCCGTCGTTCGGTCTCGAGGAAAATCGCCCATTATCTGCGACGCTAATTTTGGTTTAAAGTGAAAGCAAGGTAAACAACTATTTCCCGTTTTCCGAGCTAATTGACGAGCTTGAATAACCCAGACCTTTTCACGAGAAATCCCAAGCAATGATTTAGGTCTCGCGTGACAATTTGACTTGTGTAAGTCGAAAAAATGAACTTGAATAAAATGTGAGTGTTTTGTTAATAGAAGAAGGTATTTAGACTCATACGGAAGTAAAGATTTACCTAGCCGGCCTCCAACTCTTAATACTTTTACATTTATGCTATCAGAATCATATTGCTGAATAAATGGGCTTAATTTTTGAAGCTTGTTTGATTTTGATAACGGCGACTGAGTCAAAATTCTTATTTCCTCTTTAAACTCATTATGCTGAATCATTTCGACAATTTTCAAAAAAGCTAAATTTATCTCTTTAATAGTCAACGCACTTATCTGTTGCCCAAGTTTTCCAGCAGAGCGCCATTTGTTCCTCATAGCTCTAATGACTCTTAGTATGTATGCAACTATTCGAAGCACCTTTTTACAAGATGAAATGTCATCAACCATTTTCAATACTCGATTCACATAACTTTTTTCTTCAGCTTTATCATTTTTCGACATTACTGATTCTGTATTAACTAACATTACGTTCATTTTTCCGGAATTTTTAGTTTTTTTCTTTTCCAGAGCTAGAGATTCAGGCGACAGTTCAAAGTGCTTATTTTTAGGCCAGTTTTCGAATTATGATTAAGAAACTCTGGACCAGAAAACCATATTGACTCTTTAATTTCGTCAACATCGCATCCACGTAAAACAATATCCGCTGGATTCTGAGCCGTTGGTACATACCGCCAAACACTGTCTGAAGATTTTTCCTGTATCTCTGCTACACGGTTGCCAACGAACGTATGTAATAATGATGGGTGAGTTTTGATCCAATGCAGAACTATTTCCGAATCACTCCAAAACATTTCGTTCTCAATGGTAAACTTACCAAGTTTTGACTTTACCACTTGCCATAATTTTACTAATAAATGTGCTGCGCACAATTCTAAGCGAGGCAAAGTTTTAACTTTCTTTGATGGCGCAACTTTGGATTTTGCAACTAGTAATCGTGTTGTTATACAGTTGATATTTTTACACCGAACGTAAATACAATAACCATATGCCCGCATTGAAGCATCAGCAAATCCATGTATTTGTATACTCGTGTCTAAAGTCGTACCAACAAATCTAGGGATAGCAATCGAATTTATCTGCGCTAAAACCATTTTAAAGTTCTGCCATGCTGTATCCAAATTCTGGGGGATTGATTCATCCCAATCGAGATTATTTTCCCACAATTCTTGTAATAAAATTTTAGCTTTAATTACGATTGGAGCTAGCAACCCAAGAGGATCGAATAAGCGAGAAGAAATTGACAATATATTTCGTTTTGTCGCGGGAAGCTTCCCAAAATTGTTTTCCAATTGAAAACATAAATGATCCTCTTTCGGCTTCCATATAATTCCAAGGGCTCTAGTTGAATCAGAATCATTCAAATCTAGCTGCCTCACGAGCTCATCGCTTCTGTAGTCTTTGTAGTTTGAGTACCACTTAGCCAAGCTAAATCCACATGAACTTAAAATTTGTATGACTTCTTTTCGTATTTGTTTTAATGTGTTGATATCGTCGGCTCCTGAGAGCAAATCATCAACATAGAAGTCAGTGGCTATAATGTTGGAACCAAGAGGATAAACTTCTTTAAAAATATCACTAATTTCTTTCAAACATCGTATCGCAAGAAATGGCGCGGGACCAGTTCCATAAGTAACTGTATTTAGTTCAAAGATTTGAATTGGTAAATCTTGACTTTCCCGCCATAGAATTAGCTGAAACTTGCGATCATTTTCATGAACTCTGACTTGTCTGTACATTTTCGTTATGTCAGCCGTAATGGCGAATCTATTTAATCTGAACCTCAATAAAATCGAAAATAAATCCTGTTGTATTGTAGGGCCGACCATCAGTGTATCATTTAGTGATTTCTGAGTTGACGTTTTACTTGAAGCATCAAATACAACTCTCAATTTGGTCGTGGTACTATGAGCTCTAATCACGCATTGATGCGGAATGAAGTAATGAGGCGACTTTGGAATTACATTTTCAATGGGAGACATGTGACCAAGATTCAAATAATCTTTCATAAAAGTGACATACATATTTTTCATATTAGGATCTTTAGACACTTTACGTTCAAGAGCAAGAAATCGGCGCTTTGCTATATCATATGAGCTGCCTAGAACCATTGGGTCTGTTTTGAATGGTAGCCGAACCTCAAATCTACCGTCGTCAATTCGACGCGTAGTTCTCTCAAAATGGTTCTGACACAAAAGTTGCTCATCTGTCATCTTTGAACACATTGGAACTTGTTCGAGTTCCCAAAATCTTTGAACTATATCATTGAGCAAATCTAACTTCTGTTCTTGATCTTTTGCTATATGCTGACACATTTGGGATTGTGCACTTAATTTTCTCTCACATTTACCTGACACTATCCATCCTAACAACGTTTTTTGTAGTATAGGTAATGAGGGTCCTAGCTTTATTTGCCCAACTGACAACAGCTCGAAAAATGACTCAGCCCCTATAAGTACATCTATTTTTCGCGGTTTATTAAACAGTGGATCAGCTAAAACTATATTATGAGGTATTCCCAAACTGTTTTTGTCAATCAACTCACTTGGTTGAGTACTAGTTATCGATTTCATTATATAAAATTCAGCCGTAAACTCGAAATCGTTTGCGCATGATTTAATATGTGTGTTTAAGCTATGTCTAACTTTCCTGATGCTATTACCAATACCAAAAATGTTTAAATTATTTTCAACCCTTTTTAATGACAATCGTTGTGCTATTTCTTCTGAGACTAAATTTATCTGTGAACCAGAATCTAGCAGTGCTCGAACCAGTATATACACTCCACGTTTATCCTTAATCTGTACCATGGCGGTGGCTAAAACTATTTGTTGGTCATCTCTATTTGCACACATTGAAGTTACGTTTTGGATATTTCCTCTATTTAATTGAGAATTCGATGAAGGATATTCCACACTTTGGGCTGAACTACGGTTTACTGTAGCAGGCATTTGATAATGTTGTGCTGAAATGCAATTAGCAGCAATACTCGCACTGTAAGGCCATTGTGCTGAACTATTTTCATTAATAGCAGCAGAATCATAGTGCCTGACTAAATCCTCATTATGCAACAAAATATGATGAGGACGTTGACACAAACTACAACGACAAGGTCTACATTTTCTAACCGTGTGACCAAGTTTCAAACAGTTAATGCACAAACCCTTTCTCTTCGTAAATTCAAATCTTTGAGTAACTTTTAAACTTTTAAACATTGGGCAAGAACCGATTAAATGCTCCTTTCCCAAACAAGCATTCTTCCGATTGGCCCTGAGCACAAGAGAACGAATAATGAGAATTTCTCTTTTCTCGGTTATTTGGTTTTGTTTTAATCTGCCTGTCAGAATTTTGTTCAGAATTTGTGGTCTTATTACAATTTACTTCTAAAAACTGACAACGTCTGATCAAAACTGATGCGCAATCACTCCACTTTGGTAATGAAGTATAACTAAGTTGCTCATCCCATTTTGATTTCGAATCTGAGTCTAATTTCGATAACACCAAATGAATGATTATAGCATGGGTGATATCTTTATCCTCTCCGAGATGGGAGAGAGAGTCTAAAACAGCTGACACAGTATCGACAATGTGTCTCAAATCAGAAGCGCAAGGTTTTGTCATTTTTCTGAGGTTAAATAGTGAAGCTATATGATCTTGAAAAATTAAACATTTATTATCGTATCTATCCGCGAGCCTTTGCAGAGCACTGGCATAATTTTCTTCATTCACCTGGAATGCTTTAACAGTACGCAAAGCGTCGTCTTGCAAACTGTTAATCAAATGGTTAAACTTCTCGATAGTCGAAAGGGTTGGGTCGTCATTCACCAAATTATTAAAGCAGGTCATAAAATTCTTGTACTCCGAGTACTTTCCGTTAAACTTTGAAATCTTTAGGTGAGGAAGACGGTTTGCAGGAGGCAATTGTACCCCCATAGTGTAATCATGAGGTACACTGGATCGACGGCTACCACCTAACTTTGATAGCAACAGAGATTTTGTGCTTATGCAAACATCTTCCAATTCACCTCGCTTATTATCGTCCGGACACAACTTTTCAATTTCCGTTTGATATGCCATTAATTGCTTTATATAAGAATTTAAGATTTCCAATCTACACTCTACATCAATTGGGTTCATAGATGCCGATCCATCTTGATACATTTTCTTAATTCTTGTACTATTTCCCTTTGCAGACGATCGCTGTTTTTGCAACGATGAAAGATTCTCTGTTTCAGACATGTTTTTTTTTTTTTTTTAAAGAAAGGTTGTGTTAAAACTTTTTTTTTTTTTTTTTAAATACAACGTTATTTTCTCCTTGTGTCAGTGTCTACCAATTATTTTCTATAAAATTTCCCCAAAAACTATTTCCATTCAATTCAACATTTTATTTAATAGAAATTTCAATAATAATTCATATTTAATAATTTATAAAAATTTTTGAAACTGCGTTGATTTCCAATTATCCAAATAATTTCCAACCAGAACGACGTGGATTTTTCTAAAAAAGATTTTAACAATTGTAGTTGTTAAAATTGTTAAAATAAAAGTTGAAATACTTATGAATGGTATGTATGAAAATGATGGGAGATATGTGGGTTATAAGAATAATTGTCTGCGTGTAGGGTGTATGAGGATAATTGTGTGTAGAATGTATGAATAATTGCGTATGTAGAGCGTATGAGAATAATCGACCAGGTTTTTATTTTAGTGGGACAATTATTTGGAGATGTGTGGATAATGTTTGGTTTTTTATGAATGATTGATATGTATGTTTTTTGGTTTGATAAACAAACAACTAACTTTTATTTAATTTATTTCACTTTTACGGTTTAACTTTTGTTACTTTCAATAGCTCTTTTTTTTTTTACGTAAGTTTATTGAGACGTTCGCTTATTTTGTTTAGTTAACTTGTTTGTTTATTATTGTTAATAAAATGTAATTCATACAACCTTGTTTTCCATGTAAACAGCACTCAAGTTCCAACGTTCCTTTGCTAGGCTGATTGTTGGTTGCTAATACCTTTCAACAGAGTCCGCAGCACTATTCGGCAGCAACAATTATCGACACTCCTCCAGATCTATCCAGCAGCGATGAACTTCAAATCCAATTTTAATTGCCCCACGTTGGGCGCCAAAATGTATACACAAGGGTTTTTGTGAATTGAAACACGTTCTTTTATTTATTCAAATTTGAAAGGTTTATTTACTAATAAAAGGTATTTTATTTAATGTATATGTGTATTTCATAAAAAGTCGAATTTAAATTTTTATAATGAATCGATGCCGATTGTGGTGTACAGAACAAGCAAGTGACGAAAAAAAAACGTACGAAAACCTGGCAGAGTTTTTTGTGTTTTTATTATACAACTTACAGCCGATGTTACCACTGAGTTGATTAAATTATTTATGATGCATTGATTGTTGATAATATGAGTTGCCAATTCTATACACCGCAAGAAATAATTTAACATAATTTGACATTATGTACATATATGTACTTCATATAATTACGAAACATATGTGTAGCTCCATGTTTGGTCAAAAATGCATTAAATTCACCTGATTTAAATTGACTACCATTGTCGCTAACAATTAATTCCGGTGTTCCATAAGTAAAAAATATTTGATTTTCCAAGTACTCTATAACAACACTGCTAGTAAATTTTCGAAGAGGGCATAACCAATGAAACTTTGAGTGGTGATCCAAAACAATTAATAATCTAATGTTTCCCTTTATACTTCTAGGATATGGTCCAAGGAAATCGATGTAGAGTCGTTGAAAAGGACGAGTGGAGATTGCAGCATTTCCCATCGGTGGTTTCATCACGAAATTCGGAGCTTTAGTAACTTTGCACACTTCGCATTCTTTGATGTAGTTCCTCACGTCACGGACCATTCCAGGCCAAAAAAAATGTCTTCGTAGAAGTTCCAATGTTTTACAAATGCCTCCATGTGCATTTATAGGTAGGTCGTCTGATCTACAGATTACAGCCTTTCTTAATTTCGATGGTATCCAAAGTTTCCAATCGTTTTCTTCTTGTTGTTTCTCACCAGTATAGTGGTCCGTTCGCATATAGACGAATTTGTCCACTATCTTAATGTCGGGATATTTCTCAGGGTTACTATTAATTTTCGCCTTTAATTCGTCATACTCTGGTTCATTGAAAAACGGTGAATTTAGGTCAACTTCAGGTTCCATTATCTCTAAAGCCGCAATTTCTTCTTCAGGTATTCGGGAGAGGGCGTCAGGAACGATGTTGTCCTTACCTTTTCGGTGGCTGATGGTAAATTTGTATGATTGTAACTTAAATACCCACCTCGCTAATCTACCACTTAGATCGGTTTGTCGCATTAGCCAGACTAAGCTTGAATGGTCTGTAATTACTTCAAATTCTTGTATCTCTAGGTAACATCTAAATCGCTTAATTGCCTCCAAAGCTGCTAAACATTCGCGTTCAGTGACACTATAATTGCGCTGTGCGGAATTTAACTTCCCACTCATGTATGCAATGGGTTTCTCTTGTCCGTTTTCATCCAATTGAACCAGAACTGCACCTATGCCGAAGTCACTCGCGTCGCAGTGAAGAAAAAATTTCTTTCCAAAATCGGGATTGGATAATACCGGGGCGGTAGTTAGAAGATGTTTAATTTTTTCGAAAGCCTATTGGGCATTAGAAGTCCACGTAAATTTTTTCTTATTAGACAATAACTCGGTGATTGGAAAAACTACTGTAGAAAAATTTTCTATAAATCGACGATACCAACCTGCCAGTCCTAGAAATCCTCTCAACTGCTTTAAATTTTTAGGAACTGGCCATTTTTGTATAGCACTGACTTTTTCGGGATCGGTTGTGATACCTCCGTTACCAATAATGTAACCTAAATAGTTTACCCGAGTTACACAAAATTGACTTTTTGCTACATTCAACGTAAGATTCGCTTTTCTAAACTGCGCTGCCATACGAATAAGAAGTTCTAAATGGATGGAAAATTCTTCCGACACTATGACCAAGTCATCTAAATACCCAAAGACACAGTGACGTAAATCAGGTGGTATGATTTCGTCCATAAGTCTACACATGGTCTGAGGAGCATTACATAGCCCGAAGGGCATTACAACGAATTAGTAGAGAGGTCTTCCAGGAACTGTGAACGCGGTCAGAGGCTTGGACGCATCGTCTAAAGATATTTGCCAGTAAGCATCTTTAATATCAAGTTTTGAAATAATATTGGCTTTTGGAAGTCTTGCGAAAATCCCTTCGATGCTTGGGAGTGGATATGCATCTTTTTTTGTTTCTAAATTGACTTTTCGAGCATCCAAACATAACCGAACTTTATTGGGTTTAACTACCAATCGCATGGGTGAACTCCAGGCTGATGTCGAAGGTTCAATTACCCCTAACGTTAACATTCGGTCAATTTCATCAAACATTAGTCTCTCGACTGCTGGTGAAACTGGGTAGAAGCGCTGTTTAATCGGTGTAGCATTACCTACATCTATCGAATGTTTAATGAGACTGGTTCTTCCTAACCCTTGATTTTCAAAATTTGGGAAAAGTGAAATAACCGCATTTAGCTGTTGATGTTGGCTTTGGTTTAATGAATACTTCAGGATTTCTGATTGATCAGCCTCCTTATCTAAATTGGACAGATTTTCAGATTTATTTTGCATCACAGGTAAATCGGACGGACTGTTAGACACTAGATCAAAATTAATTATGTCTACCGAGCCAATAACATCAGAAAGCAGCTTAAATGACTTCCAGAAGTCAATGCCTAAAATCAATCGTTGGGATATTGATGGAATTATAAAAAGTTTCATAGAACAAGTTTGGTCTTTATATGTCATATCGACATTTATCCAACCGATAACCGACTGACGACTTCCGTCTGCAGTTTGCACGAACGCATTGCATTTTTCAAAACATGACCATGACGAAAAATCGAATTCAGCTAAATCAGAACCTATGCAGCTAATGTTAGCACCAGTGTCTAATAAACCATATTCATTAAATTTTAAAAATGACACCTTAGCATAATACCGAAGATCTTTGGGGTTGTTAACTATGGTGGAAACTAAAAATGTTTGACAAATTTTTCGCCTTTTCCAATATTTTCTTAAGCGTTGTGTAGAGCGTTTTGGTTTACCGGGGGTAATGTGAGTACACACATCAACATTAAAAATTTCATTGCGTTTTTGCAGATAAAGTTCCCACCGCTTATGAAAAGGTAATTTTGGGTAAGGTCTATTATGGCTGAAACTACATTCAAAATTTTTCACCGACAAATCTGACGTATCAGGTCGTTTTTGAATTGTTAGGGGATTTGAAGTTATGTCGTTCGAGGAGGTTAATAAAATCGGGTTTTTGTCATATTTCCTAATCGTAGAGTCAAGTTCAGAGTTCTTGTTTTGCGGTTGGTAGTTATTGAGGAAGTATTATTTAGATTTACTAGGGATCCTTCAGGGGTATCGACGAACGAACAAAGTTTTTTGCCAAATTTGATCTTTTGGATGCGCATTTAGTGCAGTTGGGTTTATAAATATTTTTCTCCCCACATCCGTAACAAAATATGCGTCGCTCTTGTAGACAATTTTCCCAATGATGTCCCTTCTCCTCACAATTCCAACAGTTAAAATGGGTTTGTCCTTGGATTGCATTTACTGAACTATCGTTATATGTCACTGGATCTTCATCCAAAGTTTTATCAGGGCTATTTATTTCAGCCACGTAACGACGAGGAGCAAAGTTAGCATTACTTCGTGCTGTTAAATTCCGGCGGACATAATCGTCTTTCAGGAAGTTTTCTCTGATTTGCACAAGTTTTCTTAAACGTGAAATTGACGATATAGGCACATAAAGGAGTTCTTGCCGAATGTCAGGTCTTAAATTGTGAACAAGAATGTCAGTGAGGGTTTTTCATCCATGGGAGATCTCATTTTATCCATTATAGATGAAATCGATTCTAAAAATTCATCAAAAGATTAACCCGGTTTTTGTTTTCGGTTTCTAATCTCTTCATTAATATCATATGGGGTTTTTGAATCTTGGTATTGACACCTAAGAGCCTCACAAAAATCATCCCAATCGATATATCGAACTTTTTTATGGTTACGCCAATACCAGTCTCTAGCTTTACCAGCTAATAAGATATTAAGGTTTTTACATATGATTGAAAAATCACCATTAAAAGTGTCGTACGTTAAAGCTCGAACGCGGTATAAAAATTCTTCTACATTTAAACCGGATGACGAACCGTCAAATTTAAGATTCCAGTTTTGGATAATAGAAGTGATCTTATGGTTAGTAACTGAACTAGCGGTATGTATGGAATTTTGAACACTATGGTTGCTGTGAGTCGGAACTTGAAATTGGTTACCCGCATTATTCGGTGGATATGGATTATTTTTTTGTGGAGATGTATTGTGGGTTAAATTAGTCACGTTATTCAACTGTATTGGATTGGGGTCTCGAGAGTTTGTATGGACTGAATTTCTAGGCAGAAGATTTAAATTTTTCAGCACACGGGTTACGCTGTTTTCAACCAATCGAGCCAAATGATCTTCATCAATGGGGTTTGGTGAAGGGTTAATAGTTCGAGGTGGAGATAAGTTCGAATTGTTGTCATTTGTCGACGGATTATCTCGGGCCGATGCATGAATCTGATCGTCTGGTATTCCAGTACTGAAGTTAAGTAAATTATTTTGGGATTCCCGAGCAAGGTTGGTCGTAAAACTACGGGTACCATAATGTTGGCTTCTAACCCCACGACTTTTTCCTTTCCCTGGTTTTCCCAAACTTTGACTTGATTTGTAAAGTGGATTTGCTTTGGGTGTAACACTAAATGTACGAAGCTCCGAAAGCTGACAAGGTCTTTTACAGGTGGGACATTCCAATGCAGTTTCTAAAAAAGTTTCAATACATGATCGATGAAACGCATGAGAACATTCGGTAATTATTAAACACTCTTGCGCCTCACTCATGCTTTCGTTGCAAATATAGCAATCAATAGAATCCATGGAACCTGCTGCTTGAAGAGGTGGTAAACTTAACGGTGGCGTTCGTGACGTTGCCATTATTGTATAATTGAAAAATGGTTCCCCACAGAATTTAAAAAAAAATATGAAAATTAAACAAGATATGTATATCTTCGTAAAACCACAAAAGGTTAAACTTTCGAGAATTAAGTCAAAATTGATTATCGGATATTTTTGGGACACCTTCCCATACCATCCAAATTGAAAAAAATATGTTTACAAATACGTATAATTGAAAGATCTTCTACTTCATATGCCGGAGAGATAATTTCAAATTCACTATATTTATTCAATCACTTATTCCAGAATTGTATCTCCATCAATTGAAATTGATTAAAAAAAACAAGAAAATGAAAAAATAATTGAATTTGAACTAAAATTCACCGAAACCAGAATTTACTTGAAAAGTGTAAGATTCGTTTGTTTGTTGAAAAATTTCAATTTTTTTTTTTTTTTTTTTTACTGAAACCAACAGCAAAATTCAAAACCACAAAAACCAATTTTAATGTTTTGTAACAAAAATAAAAAAAAATTTTTTTAAAAAGTTATCTTGTGTTTTCCTTACCAACAGTGTGATTCGAAACAGTAGACAGAATTAAAATAAAATACAAAATTAAAATAAAAGATGGTCTATGGTGTTAAGTGTAGGGTATTTAAATGAAATTTGGCAATCATAAACAAACTTATTTTCTTCTATTTTTTTACGCATGAAAATTTCACCAGTAATAGAGGACATGCAACTGCAGCTAGCGAATTCATGTAATCCATCTATTATAAACAGTTTGTTTCAAAAGTTATACCAAATTCCCTTTAAATGCATACACCTTACCGCATAAAACTCTGATCATTTAATAAACTCCCCTTTAAGAAAATAGAAAAAAAAATAATAAGACTAATCGGTTAGCCTACTCAAACGGTTAAACCTCAAGTAGCTAAAGAATTCCAGAAAAGCTTTTATTATTTATTCGAAAATTCAGAAAAGACAAAAAAAAAAAAACAATCTAGGTTTCAAGCATATTAATGAAATTTAAAAAAAAATTTAATTGAAATTGAGCCGATAAAAACTAAAAAGTTTTTAGGCCCCACGTTGGGCGCCAATTACTGTAATGTGACCACCAAGACTTGTTTCGAATGCTTGTTATGTACAAGCATTGAATGGTGGGAATAAACAAAAAAAACTTTTTTGTCCGTTTTATTTTCAAATGATCTTGGTAATAATTAAATTCAGGACGATGGGAGCCGTCGGTAAAGCTAGCTAATCAGTCGGGTGGTGGGGTTCTTGTCCCTCGTTAATTATTTTGGGGTCAGTCAAACAATAATAATGTTTAGACTCCCGAAAGAAAAATATTTAACATGTCTTAATGGATTAATGGAAAAAAAAACAAAATTTTAAAATGGTCTGAATCTGCCTGCATTGGTACCTCTTCTAGATGTTATAAAGAGGTGGAAGGCTCTTTACCCTCCCTACCTATGGTTCTATTGCCGCAGGTGTAATTTTTTTAATAGAACCCCAAGCACTACATAACTTCCGAAACACACCATATGTAAGGAGAAACACAAAAAAAAATTATTTTAATAATTCATGATTATGGATTGTTTTATTTAAAAAGTAAGTAAGTAGCTAATCATTCCAATTTAAAATAATAAAATCTTTACATAATTATCGATATATAGATATGTTTACAATAATATTCATTTAAAACTGATCCTGACTACTCAGGATAAATATAAGTTTATGTTTGGTGGTGTATTTTAATTTAAATTGAAGTGTTCTTATTTCTTAAATTATATTTGTTCATGAAATAAATCACTTGGAATTGTATTAAACAATATAATGTTACTTTATTTAATTAAATATTTCTTCGTTTTTTATAAGCAAAGCACCCGTCCTGGCAATTGTCTGGACAAAGCAACCTTACTTTTTGAACTCAGAAAGATAATTGAAAAATATTGGCAAACGACGTGCCTTTTATAGTCATTTTTATACGTTTAACATAACACTGTTGTATAAAAAAAGTATTATTATAATGATTATCATAGTTGTTATAAAAAGTATTAAATCAACAGAGTTGTAGTTGATGAGAAACCCGTTAAATTCAAATTAACAAATATTCAAAATGAATCAAATTAAGTTACGTTAAATTAAATGAAATGAATGGTTTTTAATATAAAAATGAAATAGAAAAAGTGTTTTAATTCAATATACATATAAAAGATTTATAAAAAATAATAAGGACTGCTTCAGTCTCCCCCTCTGATGCCGATAGCGTCCCGATGAGGCAGCAGAAACATTATTTACGTGGACGACCTCTTCTTCTCAACATTCTTACTGGCTTTAAGGGTTCTTCTAAAGAGCCTATTACAGGTGTCAATGCTGAAGCGTGGTACGTTCCCAATGGCAAATTGATGTCATCTTCGTGTGCTATTACGTATGATGTTGTTCCCTTTCGTTCTATAATAGTGTATGGACCATCTCTCTTTGGAACAAATTTAGATGTAACACCTTTGTTACTGTTGCTTAAAACACGAGTAGTCACTAATACCTTGGAACCAATTTCCAATGATGGTTGGATTCTTCTATGATCATTACTATTACGTTTGTTATGATCTTGTTGCTTATGTACATTCTCCTTTACATTCTTAAAAATGTCCACCAAAACTTTAAGGTATGGTGTGATTTCAGCTACAAAATTTTCCGACTGAATAATAGCTTTTAGGTCATGTTGTACATCATCTAAAGTTCGAAGTTCTCTTCCAAAAGTTAAATAAGCTGGTGTATATTTTGTGCTTTGGCACAATGTTGTGTTCATGGCAAATCGAATACTTGGCAATTTTTCGTCCCACGATTGGTGGTCATTTCCAACTAAAATTGCCAGTTGAGCCTTCATGTCGCGATTTTTACGTTCAACTGGATTAGCCTCTGGGTGATAAACTGGTGTAAGTATATGCTGAATATTCAAACAAAATACAACTTTTTGCATAACAGCAGAAACAAATTGAACACCGTTGTCGCTGATAATTTTACGGGGTACACCATAGCGTAAAAATACCCCGTCTATTAATATTTTGGCACAAGCTTCAGCTGTAGCAAACTCTAAGGGAAATATTTCCACCCACCGACTGGCAATGTCCTCTACGATAAAAATCCATTAAAACCCTCTTGGTGAAACGGATAATGGACCAAATAAGTCAATAGCAATCACTTCAAACCGTTGGTTACTTGACACAGTCTGGTATAATCCCGCTGGCTTTAAATTTGTGGCTTTGTATCTTTGGCAATCGATGCATTCTTTTACGTACTTTTCAGTTTCTCTCCTAATTCCAGGCCAATAATATCTAGATGTAATTTTGTTAATGGTCCTCTCAATTCCGTAGTGACCGGCAGTTTCATCATTGTGGTAGTACTTCAGAATTTCTAATCTTTCATCTTTGGGTACCACCAGTTGAGCATCCTCAAAATCGTCGTTGTTGTAGCAATAAAGAATACCATCATTTATAACATAACCTCTTTTGGACCAATATACTACATCTTCACTATTTGCTTCAAAACAATCAATAATTTTCTTTAATTCGGGGTCATTAAGTTGACCCTCTCTAATTTGACTGGCACTTTTTCTTGGCATCTCAATGGAAAAAGAACAAATTTCACATGGGGTGGCATCATCATGACTATCCTCACAGGGAGGTCTGGATAAAGTGTCGGCAATGACATTAGTTTTTCCAGGTTTATACTCAATTTCAATATCAAATGGTTGGAGTAAAAGAGCCCATCGAGCCAGGCGTCCAGTTGGTGATTTAATTTTCATCAACCATTTTAATGGTTGGTGATCAGTAATAAGTTTTACTGGTGCTCCTTCAATGTAACCACGGAATTTTTGCACAGCTCATACGATGGCAAGGGCTTCACGCTCTATAGTAGAGTAATTGCGTTCGGCATTCGACAAAAGTCTGCTGGCGTATTCAATAGGGTGCTCATCTGCACCCTCCCCCTGGAGCAAAACTGCCCCAAGAGCATAACCACTAGCATCTGTTTTTAGTACAAATGGCTCATCATCTACGGCTTGTTTCAGTATAGGTGCTGATGTTAGCAGTGTTTTAAGTTGGTCAAATGCTTCCTGTTGTTTTTCTGCCCAACACCATATGACATTCTTTTTAGACAGGGTTGACAAAGGTTTGGACACCTCGGCAAAAGATGGTATAAAACGGCGATACCATGAGCAGGATTGCAAAAAGGAAAGCATTTTTTTGACATTTTTCTGCTCTTTACGCTGGCGCAGAGCGATAACCTTGTCTGGATCAGTCATAATACCTCTGGGAGTCAATACATGGCCTAGGTACTTTACTTCATTACAAGCAAATCGATATTTGTCCAGATTTGCTTTAAGACCAAATTCACGAAGTCTCTGAAAGATTTGCTGTAGATCTTTTAAATGCTGTTCAAAACTAGACGAGCAAGAAATAATATCGTCCAAGTATGCTAATAAAATAGTATCTCCGAGAGAAGTCTTTAAACGATCAATCAATCTTTGAAATGTTGCCGGAGCATTTCGTAATCCAAATGGCATGCGAGTAAATTTATACATACCAAAAGGAGTTACAAATGCTGTTTTGTCCTGGTCATCTGGATGCACACCAATTTGCCAGTAACCACTTTGTAGATCTAGGGTTGACATATAGCTTGTAGCTTTAGCCTCATTAAGTATGTCATCCACTCTTGGCAATGGGTAACGATCTGGTTTTGTTATGGCATTAAGTTCACGATAATCAATACATACCCTTATTCCACCAGTCTTCTTTGGTATGATAACCACTGGAGCGGCCCAGGCGGCTTGACACTCTACAATTACTCCTAAGTTAATCATTCGAGAAATTTCGTTTTTAAGAGCAATTTTTCTAGTCGGCGATAATCGGTATGGAGGAATAGCAATGGGATCATGTTCTTCAGTGTGAATACGATGTATTGTAAATGGGGTGGCGCAAGTAGGTTCTTTAAAAATGTCATAATTTGAAACTAGAAGTTGGTCTAATTTTACCCTTTGGTCATCAGTGAGACCAATACCATCAGATTCTTTTAAGATTTTGATGTCCATAGAAAACAATGGTATAAAAATATCATCTAGATAAATTTCATCAGCGGTTCTTCTGGTCTTTGCTGGTGGTGCAAAAAGTCGGGAAGAATCTTTAGGCGTTCTCTGTCCAGCAGGCAAAGCATTTTGGAAAATAGTCTGTATGAAATGTGGTGAATAATCGTTACTACGTTTCAGCGGTGGTGTGTGAGGTTTCATAAATGTATAATTTTGATTATCCATTATACGCACTGGTGATGTAAAAAGTGATGATTGTTGTTGTGGTGTTAAACTACATACTGGTATTGACCCATCAAAAACTTTCTGTATGGAGTGTGGCGAATAATGGTTTTCCCCAATTTTAGGCGTTTTTGCCAATGGTGATACCAGTTTTTTGTTTTCAACAAATTCTATGAATTTTGAAACTTCCTTTAAGGCACTTGAGCAAGGAGAATTTTCATCATTCAAATCCATAGAAAAAACTCCAATTTTCAAGGGATTAGTAAAAATATATTTTATTTTGGGAGTATCCTCAAAATACCAACACTTTTGAGCCATATTTAAAACAATGCCGGCCTGCTCCAAGAAGTCTGCACCCAGCAATGTCCGATTTTTGGTAGCATTAGGTAAATAAATGAGCCTAATCTTTCGGACTCGATTTCCAATGACAACATCGCATATTGTGGACATAACTTTGCCGGTGGATACAGTTCCATCAGCCAAAGTGACCTCGGCACGTACGTCCTGGAAAATACATCCATTTTTAGTCAGAATTTTCTTGCTTTAGTTGTTGTTGTTGTTGATTTTTCTTTTTCTTAAAGCATGCGTCGCTAGTATGGCCTTTAACACGGCAATAAGTACAGCGAATGACAGTAGATGTTTCATCTTTAACATCTGTAGCAAATGCAGTTGTTGGTTTCATTCGATTTTCGTTAAAAAATAATTCTGCTTCTCGGCTTGCAGAAATAAGCTCTTCAAATGTTTTTACCTTAATTCGACTCACTCGATCTCTAATGTTGACATTAAGCAGGCCATAAATCATATTAATTTGCACCTCTTCCGTGACATTTACCTTCAGCTGGGAGAATAAGAGTCTCTTTTTGCAAACAAAGCTGTCTGTCGGCTCTTTAAGTTGTTGCTTGCCCTCAAAAATATTCAAAAATATGCGCCAATCGGGCAGAGGAGGACAGAAAGTCGTCCGAATGAGAGCTTTCGCTTGCTCAAACGTACAAACCGGATCTTTCACTCCTATCCACCAAGTTGCGGCGTAGTCTTCTAACAGCAAAGGCAAACCACGTACTGCATCGGCGTCTGAAATAAGCTCAATGTCTTTATAAACACTGATTGCAGTCAAAAATTCCTCAACGGCAGCAGGGTCTCTTTGGCCGCGATAACGAGCAGTACATTTTGTAAAAGAACCGCCTCTGCCATAACCACCCATTGCTGTCAAAATTTGCTGAAATTGTTCAGCTGAAAATGTAGCCATGATGTTGTTTTGATTAAAGTTGCAGCTTGCCGTCTCGGCCACGGGCTCTTCCTTCAATTCTGTTTCGGATATGTTGATTTCCGTCTCGGCCACGGATTCGTCTTTATCTGATTTGTTGTCGTCCGTCTCGGCTACGGATTCGTCTATATTTGTTTTGTCGGCTTTGGACTCTGTGTCGGCGTTTTTCGCAGCCGCTATGTTGGGCGCCAATGAAGTGTTCTTATTTCTTAAATTATATTTGTTCATGAAATAAATCACTTGGAATTGTATTAAACAATATAATGTTACTTTATTTAATTAAATATTTCTTCGTTTTTTATAAGCAAAGCACCCGTCCTGGCAATTGTCTGGACAAAGCAACCTTACTTTTTGAACTCAGAAAGATAATTGAAAAATATTGGCAAACGACGTGCCTTTTATAGTCATTTTTATACGTTTAACATAACACTGTTGTATAAAAAAAGTATTATTAGAATGATTATCATAGTTGTTATAAAAAGTATTAAATCAACAGAGTTGTAGTTGATGAGAAACCCGTTAAATTCAAATTAACAAATATTCAAAATGAATCAAATTAAGTTACGTTAAATTAAATGAAATGAATGGTTTTTAATATAAAAATGAAATAGAAAAAGTGTTTTAATTCAATATACATATAAAAGATTTATAAAAAATAATAAGGACTGCTTCAAAATTATATATTCATTTAGATTTGTTGTGAAGGGTATATGTAAGTATATACTGTAAGGTTACGTATAAAGACTTATATCTATATATACTAATTTAATTATAGTTTAAGATACAGTTTCTGGGTTATTTTGGGTTTTCATGGTTTTTTTTAAAAAAATGTTCCCAAAGTATATTTTTAATTTACTTTCCCACTTGATATTATGAGAGAAAAAAACTGACAGTAAAATTTAGGAGATTTTACAGATAGGTGCTTTATATAAAGTTTAGTCATTTGTAAGACTAAGCAATTAAATTACAATTCTTGTTAAAATTTGTAATGAAACTATCAGAAAAATACGGATTAATATATATTTCTTGTTCTTTCATGCTTAGGACCCAAATTAAATTATCAATCAATTGCTTCAATTAACACAATTATTAAATTGTTAATTAATGAAAAAAAAAACAAGGAAATGTGTTAATATTTACAGGAATTAAATGACCTCCGTGTACGTTCTAGATATATATATATATATATATATATATATATATATATATATATATATATATATACTATAGATATGTACATTATATATATATTATACATATATACAATAGATATGCATATTATATATATATATTATATATATATATATTTGGTTCCAGATATTTTTTTTTCTGGTTATGGGAGTGTACAATATTGATTGATACTTTACTTCAGTTAGCAAGTGGTTAACTTCCGCTAGAAAAATTTTTAGAGCCGATTTTTATCAATTTGGGACTAATCGATTAAGAATTTTATTAACACTTTACGCCTGTCCTTAGGATTAATAATCAATTTTGAACAAAAAAAAACTCATGGAAATTACCAGAAATTGCAAAGCATTTTTTTCTTTTCTTTAATACAATTTTGATTTAATAATTATCATGACAAAATGGTTTATGACAAATTTGACTTGGAAACAAATTGCTCAATTTTAATGCTGTCCAGGTCGTTTAGAAAAGTTAGAATAAATAATGACAAACTTACCCCACATGCCGGAAACTCGAAAAAGGCCTTAATCGTGGTTCTGGATGCAGGTGCTGATGGATAAAGTGCGGAATGAGGTGTTAAAAAATGTTATGAAATTTTGTCATGAAATAGTCAGTAGCTATACAGAATTCTTAAACACTTTTCTTTCTTAGGCTAAATTTAAAAGAAAAAAAGATATATATAATTAGCAAGCTTACATACATGAATATACAAACAAAAAAGAATCTTGGTTTATATGGAATAGAAATTAAGAGATGTATACTTATTAAATATGTATCCTTTTGATTTGGGTTTCTATTTTGCTGTTGTTCTCCTATTGCTGATTTAGTGATTTTTCTCCTTTTAGCATTATGGGAGGTGAAATTTCCAACGAAAAACAAAAATCAAACTGCTGTTGGTGATGGTATCATGCCCATTCGAAACTAATTTTGACGTAGGTTGCTGTGCGTGATGTTGCTGCGGTTGCATCTGTTGCACTGTGGTTGTTGGGATTTTATAAAAATTACCATTGATGGCTTTTTTCTCTTTCCTTTTTGGATTTTCCTGTAGCTGTTGTTGTGATTGAAAATATATAGTTGGGTTATGGGAGGTGATGTGGCGAAGTATTGTTAGGAGTTGTGGTTGAGAGGGTTATTTTTGGTGCTAATTGAGGCTGTTTGAGTTTTATTAATACTGGTGTGATGCTGTAAGGTGGAGTGGCACTAAACCATGTTTTTACGTTGGTGTTGCTGTAGGTTCTTTGTATGCGAGGTACTTCTTCGGGTCTAACCTCTGCTGCTAATACCGATGTAACATGTACAGGTTCCTCGTAAATAAAATTTTATATTCCAGTTCGGGGTACTCCTTTGGGCTCTTGGGGGAGTATTGTATTCACTGTCTATCCTATGTACGCTTGCCCTTATTAACCTCAATTAATGGTATCGAAGAATTAAATTTTGTCACCCTTTGAGCTGGTTATTTCGTTTACGCAATTTTTATGAGGACGAGTGTATTCTCTAACTCTTAATATCAGGTAAGCAGCAGAGGTGATGAAGTTATTTCAATTTATTTAATTAGTACTGCTAAAATTTTATACCCCAGATAGATGTGAGGCGTAGAAATATAATTTCGAAAAAAAATTTGTTCGTAGCCTGCCTGTATTTGCTCCCGCAGTTCCTTACGTCTACCTCGCAGCACGTTTTGTTTAGAAAAGAACTTCTATCAGAAGCTTCTCGAATGTTTAAGCGTTCTTATAAAAAGTTAACGAAACTTGACGTTTATAGGTACCAACTTTTAAATATTCAACGTGAGGGTGGGAATACCTCATACTACAATCAGACCAGACATTATTTAAATAGCGTGTGAAGATAACAACAAACGCAACCGATTTAAATAACCAACTAAGAAAAATCTTTTAAAATGTTTCTCACAAAAGTGCAACGTAACGGTAGGTCACTATGCTTGCCAATAGTTCCCAGATCTTTGAGATGGTCAATTATCAATAACACTCACGAGTCTCTGATGCATTTGGGCTATGAGAAAACTCTGGAGAAGGTCTACGAGAATTATTGGTTCGAGAACATGTTCAAATTTGTGAGAAAATTTGTGGATAACTGCGTGACATATAAGATTTCCAATTCACATTCAGGAAAAATTCAAGACGAGTTGCATTCTATTCCTAAGATTGCTATCCCTTGGTACACTTTACACATTGACGCGACTGGGAAACTGAGTGGAAAAAGTGATAGAAAAGAGTACGTCTTTGTATTGATTGACGCGTTCACAAAATACGTTCTATTGCATCATACAATTAACATAGACACACTTAGTAGAACTGCGGCATTAAGACATGCTATCTCTTTATTTGGTGCTCCAATAAAAGTTATTGCAGATCAAGGTCGTTGTTTTGCGAGCCGAGAGTTTAAAGAATTTTGTAGTACACATAATATTAATTTACATTTAATTGCAACAGGTAGTACTCGTGCGAACGGTCAAGTTGAGCGTGTAATGAGAACGTTAAAGAATATGCTCACGGCAGTTGAGACAAGTAATCGCACCTGGCAGGATGCTCTTCCTGATGTTCAATTAGCCTTGAATTGTACTCAAAGTCGTGTTACCAAACATAGTTCGTTGGAATTGCTTATAGGTAGGTAGCTAGACCTATCGAAATGCTAGTGTCTGATAAAGTTGAACCATTGGTAAACCTCGATGAAGTTCGAAATGACGCCATTTGTAATATAGAAAAAAATGCTTATTATGGTAAGATCAGATTTGATAGTACTAAGTCTAGATTGGACAATTTTGTTGTAGGTGACTTGGCGTTACTACAAAACGACGAGCGCAATCAGACAAAGCTTGAGCCAAAATACAAAGGTCCATTTCGAGTGATGGAAGTTTTGGATGGTGACCGATATGTAGTTAAGTCTTTAAGTTGTAATCGAACGTATAAGTATGCTCGCGATCGTATAAGGCGAATGCCAGAAGGTTATGTCCCTGTTGATATTGATGAAGTTAGTTGAGTTTTCTGTTAATAATGTATGATTAATGTAAAATAAAAATGTGAAAATATAATACGCATTGATGTGGTTGATGGTGATTGCATTGCTGGATAGAAGCAATGATGTGAGTTGAAAATTAATATCACCGAATAGAGGTGGTATTAATTGTTTGTGCCGGATGGAGGCGTTGAAGTATCACTGGATGTATCACTGGATGGTTCAATTCAGTAACCGGATAGAGGTTGCTGTTTGGATAATGTCACTGGAGAGAAGTGATAATGGTTTTATAAGTAATTGGAGAGAAATTACTGAAGTCATCAATGTGTATTACATTTGAAATAAGTTCAATGTTGTGTAGTGCGGTATTGTATGGTACATGGTACTGTAATAGATGTTAAGAATGTGGTTAGATCGTACAATTTTGTTTTGTTAACTAAAGGTTTATTCTGGTCAGAATTGACCGAGTGGTTGAGCAAGATACTTCTTAGAGTTCTGTTTCTCATTTCAGATGGATTGCACGAGGACGTGCCAAACGCCAGGATGGCCGTGTCGGAGTATTGAATGTATTTTTGAGTATAAAACGACAAGCGTTGACTGTTATGTCAAGCTTGGGCAGAATGGACTGGCCCTACTGAATATAAAAGGTAGAATAGAGAAGGCGGAGAACAGTTTTTGTTAAGCAGTAGTGGCAAGCTCGAGACTGCCTCGTTGAATTAATAAAAATAAATATTGAAAACATTTGAAAGCGATTTGAAGTTTTATTGAAAATAATTTGAAGTTAAAATAAATTTTCTGTAAATATTGAAAAACATGGAAGATTATAATTCTGTAAAGAATACTTTTACCTATTCGACATATACATATACATTTATATATTTATATCCAATTTTTTTTTATATAAAAACCCATATTTTTACATTCAGATTTTCTTTGGTTCTTTTATTTGTAGATTTCCAAGGTTTTCTTTCGAATTTTGCTCGGTATAACTTGGAAATAATAATTTTTTTTCAATACATGTTCTTTACAAAACTTTTTTTTCATATTTTTTTTGAATGGGGATTACAATTATTTAATCTTGTCGGGTTTTTTTATATGAAATTTCTGTCATCACTCTTCGTGCAGCATGCACAAACCTAATATGCGACAAAGCGCATATAGTTAGGAAATCTATAAGCACTATAGTTAGGAAATCTATAAGCACTGTAAGCTTGGCAAATTCGAATTCCAGCACAAGCATCAGAGCGATAAGATCGTCTTCCGTGGCACGTTCACTTGAGTCTTATAAATCAGACGAAACCCTAGTAGAAAAAGGTAATTTGAATTGTGAGATATTAGACAAATCCTTACCGGGGTTAGATATTGGCTCTCTGGAAAGTCTGACACAACCAGTAGAATTTATTAATAACCAACCAAATTTAAATAATAACTTAGAAATGGCTATAAGTAAAAATAATCAGGTGGAGGAACCACAAAATCCAAATGTCGACACTATTACCTCCTTAATGACATATATACAAGACGTTATGAGAACCACACCGGAAGAATTTAGGAGGGAGCTTTTAGAAATCAGGAATTCCATCACGAAACGACCGAACTACTCCGTCATCTCCCGGAAACATGGCACAGCAAGCTAGTTCTTAAATGAACTCATTTACAAATGGTTCCTCGGCAGCTTTCGCGATTAAGCTAAAAGATTGGAAGGTATCTTATAGTGGCGACGGTGGAGTGTCCGACTTTTTGTTTAGACTAGATACACTCACTGCACGATCACAGTGCCCTCACGATTATATTTTATCCAATTTCCATAATTTCCTTACAAACAAAGCAGAAACATGGTACTGGGACCATATAAAGCTTAACCCTAGGACAACGTACTCACAGTTAAAAACAGCCCTCCTTAAGGAATTTGGTACGCTCGAAAGCGACAATGAAATTTTATTAAAAATTTCAAAGAGGAAACAACTTCCAAAAGAAAGTTACGATGACTTTCATGCATTTGTCCTTAGGTTAAATCTGAGGCTAAGAAATGACAGACCAGTCATTGATAGAAAATTTAAAGAAAAATATAAACCCCGATCTTAAGATCATGTTATTTATTTCAGACCCTAAGGATTTAGGGATGCCTCGCGATTTAGCTAGGAAAGCTGAGAAGGTTCTTTTAGAGAGCAAGACAGATCCCCCAATTCGGTCACGTCAAGTAAATGAAATTCTTTGCGAAAATGTCTCTGTAGAATCCGACAACGAATTAGACCCTCAAGTAGAAGCTTTGAATGTGAACCGGACATATGTTAAAAATGATTACTCAAAAATTAAATGTTGGAACTGCCTCCAGTTAGGACACATTTATATATACTGTCCTGATGAGACACGAAATGTTTTCTGTTTTAAATGCGGATAACGGGGCGCGACATCTCCAAAGTGTGGAAATCCGCATACGGAAAACAGACGTCGGAGCGAGTGGGTGACCGGGGATGCTCGTTCCTCCCTCACAGGGGGATTTACCTCCAAGTCTTTTAGAAATAAACCCGGACGTTCAGAATAATTCTTTTCATAGTAGAAACCAAAGTTATTTGGAAAAAATTACAAAATCCTTACGGTTTCAACCTTCGCAGAAGATTCTAAAATGCAGATATAGATATAATTTAAGAAAAACGTTCAGAAGAGCAACAGAGTCATGTTGTTTAGCCAATTCGGAAGATGGCAGACCGTACGCTAAAATTAAAGTTTGTGAGGATGAATTATTGTGCCTTTTAGATTCGGGTGCAAATGTATCAGTCTTAGGTACGGGAAGCTTAGACTTTATAAGCAAAAACAACATACAGGTGCAAAATTTCAGATCTAGCATTGTGACAGCCAACGGTTCAAAGAATGACATTTTAGGCTGTTGCTTACTTCCAGTGACATTCACAGGGGTAACAAAATCAATAAATTTTATTTAAGGATATCTTGGCGTTAATTTCTGGAATTCATTTGCTCTTGCTCCACAATTAATTCCCGAAATTTCCTGCGTAGAACTCGAAAATAAACCCGATTTAAACTTTCATGACCTTACATCCATTCAGAAATTGCAACTCGACAATGTTGTTTTAAATTTTCCATCCTACGAGAAGCTAGGACTTGGGTCCACACATTTGCTGGAGCATCATATTGAAACAGGAGACGCTATAGATGTAAAATCAAGACATTACCCTCTCTCGCGCACTAGGCAAGCAGAGATATATGCAGAACTTGACAGATTATTAGCCCTCAGAGTAATAGAGGAATCTAACTCTCCGTGGTGTAGTACCATTGTGACTGTACGCAAGCCAGGAAAGATAAGACTTTGTCTAGATTGTAGAAAAATTAATTCAGTGACAAGAAAGGATTAATACCCACTTCCACATATAAACGGGTCACTTAGTCGTCTTAAGGATACACACTACATAAGTGGAATAGATCTAAAGGATGCATTTTTTCAAATAAAGTTTTCCGAAACCTCGAAAGAAAAAACTGCCTTTGCAGTTCCAGGAAGGCCTTTATATCAGTACAGAGTAATGCCTTTTGGGGTTTGTAATGGACCACAAACAATGAGTCGACTGATGGATAAAGCTATCCCATCGAAATTAAGGGAAAATATATTCATTTATTTGGACGATCTTCTTGTTTGTAGCCAGGATTTTGACACCCATATAAAACTGCTTTCTGAAGTTGCGCAATGCTTAAAATCTGCGGGTCTTACCATCAACATAGGCAAAAGTAGGTTCTGTCAACGTGAAATCAAATACCTCGGGTATCGTATAGGCGGTGGAAGTTTGAAAGTCGATCCCGAAAAGGTGGAAGCAATTTCTAAATTTCCTTTACCCAAGACCCCACGTCAAATTAGACGCTTCGTTGGTATGGCAAACTGGTACCGCGCGAGTTACATATAAGCATATTTTGTACTCCACAGCAATCTGATAGTTATTTTTGTGTACAACCACAATTCCATAACTGCCAGACTGCTGACTCTTAATTTTAATTTTTATATTTGAATATACATACATATAAGCATATTTTGTACTCCACAGCAATCTGATAGTTTTATTTTTGTGTACAACCACAATTCCATAACTGCCAGACTGCTGACTCTTAATTTTAATTTTAGCTCTAAGTTAGACTGAATTGGAGAATAGCGACAATTCATATCTTTAAGTTTAAAAAATTTCTAAATAAAGTTTAGTTTTAAAATAAACACAAACAACTAAAGTTGTTTAATTTTGTAATTGGCGCAGTCGCGGTGATTTTATCTAAAGATAAAATTAAATCGAACCATAAATATAAAAAGTGTTCCAAAGAACATAAAAACTGAATAAACTCTTTTACTTAAAAGAAAAGTTATAATTAAGTGAAAATATATTTCCCAGTTGAAAATTAATAATTAAAATAATAAAAGAAAATTTTTTTTAAAATGAATCCTGAAGTGATACAACAAAGGATCGAACAATTAGAGTGTCTCATCCTAAAACAGGATACCACAATAAAAGAGCAGCAACAACAAAATGCTGCCCTCCAAAAGCAAATAGAGACTCACTTGCAAATTATGCAACAACAGAAAACGGAGTATGACATGAGAATCCAACAAGCCGAAGCTATTTTACAACAGCATCGACAACCATATCAGCCACAGTCACAACACAACACAATATTTGGCTTGGACATCAATCAGATAATAAATCAATTCAACCAAATAAAACCCTTTGGTCCAAAAAACAACCTATCGTCTTTTATAAAAACCGTCGAAAACCTGATTACATTATGTGGCAATAACTGTGAACTTCAAAAATTTGGAATAAAAATTATAAAAACCCAAAAATTCTTTGGAAATGTAGCAGATTCAATTAACCTTCTAGCAGACGACGCCAGCTGGGAAGACATCAAGGCTCAACTAATAAAGGATTTAGGATCAAAAACATCTTACTCTTCGGTAATTAATTATTGTAGAAGTATAAAGATAAGTAATTTAAATGAACTATTTAAGGTATTTGTAGAATCTAAGTATAAACTTAATGACAGTTACCTGTACGACGAATCAAAACCTGACTTATACTCTCCACAAAACGTTGACAGAGACTTAACGGAAATATTAATAGATAAAATAGACGGACAATTTAGATCTTGCATTATAGACGAAGAACCAACACTGGACTCACTTTATAAAAGATTTTCTCAATTGAAATTAATGTATGGTAAAAGGGCTATAGATTTCAGATCGAGAAAAATAACTAAAGCACAGGACAACACAAACAGCCATAACGAAAAAAAGGAAACTGGTAGGAACTTTAATAATAAACAATATTTTAATAAGAAATCTTCAAATAATTTTCAAACAAACAACGTTCAAAACAAATATGCCGGTAACCCTCAATCTCAACAACATGGAAATAGTCCCATACCTATGGATATAGGAAATTTAGAGGGCAATACAGAAAATGAAGTAAATTTTCTTTCAAGCCCACAAAACGATTGTTACCCCTAATAACGGTCACAATAGGTAGTAAAAGAGTTATTTGCTTAATCGATACCGGCGCGGAAACTAGCATTATAAAACCAAATCTTTTCCCAAATGAATTTTTTGAAACACAACTAAATAAGCCTTTCATGTTCCGAACATTAAATGGAATCAAATCAACTTTAAAAGGCATGATAACTACAGAACAGACAAATTCCCTATCCCGCATATGGAAGCTATACTTGATAAATTGGGTAGAGCACAGTATTTTTCAACCCTCGACCTCGCAAAAGGCTTCCACCAAATTTTGGTACAACCGGAGGATAGGGAGAAAACCGCTTTTTCTACCCCATTCGGTCACTATGAATTCATGAGAATGCCGTTTGGGTTGAAAAACGCACCATCGACCTTTCAAAGGCTGATGGATTCCGTGTTGAAGGACTATATAAATAAAATTTGCGTCGTATATTTAGACGACATTCTAATATTTAGCACATCTTTAGATGACCATTTACTTAACTTAGAAAAAATTTTCAATCGGCTCCGGGAAACTAAATTGAAAATACAAATTGATAAATGTAATTTTCTGCAACGCCAAACTGAGTTTTTAGGTCATATTCTCACCCCTCAGGGTGTAAAACCTAATCCAAGGAAAGTTAAAATTATCCAAAATTTGGAAATTCCAAATACACAGAGAAAAATTAAGTCTTTCCTAGGGATGACAGGGTTTTATCGGAAATTTATAAGGGATTATGCCAAAATTGCATTCCCAATGACAAAATTTTTAAAGAAAAATGAAAAGGTCAATGTCAATGATCCCAATTTCATTGCAGCTTTTCAAAAATTAAAGGACATTCTTATAAACCCTCCCATATTAAGGTACCCAAATTTCGATAGAAAATTTAAATTAATAACAGATGCTAGCAATTATGCACTGGGCGCTGTTTTAACACAAGATGGCCATCCAGTCTGTTATGCATCCAGAACACTTAACGACCACGAGAAGAATTACTCAACCATCGAAAAAGAGCTCTTGGCTATAGTCTGGGGCACTCAGTATTTTAGACCCTATTTATACGGGGTTGAATTTGATCTCAGTACAGATCATCATCCACTTAAGTGGCTACAGGCCAAAAATAATGGCAAAAACATTAACCCCAGATTACAAAGATGGCTTGTCCTCCTTATGGACTATAATGCCAAAATTGAGTACATTAAGGGAAAAGAAAATCATATTGCAGATTTTCTTAGTCGTATCGAAGAGGGAGATTCAGCGGGAAATATAAATGTAGGGGAAAATTTGATGGAAAATGGATCCACATCATCATTAGAGGTCGAAACAATGCATTCTCAAGAGGAAAATGTAAACGACAATTTCAAAATTTTAACCACAGTCGTTAATCGCTTTAAATTTCAAATAGTAATAACTGAAAGAAAAACTATGGACTCCATGTGTATATTTGACAAAATCAGAATCTTTCTGGATAACGATGACCTAAATTCCCCGGAGATAGGTAATTATCTCAAACAATTCCCACTTAAGGGACAGGTTGCAGTGTTTTCAAATGTAAATGAAAGAAAATATTATCAATTCCAGAAAGCTATAGAAAATTTATACCAGAATAGAACCGATGTAAAGTTCTTTAAATGTTCATATTTTGCTAAAGATATTGAAGATATTGATGAACTGAAAAAACAAATATCGTTGTATCATAAAAATGAAACAGGTCACTCCGGAATCAACCCAACATACGAAGGAATAAAACACAAAATATATAACCCCAAGTTGAAATTAACGATTCATGAAGTAATAAATAACTGCGATTATTGCACATCTGCGAAATATGATAGAAACCCAATAAAACCGAAATTACGCCTTACCGAAAGTCCCCCCACCACTAATGAAATAATACATGTCGACACATACGTAAACACGAAACAATCGTTCATTATTTTCATAGATAAATTCTCAAAGTTCGCAATTCATTTCCACCTTCCTGACAGAAATAATCAAACCATAATTCAAAAACTAAGAGAATTTCTAGCTATTAAGGGCAATGTAAAAAAACTCGTATTCGACAACGAGTTCAACACAGTCAATGTTCGAAAATTCCTAGACGATAACAATATATTATATCATGCAACAAAACCAAATAGCCACACAGGAAATTCGGACATAGAACGACTTAATAATACCATAACCGAGAAGATTAGAGTATTAAACCTAGAGGACAATATACCAATTATATCACAAATGGCAAGGGCAACTAAATTTTATAATAATACTTACCATTCATCAATTAAATGTACTCCCTTTGAGGTGGAACAACATAAAATAGATCACAATATAATAAAAGAAAGAATTGATGCAAACAAAAAAAGAGTACTAGAAAAAGAAAACGAGAAAAGAGAAGAATATATCGAAAACAGAAGAGAGGGCTATATAAAAAACTATAGAAGCTTAAGACATAAAGAAGTACCAAAATATAGAAAACAAAGACTAGATAATGTACACCCTACTAATATCAAACGTCCTTTTAAATTTTCAGAAATTCATATGGATGATAATTGCGCTGACAATCATCCCAACAACTAAAGGTACACTTCAAGTGAGCACACTTCATCAGAACAAGGGATTTGAAATAATTAGAATTAGACCAGTGGAAATAATTAATCAAACCATTACTGTACTTCACTTAATAGACACTAATCAATATTATAAAATAATAGAAGATATAGAATTAAAAATAACAAATTTACATATACCCCCAAATGGTCTTATCGAAAGTCAAATACAAAGACTAAAAACAAAAATTAAATCAATTAGCCCCCGAAACTAATCTCACAGGAAAAAGAGAGGATTACTGAATATTATTGGTTCAGCACAAAGGTTTTTGTTTGGTACTATGGATAACGAAGATAGAAATGACATTTTAACCCATTTAAGTTTGGTATCCGAAAATAATCACTATGCTATAGAAAACCTCAACAAACAAATCATAATAAATGATCACTTTCAGCAAAGTATCAATTTGCTTCAGTCTACTATGCAATCAGATCGCAATACTATCAATACTGCCTTTGAAGATTTAAAGGCGAAAAATAATCATATTGCAGTTCAAGTACTATATGCGGACATTATACTGAAACTGAATTACATTGAAGATAAAGTTAATCAGATACAGAACAGCATTGCTTCGGCTAAGAACCACATATTACACCCAAATATACTTACATCTGACGAAATCATGACTTACAACATTGACTTTTACAAGCTTCAACTTATAAAACTAGACGTTATGTACTACAAAGACGATTTATTAGTGATTGCCCTAAAAATACCTTTAAATTATTATACCACTGATTTAAAGGCCATATTCCCAATGCCAAATTCAAACTTTTATAAAATGGATGATAATATAGAATATTTTGTAAATGTTGATAACACAACATACAAATTCAAGGAAAATACCCCATTAAAATACATGGACATAAGTTCAAACTGTATATTCATAAAAAACTGTAAGTTAAGGCAAAACAAAAAATTTCAAATAATAAATGTCGATGATGAAACAATTATAATAAAAAATGCCATAAGCAAAAAATTGATTCAAAATTGTGACGATAGGGAATTTGTTTTGAGTGGAAATTATTTAATATCCTATTATAATTGTGAAATCCAAATTGATAATTATGTATATATTAACAAAAATGAAATGACATTTGACAAATTTAACTATGAAACTAATATAAATGCCTTTACAGAAGATTTCAATATATCGTTTCAAAATATACCATATGAAAACAATTATCAAAATATAAAAGAAATAAAGGAATTGAAGTTACATAGAAATATAAGCTATGAAATAAGTTTTTCAATGATAATCATAATTTTTATTACAATTAGTGTACTAATTTGTTTTCGAAAGAAAAATCAAGTAAAAATTAATATAAATGAACCCTCTCCTAAAATAAAAGAAATTGAAAAGAAATATGAAATAGAAGAATAAACAATTAAATTCAGGAGAATTTTTTCACAAAGGGTAGAGGAGTTACATATAAGCATATTTTGTACTCCACAGCAATCTGATAGTTATTTTTGTGTACAACCACAATTCCATAACTGCCAGACTGCTGACTCTTAATTTTAATTTTTATATTTGAATATACATACATATAAGCATATTTTGTACTCCACAGCAATCTGATAGTTTTATTTTTGTGTACAACCACAATTCCATAACTGCCAGACTGCTGACTCTTAATTTTAATTTTAGCTCTAAGTTAGACTGAATTGGAGAATAGCGACAATTCATATCTTTAAGTTTAAAAAATTTCTAAATAAAGTTTAGTTTTAAAATAAACACAAACAACTAAAGTTGTTTAATTTTGTAATTCGCGTTTATTAACAATTTTTCTGATTTAGCAGGCCCTCTCACTGACTGTTTAAAAAAATCTGTAAAACCGTTTTGTCTTACTCAAGAAGCTATGGATGCCTTTGAACAATAAAAGGTCGCTCTTTCGAACGCCCCCGTCCTAGCCCAACCTGATTTCAATAGAAAATTTGTAATACAATGCGATGCATCACGAATAGGAGTAGGCGGAGTGTTGTACCAATTGGACAATGACAATAGAGAACGGCCGATCGCAGTTGTGTCCCAAAAGTTAAATAGGGCCCAGCGAAACTACACCGTGACAGAATTGGAGTGTTTGGCAGCGGTTTTGTGTGTCAAACGTTTTAGACAATATATCGAAGGACTTTCTTTTAAAATCATAACAGATCATTCAAGTCTGAAATGGCTCATGGGACAGAACGATTTACATGGTAGATTGGCTCGAAGGAGTCTAAATCTCCAAAGTTTTGATTTCGAAATGGACCACAGAAAGATGAGATCCAAGCGAATTGGAATCCACCCGAAGTTGACCTCACTTCAACCGAAATTAACAGTAATGAGTATAAAGATTTAAGGGTCAAAATTCAAGAAAACAAAGACTCCTTACCAGACTTAATGATATCCTGAATGAATGAATGAATGAATGAATGAATCCTGTCCCAGTTCGTTTCATCAATACGGGATCTCGATACGAAGCAGCTTTGTTACGGATTTTTTTCTCTGTGTATAAACACAACTTAAAAATTCGTTAACTTAATGTTCAACAAAATGCAACTATGTTGTTATCCTATGTCATTCTCGTACATCGCGCCGGTTTTTTTTTTATTATAAAATAGCATGATAGTCCCGTTAGGACAAATCAGCCAATCGAACGGTGACAACTAGACTACGACGAAAAGGAAGACAAAAGTTGTGTGATATAAAGAAGGGACGCGTGGTGAAGTGAAGGCTATTTTGGAAAGAAATCGTATCGGAAAATTAAATCGTGAAAGCAAATAAAGGAAATGTAAAATAATTAATTTTGTGTAAAAGTTCAAGCGAAAAGTGATAACTTAAACTTCGAAGTCAACTAAAAACTTTGTAGAAAAACCTGAAAAGAAAACGCAATTTAAAAAAAAAAAACCTGTAAAGAGAAAGAAAATGTAAAGAAATAAATTTTGTGTAAAAAGTTGAAACGAAAGGAAAACCCGAAAAGAAAACTTAAATTTTTAAAAACCTGCAAAGAAAAAGAAAATGTAAAGTAATAATCTTTGTGTAAAAGTGAAACGATCGGTGAAAACTTAAATGTCGATGTCAACTAAAAATTTTGTAGAAAAACCTGAAAAGAAAACCTAAATTTTTAAAACCCTGTAAAGAGAAAGAAAATGTAAAGAAATAGATTTTGTATTGTATAGATTTTTGTGTAAAAAGTTGAAACTTAAATTTTGATGTAAATTGAAAAACTCTATAGAGAAAAACTGAAAGAAAATTTATATCATAAATTGTGTCGAAAAACCTGAAAAGAAAACCTAAATTTGTAAAAACCTGTAAAGAAAAAGGAAATGCAAAGTAATAATTTTTGTGTAAAAAGTTGAAACTTAAATTTTGATGTAAATTGAAAAACTCTATAGAGAAAAACTGAAAGAAAATGTATATCATAAATTGTGTCGAAAAAACCTGAAAAGAAAACCTAAATTTTTAAAAACCTGTAAAGAAAAAGGAAATGCAAAGTAAAATTTTTGTGTAAAAAGTTGAAACTTAAGTTTTGATGTAAATTGAAAAACTCTATAGAGAAAAACTGAAAGAAAATGTATATCATAAAGTGTGTTGAAAAAACCTGAAAAGAAAACTAAATTTTTTTTTTAAATCTGCAAAGAAAACAAATAGAATCAGTGAAAGGAAATTTAGGTCATAAATTTTGGTAGAAGAAAACTGACAAGAAACCTAGAAATTTGATGTAAAATATACATAAGAAAAAAAAAAAGAAATTAAATTTAAAAACTGATAGCGAAGAAAGACATACAAATTGTTAAATTAACCTGTAAAATTTTAATTATTAAGAACTGAAAATTTATAAATTAGCCTGAAAAGACGAGAAACTTACAAACTAAACCAAAAGTACAATAAAATACCAAAAAAAAATTAAATATACGACAACAGTTGCAGCAAACCAGCATAACCACAATCCCAGCGCCAGGCGACAACCACAAGCAGCACCAAGTGGCAAAATCACCATGTTAAATAAAACCATTATTATTGATCTTTTCTTATATATATACTTGCTTAGTTTTTCTAATCTAATCTTTTTCTTTTCTAATCTTATAATAAATAAATAAATTTTTTTTTTTGTTCCAAAGTAAAAACCAAAAACCATAAAAAACCAGAATTTTTTTTTTTTAAATCACTATGTGCTTGCACAAAAGATTGTATTTAATTTAAATATAAAGCTAGACTAAAAAATTCATTTATATTAATCATATCTATAACTAAAACTTGTAAGTAAAGATGAATATAAAACAAAACCCAAAATTTTGATACAATAAAAAATTTAAAATTTATTTTAAATTTGAAATGAAACAGTCATTGAATATTTATTTGAGAGGAGTGTCAGGGTACAATGGTAGGTATAGGAGGTCACAGGAAGAGCACGAACATTAATATTTTTTAAATTTTTTTTTCTAAACTTCGGGTATTGAAGGCATGGCAGGTTTAGTTATATGCTTACGTGTCAAGAAAACGGTTCAAAGAACTTACCACCTTGATAGAGCTAGTCAGGGCGAATTTTAGGTCTTTTCTATGCCAGTTTGATTCTTTATACCCTCCACTCCAGTGTGCAGAGGGTATATATAAGTTTGTCATTCCGTTTGTAATAATTAGAAAAAAAATTTTGGACCCCATAAAATATATATATTTGTAATCCTTTGTAATATGTTAGGACATGGCAGGATCGCCATGTAATAAGTTAGGTGTTCTTATTATTTTTGTTTACAAATTAAAACATATTTTTTTATTTTTATTTTATTTTTATTTAATCTTTATTGTTTTCTAAGTTCTTCTATGTCAGAACAACTGTTACTCTAGACGTTAGAACAAGATTGCTTTAAAACTAAAATGTGGCAGGCTTATATACTAAAATACTAACTACAATTTTACAAAAATATTCTCTTAAATTATACATAGATTTTCTCTTAAATCCTAAGTGCTTACGCAGCATAGTGAGCGACCTTTGTAAATCCGCTCTATGACACACATGTGTGAAACACTTGTGTTAACCTCACTGCTTGCATCAACGTTAAATGGGTGGTCTCAATATTAAGTATTTCAATATGTCAAGTGCGACAATATCGAATACACAAAACATACGTTTCCGTATTTGCTTTGTGTTGCCGTCATGCATGTACTTGAAATCAGATACTCTTTTATTTATCTTTGGCTTTGGTTTGTTTACTGACAACACCATGCCATACCCATTCATTGATCGCAATGTTTATAGTAGAACCCAACACGTGCATTCTCACATTGCAACGTTTCTGGTCAACACATGTATGTCAAGTGGTTGTTCAAATACTCTATGCTCTGCATTCATGCACTAAGTGAATGCCCTATAGTATGCATACATTACACCACCGCCCTTAAGAGGAATCATACAATTTCTTCAAGTTCAAAAGAGATTGTAGGATTACTGTGTATATTATTGTATGCATACCACACGTTTTGTTATCCTATACATATTTTTATTAATGTAATGCTTATATATACGTTTTCATTGTTCTAGTAATTGTATTAAGATTATACTGATCTTTAATGTCAGCTACTATGTATATAATTCTACTGTTTATTATAAATATGAATCATTATGTGTATACATTTGTGTTATATTCATTTTATACATATGACACTTTGTTCTCATACGTAATATTATATGCGAATGCCATTAACAATTAAATTATAATTTTATTGGTAAAAAAAAAATTTGTTCCGTAATTCTACGCTTTATTAAATGAATAATGTCATTAACACCTTAAATAATATTTTCATTAACATATAGAATATAGAATATATTTACATAATTGTTTGTTTAACTTAATTGCTACTTTCGATTATGGTAATTTATCAAACATCAACTCAAACGGAGAGTTAAGTATTGAGTTAAGTATTGATTATTATACTAGATGTAACCCGGTGTGCTTCGCTACACCCTCCCCCTCCCCCCTTCCGAATCGTTATGAAAGGGCTCACGCAAAATCCCAAGGCTCTCACTAATGCAGTAATTCAGATATATCGCATTTAATATAAAGTTTGTGTGGGGGTACCATGCGCATTTATCTAATCCCGCCCATTTTTTTGTCTGACTACTCACGTTAATAATAGAGACAAATTTGCAAAGCTTTCTCTATCATAGTACTTAATATATATGATTATAAAAATTTACTTTGTATGGGAGGTGCCACGCCCACTAAAAATATTTAAAAAATTAAAGCCTGTAGCACTCCCATATCCGCAGTAAAACTATGTGAAAATTTCAGGAAGATCAGATGAGTAGTTACGAAGATTACCTCCTACAAACAAATATTATCTCTTTATTATGTTAATATAGATTATTAGTATATATTTTTCTATTTCAATGCTTGCCGATGCTGCTATACAATGTTTTTTGTTTTTTCATTCGGTACAACAATTATCAGATTTTTGGGCGTTCCTACCCTGGAGCAAAGTACATGTAGCTGCCCATGAGAAGAAGATGGATTATTCATATTAGATCTGGCAACACTTAACTGTTGGCCTTGAACTTAGAATATCTTTTGCCAATTTTTCTTTTGAGCAATTTTTGATTTTGGCCACTTTTTATTTTGAATATTTTTTTTTTTTTTGGACAATTTTTATTTTTCGCGATTTTTGGGTTTGGTGATTTTTGATTTTGGCGATATATCTTCCACAACAAATCACATTGATAACTAACGAACTTGTCAAAAGACTGTCGCTTTCGTAGTGCTTCATATTTTTTACATAGGAGGTGCCACGCCCACTAATCCCATCCCGCCCAATTTTTATTGGACTACTCACATTAATATCTGATGGAGTCATCCAAAATGTCGAGTCTTTCCCTTTTATAGTACACCAGTTATATGATATAAGATATCTACTTTGCATGGGTGGTGCTACGCCCACTGCTCGGATCACGCCCATTTTTTTGTTCGACTAATCAGACAAAGAACCTATGGGCTCACGCAAAGCCACAAAGCTCTCTCTTTTACAGTACTCCAGATATATGACATTAAATAGTTACTTTGCATGGGAAGTGCCACGCCCATTGTTGTGAACCCGCCAATTTTTTGTTCGACTACACATACTAAGATCTGATAAGCTCGTGCAAAGTGTCAAAGCTTAATTTTTTAGCACACCAATTATATATCATATATTTACTTTGTATGGGCGGTACCACGCCCACTGCTCCGACCACGCCCATTTTTTGTCTAACTAATCAAATGAATAACTTATGGGCTCACGCAAAGTCCTAAGACTCTCACTATTATAGTACTCCAGATATATGGCATTTTATATTTAATTTGTATGGCAGGTGCCACGCCTATTGGTCCGATACTGCCCATTTTTTGTCCGACTACTAACATTAATAATAGGTGACATCAGACAAATTTGGAAAGCTCTCTCTATCACAGTACTCGAGATATATAATATTGAACAATTACTTGTATGGGAGGTACCACACCCACTTATCCGATCCCGCCCATTTCCGGCGTAGCTACTAATATTAACAATAGGTGAACTCACACAAATTTTCAAAGCTCTCCCTATCATAGTACTCAATATATGTATATGATATTAAAAAGTTTCTTTGTGTGGGAGGTGCCACGCCCACCAAAAATATTTAAAAAATTATAGCCTATAGCACTTCCCATATCCGCAGTAAGACCCTATGAAAATTTCAGGAAGATCAGATGGGTAGTTACGGAGATTACCTCCTACAAACAAACAAACAAACAAACACACATTACCTCTTTATTATATTAGTATAGATTTCTTTTTATATTATATTTCATAGAGTTATGTATTGAACACAAAATTTATTTCATTTCGTTGTAATTTTCACCTTAAAACTTTATCATTAATATTCAATGCAATACAAATGTAATTGTATTTTACCAATTCATTCTATAATCGATTTATGTTAATATTTCTATCCATTCAACGTAAATATTCATTTCATCGATTTATTTTAATCTTTTTTTTTCTGTTCATTTTAAATATTTATTTCATCAATTTATTTTATTCTTTTTTTTCGTTAATTTTAAATATTAATTTCATCAATTTATTTTAATATTTTTATCAATTCATTTGCCTGTGGTCAATGATAAGGTAGTTATTGATTTCATTAATTATAAGTTGCCTGGTGTATTCCTAAGATTCTGTCTAGTTCCGAGGATTACTATTCGTGTTATTTAATCTTCTTATTGTTACTTGCTTCTATTTTCTCTTCCTTTATTTCTCTATTCTTGGGGCTCATTCTCATACCATATATATTCATTTCTTATACTCCATATATACTCTTTTATTTATCTTTGGCTTTGGTTTGTTTATTGACAACACCATGCCATACCCATTCATTGATCGCAATGTTTATAGTAGAACCCAACACGTGCATTCTAACATTGCAACGTTTCTGGTCAACACATGTATGTCAAGTGGTTGTTCAAATACTCTATGCTCTGCATTCATGCACTAAGTGAATGTCCTATAGTATGCATACATTATACCTTATAACAACCGGAGTTGATATAGCGATGTCCGTCTGTCCGTCTGTCCGTCTGTCCGTCTGTCCGTCTGTGGAAATCACGATGACGGCATCAATCGGGTAGCTAGGGTGCTCGTTGACATAAAAAATGATTCACTAACATCCTGAAAAGTTTGCTATTTAAAATCGTACAAATCGGTCGATTAGGGCCCGAGATTTGAATGAAGAACTAAAAAAAGTCTTGAAAAAATATAATTTTCTATGTTGTTCTTGTCACGATCACGCCCTCAATAGTGCAGCAACAGTGATCATTTTTAGTGAGTATGATTCACCAAATTCGTGGGAAGATTTCTGTTTCAAAAATCATTAAAATCAGTGGAACAGGTCCACGGATATCTCTGAAAAAGTAAAAAAAAAAAAAATGAAAAATATGATGTTTCTATATTGTTCTTGTTGTTATTCTAAATGTTGTATTGTTGTCATAGCTGGACTTGTTGTTTTTGTGGTCGTTGTGGTAATAATATAATAAAAACTAACCCTTTGTACATTTTTTTATTAACTCTGGTAGAAAATTTTAAAAGTTTCCATTGTTGTGGCATCACTAAAAAATTTTGTTAGGTCATTTCTGTTATTACCACGAGCCTGACAGCAAAATTTCAGATCGAATGGGACACGGGAAAGGGGTTAAAATCGATCCAAAATTTTTTCGACAAGCAGACACTACGAGTTAATATATGTAAAGGGAGTAAAATTTCACCAGCATCTAAAGCAAATAATGCTAAAATACCTAGTTGTTAATAAAAAAAAACAATATAAATTTAGCAAAAAAAAAAAAATTTTATGTATAAATTTATTTAAAGAGAAAAACACGAAAATAACGTTTGATGTTGTATTTTTTGTGTGTAATATTTACATATACATTCATGAACATATTAAATAATACAAATAATATACATATATTATATATATGTATATATGTATGTCCATAACAACTGCATGGTATATTATTTTATTTACATAAAATTCTGCAATATTTTGTTGTGGGGAAAATACATTTATTTTGCATTAACAGAGTGTCACTTCATTTTGCTCAGCGTGACTATGCCGCAGTAGATGGCGCCACAATTTTTGTTTGTTCTAATTAGCTTTACAATAGTTATTTCTATTTTAACATGAATGTTAATATTTTCAACTAGATATCATACAGAACAATGTTAAAAGTATACACGGGCTGGTCTTTTATTTCATACGTTTTTTCATTATTCTTTTACAAATATGAACATAAGTTTGGCATATTAACTTTTTGTTGTCTTTACAAAATAGAGTTACCGAGTTCATCAATGAGTTTTTTGCTTTCAAAACAGTTCTACCTAGTGATATAGAATTATTATTCTGCTTTACCTACAAAATATCTGATTGCGATTACATCTAATTTTTAAAAATTGTTTGTAATTACTAAAGCATTATTATTCACATAAATACAAAATTGCACTTTTCAAATTTTCCATTCAAATTTAAGAACATATCAATTCTAAAAACTAGAATTAAAAATTTCCAATTATAAATTACAATTAATTGAATTTCAGAAAATCATATCAAAACGTCGGAAATTATAATTTTAAATTTAGAAGACATCAATTGCATCTTTAATATATTAATTTTATTCGTTAAACACAAATTGAAATTAAAAAAAAAAAAACACCAAATACCTATGTTTACATTTAAAAAATTTTTACATTTAAAAAAAATATTGACATTCAGGAGAAATTAATAGCTTTTCAGTACCGCGATTCAGTAACTTCTTTTAACGATAGTCGAATCGTTAAAAAAAAGAAAATAGCAAAATTATCAGTAAAATTTTTAAACGATATTCGCTATTGTTAAAGTCAGCTGTTGTTGTTATCTAAACGACAACCATTTTTGTGTTGTTTATTCAATCGATAAAAACTTAAATTTTTAGGTTGAAATGTCGTCATACATAAAAAAAAATCATAAAAAAGTGAAAATATTTTGCTTTTATTAAAAAAACTTTTTTATATAAATAAAAAAATTAATTATATAATAAAAAAATTCAATTCATTATTTAATTTTCAAATAAATACACAGAAATATTAGTAAAAAAAAATAAAGATATTAAACATCAACATAAAATCATCCTATCAAACACGAAGTAATTTGTTTTTTTCTATTCTTCTTTGTGTTTTTCGCTTATTTTTACAGAGATGCCACTCGTTTACAATTTAAATAAATAGAAAAATAGATTTGTCGACTGTCGTTAAGATGTATGTACTTAGTGAATCACTTAATCCTTAGTGCAAACAACAATAGCTGTCGATATATTTTGCGATTGTCGGATCGTTGAAATTTACAGAATCACACTACAGAAAACATTAATTTAAATTCAATGAATTTTAGAAAACGTTAAATGATATTTAAGAATTGCGAACATAAAAACTGACGCAATTTGATGAGAATGTTATTTGTATAGAAATTTTCAAAATTTTTTTTGAATGAAAATTTGAAGTTTTTCAGAAAATAAAGATAACAAATTATTTTAACGATAGTTATAAACGCAATTTGATGAGAATGTTATTTATATAGAAATTTTCAAAATTTTTTTTGGATGAAAATTTGAAGTTTTTCAGAAAATAAAGATAACAAATTATTTTATTTAAAATTTTTGGAACATTTGGTTTTTTCCGTTTGGCATCCCTAATTTGAATATTTATTATTATAAATTTATTCTCTATGTTTTCCAAATATGACAATATTTTAATAAAAAAGTTGAGAGAGCTTTTTTTTGGTTATTATTTTGTTACTCCATCCGACCTACATGACCGAAATGAAAAAAATATTTCGCCAGTTAAAAGAAACTATACAGCCATCTCCAATTAGCACGATTTAATGCATATAGCCACTCTACACAACCATCATTACCTTTGCAATGGAGGTTAGGGCGAGCTATTTAATTAGCAAACACTAAATTAAACGAGAAGTTATGTCATATAACCGGAAATGCATGCATATAACCTAAATGCATGCCGATCAGCAACTATGATGACCAAAAAGCAAACACCGAAATAAATCCGAAATAATAGAAAAGACGAAAACCAACCCGAAGAATTTGCTGAAATAATTTGGTATTAAGTTTAACAAATTGTTTACTTTTTCATTTACATTTATTATTAAGACTCAAACCGAGGTGGAGGGTATAAAAGATTCGGCACAGCCGAATTTAACACTCTTACTTGTTTTTTTTAATTTTCATACCAAGCAGCGCTTAACAAAGCCTCCACCAATCGTTGTAGAAGCTAACGCCTCATTTACAGAAATACAAAAACTATTGCTAAAAATTGTATTTTCAAACGTAGTTCAATTGGTACCAAAATTTTTGCTCCAAGCAAAGAATTGTACGAATGCTACAAGCGAATTCTTAAAGAGATTAAGATGGAGTTTCATTCATATGGCTCCAAAGATAATAGGTTATATACACATTTTTTACACGGTTTACTACCCATAAACTCTGAGGACATCACCGAAGAGCAAAAAAACTACAACCTATCCCCTTCTTCCGTTGCTGAAATAGTCACCAAATTTTCGAACGACAATGCAGTTTACAAAGTTCAATTTGTTCGTAAAAATTTTAATCCAACTGCATAAAATTTTGGTCGACGAAGAAGACGCGTTTCGCAATAAATAAAATTTAAATAATTTAAATAAAAGAATAATTGGTTTCAAAAATAGATAGGACTATAAAAAAACATAAAATATAACAAGTAGGAAAATTATAGTCGGTCTAGACCGACTATATGATACCCTATACCATGCATTTAGAGACCCTATCTCATAGGCCCAACTAACTGGACATAGAAAATAAGCATAAACCAAATTTGAGTCGGACTTTTATTAATTTTTTTGGCTGCAGATATGAAAAAGTTCATATCGGATGCTATATCTATATGGGGACTAGGCCCAAAAATGGACCGATCCTGACTATGTTTGGTAAAGTCTCTTGTATTTTGCAAAAATATGTATATATAAGCAAACAAAATTTGAGAAGAATCAGTTCAATATTTTTGTTTTTTGATACATTTAAGTGAAGATCGGGAAGCAGCTCTATATGGGGCATATGACAAAGAGTTGTCCCATAGGGATCATTTTTGGACTACTCATTAGTGGATGTAATAAACGCATACAAACCCAATTTGAGTAAGATCTATATGACAATTTGGATCTTATGGCAATTTATGTAGATTTCATAGGGGTCAGTTGTATGGGGGCTAGGTCTGAACATGGACCGATTCTCAACAATTTCAATAGCGTTCCTATGGCCGATAAAAGCTTATATACCAAATTTCATCAAAATATTTTCATATTTGCGACCTGCAGTTTGATTACAAGGTTTACATGGACACACAGAGGGACGGACGGACGGACGGACATCGTTAAATCAAATCAGTAGTGATTCTGATTCGATCGGTGTAATAAAAGATGGGTCTAGGTCAAATATTTTTGGTAGTTACAAACAGCAGCACAAAGTCATTATACCCAAACCACATAGTGGTATAGGGTATAAAAATACATTTCATGGATGATAAAGTTATTATACAAAAATTTTTTTTTTAGGCAAATTTTGTTTTTAATAAAATACCTCAATGGCTGAATGCAATAAGTGCTGAACAGCAATAAGAGGGGAAACGGGAATACGATGTATGGGTGTATGTAATAAAGTGTATCATTGTACAACAAAATGTGCCGGTATTGATCAATACTCTGCAAAGATTGTGGAATCAAACAATTTTGTGCGTTTTATATGCGATGACTGCCTGCAGTGTATACAAAATGTGGATCTAATACTTAAAAATATACAAGACGATGTAAACAGAAACAAACAAAACTTAACAGATTATAAACATGAGTTCAAGATGTCTCTGAAAGAAAACGAAAGTGAAATTAAACAACTAGAAACAATAGAAAAACAATATGAGGACAGGTTAAAAAATTGATAATGCTCACAAATCTTTTGAGAAAAATGCTAAGGAAATAAAAAAATTATGCGAACATGTAAATGAATTTGAAAATAAAAATAATGAAATATGTAACAAGATCGACGGAAATAACGAAAGAGTGTGTAAAGATATAAAAAAAGTAATAACAGAAGCAAACGGCAAACAGAATAAAACGTCATATGCAGAAACTATTAAAAAGAAAACAGTGTTGCCAGATGTTAACAAACAGATGTCATTGTTATTAAAATCTAAAGAAAAACAAAATATTGAAAAGTTAATCCAGTTAATTTAAAGATAACTAATGTGGAAAATAAAAAAAAAATGGAACAATAATAATACAGAATTAGAATATTGAAGAAAGAGAAAAAATAAAAGCGGCTTTACAAACTGAAATGAGTGATGAGTATGAAATTAAGATGCCCAACCCAACGGAATTTTATATAGATATAACTTATATGTCATTTAAATACTCTGAAAAAGAATTTATTGAGAAAATAAAGAAACAAAATCCAATTATAGCAAACGGTGAAATAAAAATAGTAAAAACATATGAATTTAAAAGAAAAAATAGAACAATTTATAATATAAAAATTAAAACGGATAATGAAACATATTTAAAACTAATTGGTGCTCAAAGAATAAATCTAGGCTGGGAGAGATGCCGAGTTTTTGATGGAACTGAAGTAAAAAGATGCTTTAAATGCAAAGGATATAATCATTTATCAACTGAATGTAAAAATCAAGAAGTGTGTATTAAATGTCATGAAAATCATAAATCTCAGGAATGTAACAAGGAACCAATAATTAAATGTATTAATTGTGTAAAGATAAATCAGAAATTAAATATAGGTTTTGATGAAAACCATGGAACGTATAGTAAGGAATGTCCAGTAGCGTGTCCCGAATTATTTTTTTTTTTAGATTGCCCCCAAAATGATGGGGATTTAGATCCCTTTTACGGGAAAAATAGCAAAAAAATTGCAATCCTAGTGCATTTTGAAAAAAAAAATAAATATTTTCGATTTTCAAAAAATTGACGCCAAAAGTGCGTAATACAGAGTACATTCCGGAAAAAATATTAATAAAATTTCCGTAGAGCAATTTTGGTGCAGCGTTGCATCTTAAAGATGGAAAGTGAGTCTATATTTTTTTTTCTTTCTGTCTTTCAAGCTAAATTAGTCTGAAAAGCTGCGCAAACTAGAGGATTTAGCTAAAACTATTTCAAAAAATATGATAGAGCTTTTCTGGTCCAGCGCACAGCTTTTGAGACTAATTTAGCTTGAAAGAAAGAAAGAAAAAAAATATATTCTCACTTTCCATATTTAAGATGCAACGCTGTACTAAAATTGCTCTACGGAAATTTTATTAATATTTTTTTTAAGGAATGTACTCTGTATTGCGCAACTTTTGCAGTTAATTTTTTGAAAATCAAAAATATTTTTTTTTTTTTCAAAATGCACTAGGATTGCAATCTTTAGGATCCGGTAGCCATCTGGTTTTTTGTCCAAAAATTTTTTTGCTATTTTTCCTGTAAAAGGCTCCTAAATCCCCATCTTTTGGGGGCAAGCATTTTCAAATTCGAAAAAAAAAACGAAATCGGGACGCGCTAATGTCCAGTATATAAAAATAATATCAATATGAAAAAGAGAAGAATGGGTATATCTTTCTAACAATTAAAGAACATATATATATTTTCCACAATGTTCAAGGGCTGACGAATAATTTTAACCAAGTCGAAATAATAGCTGCAACAGAAAAACCAGATTTTTTCATATTGTCGGAAACCCATATGACAGATCATATAAACGAAGATGAAATTTATTTACAAGACTTTAGCCAATTAATATCTTTCTCAAATTCCACAAGAACTGGCGGTGTATTATATATTATAGAAAAGGATGGAAACTAACAAAGATATTTGAAAAGGTGGCATTTTCAAAATACTGGATTATAGCTTGTGAAGCCAATCATGAAAACACACAAATGATAATTGTTGCAGTATATAGATCACCAAGTGGCTACGAATCTGAATTCTGTGAAATTCTCCAGGAAAGTTTAGAAGAACTGACTGAGGAAACTTATAATATAATAATAATCGGTGACTTCAATATAGATTGGTCGACAAATAATTTCTATAAAAACAGAATCGAAAGCGTGTTAAATGACAATGGTCTTAATCAAATAGTGACAGAATATACACGGGTAACAAATACAACTAGAACTATAATTGACTATGTGATAATAAACAACAGATACAAAATATCGGCACAGAGCTGTGTTAAAAATAAAATATCTGATCATGAAATGATACAAATATTAATCGAAGATGAAAAAAGTAATAATGAAAACGAATACAAAAACAAAACAGAAACTTTTATATATAAAAAAGACCTTTTTACAAGAGAAATAAGTGCAATAATTAGATATGAAGAAAATTTCGATGTTAGTCAAAATGTATTAATTTTTGATAAAGTACTACAGGAAACAATACAAAAATTTACTAAAAAGAACACGATAAAAAACTAAATAATGTAAACAATTGGCTTAATAATGAATTAGGTTTATTAAAAAGAGAGAAGAAAATAAAATATCAAACTGCAAAGTTTGGAAACACAAACGAAGCACGGAAATATTATAAAACATATATGTATAAGGTGAAAATAGAAAACGAAAAATACAAAAACATAAACAACAGAATAAATAATGCAAAAGACCAAAGACAAGTGTGGAGAGAAATCAAAGACTTGGTGATAAAGAAAAATCAATCTGTGATAAAATCTGTGATATTTAGTAACGTAGAATATAAGGAAAATAGTCAAATAGCTAGTCAATATAACAAATATTTTGTAGATAGTTTAAAATAATACGAGAATCAATAGAAGATGTGCAATATATAAATCAAATAAATGTGGTGTACCCAAAATCCAAATTCAGTGCAATAACAATTTTAGAGCTTAATAATATAGTAAGAGAATTAAAAAACAAACCAAACTATTGTAAAATATTAACAAAGATTATACTTGATAACTGGCATTTAATCGGCAAAGTTTTGCTAAAAACTGAACATTGGAAAGAGACAGTGGTTCTACCGATTGAAAAAGTGGCCAAAACAAAAAAATGTGAAGAATATCATCCCATAAATACACTGAAAACATGTGAAAAATATTGGAAAAAGTCGTGAAAAACCAACTATCAAAATACCAATCAGGTTTCAGAAAAAGTTTTCATGTGAAACTGCAGTGAATTATATAATAAATCGATGGAAAAATATAGATAAGAGGAGAAAAATTATGGCAATTTTCTTAGATTTTAAACAAGCATTTGAGACTATTGATAGACGAATATTGATTCAGAAGCTGTTTATGTATGGCATCCAGGAAAAAGAACTAGACTGGTTTAAATCATATTTGACAAAAAGTAACAAAAGTAAACGGCATAACATCAAAGTTTATAGATAATGATTTCGGTGTTCCCCAGTGGTCAATTTTGGCCGCTTTACTATTTATTATATATATAAATGACATGCCAAACGTAATAAGCAAATGTGAAATAGTATTATATGCTGATGATACTCTTCTATACACAGAAGGAGATACATGCGAAGAATGTCGCGACAATATGATGCATGATATTAATAATGTTAACATATGGCTAAAAATGAACAAGCTTAAACTTAATGAAAATAAAACAAAACTTATGGAAAAAAATATGACTAGTGAAATAAAAATAAAAATAAATAACAAGACTATAGAAAAAAAAAATTAAATACCTCGGCAATTAATATATATAATACAATAATAAAACCACATTCCGAATTCGGATCTACAATAATAAACACATTCTGCAATGAATCTCAATTAGAAAGACTGCAAAAGTTACAAAACAAGGCGATGAGGACTATTTTAAAATGTAATAGATATATAAATATACGTGCATTGCTTGACACACTTATATGGCTACATATAAAACAAACGCTAGCATTAAATACCTTAACTTTTATACAAATTATTTAAAACAACGCCTTTGCTGTTTATTTTGCCAAAACTAATTGGTCTTCTTTATTTAAAGTTTAATTTCTTAAAATTACACATTAATTTCCAACTATGTTGGCTTTACTTAAACTTAAACTACCCTAGTTTGTTTACGTTACTAGTTATACTAGCTTGAGCGACAGGTATCCACTAACTATAAAGGTTTCTACAACCTTCTTTTTAGCCAAACAATTATAATGAAAAAATGCTTACTATCACACTTCGTGTGAATGGAATTTACAAAATAAAATTGCAACGCAATGTTTGTTGCAAAATAAATAATTTTATTTTGTTATTTTGCACCGCGCGTGGAGCGCTAATTTTGGAGAAATGTTTACCGTTGCATTTCCTGTATTGCAAAATTGGATTTCAATTTTGCAGAAGTCTTAACCATTGGATTCTTTTAGTAAGGTAAAATTTATTTTATGTTAAGTTGTACTCTTGTACCTTAACTGCTCCCCCCTTTAAGCATCGGACGTCCTCGTCTGATCATAACTGCGAAGGACATTGTTAATTTCGATTTTACGTTGCCTTTTGGTGACAACGTATGCAAGACAAATTGCGACAATAAGAACAAAAAGAGAAGCCGAAGTGTAAACGGTTCTTCTTACCTTCGAATGTAGGTGTGAGATATGTTTCAAATTCTCAATATTCAAATCATGAAGGTACTGCAATGATAATATAGCGGTATGGTCAGTTAAGTTTACTGTGTGAGCTATAGGAATTTCGGGGCTTTTAAAAGCAATTCTTCGAAAATTTCTGAATTCTGTTGAATTAACTGTTAGGGAATTTTCGAAAGTTATAAGGTATGTACCCGTTTGCAAAATTTTCGTCACATTCTCATAAATCACTTTAGAGGGTTGATTATTTATAATGACAATACCGTCATCGATTTCCCTCAGAGGTGGCACATCATGTGCGGAATTTGTGCCACAAGCAGCCGTGTTATTATTTAATAAATTTTTTAGGCATGCACCATCTTCACCGCCAAGTATTTCACAAAATGAGGCTTTAGATTTCCTTTTACAATTTTTTAGCATTACATATTCGTTAGCGCATTTTCCTACATCACTAATTTTCAATGACAGAATTACATTTTGGTGTATTACAGGAAATATTAACTTTTTCTTACAAGATTTTACAATTTTCGGAAATTTAATTAAAAATGTTATTATGTTCTCGTTATATAAAATCTTCAAATTTGAATTAGCTATTATCTCACTTATTAATAATTTAAAAGATATGTTCTTAAATTTATTTATTTGTTACTACTTTTCTATCTATTTCTCGGTTCTAGTGAATTTTTAATAATTTTACGTGAAAGTTAATTTGTTATATTTCATTCTTAATACTAATGCTTACGTATCGCAGCTACTTGTTGCTGCAGTTGTTGTTCTTGTTGCCGGAATTCTCTCGCTGCCCAGGCAGAAATCGTTGCCTGGTGACTTATTGGACGTTTTCAGAGAATTCCTCGCTCCCGACTCCGTCACTCACTTTAATGGCTCCAATTAAAATTTCTAAATTGCCTTTGATTGATTTTCACTTCTTCAATTCAACACCAGCGATCACTGAATTCACTTGAGACACTTTGTTATATTTTTGTTTTTTTATAAAATAAGTTTGTTGTTTTTCAACACTAAGTTTGTTGTCTTTTTTTTATTATAAGTTTGCTGTTTTTTTTATTATATTTTGTGTTTTTTTTTTTTTACAAAATAAGTTTGTTATTTTTTTTATCATTAAGTCTGTTGTTTTTTTTATTATAAGTTTTTTGTTTTGTTATTATATTTTGTTTTTTTTTTTTTTAAATATAATCTTGTTGTTTTTTGTTTCTCAGGACTATGTCCAGTTGTTTTCTTTTGTTTTTCTGAACTATGTCCAGTTGTTTTGTTTTTTTTTGTTCTTCAGGACTATGTCCAGTTGTCACTTAATTTACGTTGGGCGCCAATTATTTAAAACAACGCCTTTGCTGTTTATTTTGCCAAAACTAATTGGTCTTCTTTATTTAAAGTTTAATTTCTTAAAATTACACATTAATTTCCAACTATGTTGGCTTTACTTAAACTTAAACTACCCTAGTTTGTTTACGTTACTAGTTATACTAGCTTGAGCGACAGGTATCCACTAACTATAAAGGTTTCTACAACCTTCTTTTTAGCCAAACAATTATAATGAAAAAATGCTTACTATCACACTTCGTGTGAATGGAATTTACAAAATAAAATTGCAACGCAATGTTTGTTGCAAAATAAATAATTTTATTTTGTTATTTTGCACAGCGTGTGGAGCGCTAATTTTGGAGAAATGTTTACCGTTGCATTTCCTGTATTGCAAAATTGGATTTCAATTTTGCAGAAGTTTTAACCATTGGATTCTTTTAGTAAGGTAAAATTTATTTTATGTTAAGTTGTACTCTTGTACCTTAACTGCTCCCCCCTTTAAGCATCGGACGTCCTCGTCTGATCATAACTGCGAAGGACATTGTTAATTTCGATTTTACGTTGCCTTTTGGTGACAACGTATGCAAGACAAATTGCGACAATAAGAACAAAAAGAGAGGCCGAAGTGTAAACGGTTCTTCTTACCTTCGAATGTAGGTGTGAGATATGTTTCAAATTCTCAATATTCAAATCATGAAGGTACTGCAATGATAATATAGCGGTATGGTCAGTTAAGTCTACTGTGTGAGCTATAGGAATTTCGGGGCTTTTAAAAGCAATTCTTCGAAAATTTCTGAATTCTGTTGAATTAACTGTTAGGGAATTTTCGAAAGTTATAAGGTATGTACCCGTTTGCAAAATTTTCGTCACATTCTCATAAATCACTTTAGAGGGTTGATTATTTATAATGACAATACCGTCATCGATTTCCCTCAGAGGTGGCACATCATGTGCGGAATTTGTGCCACAAGCAGCCGTGTTATTATTTAATAAATTTTTTAGGCATGCACCATCTTCACCGCCAAGTATTTCACAAAATGAGGTTTTAGATTTCCTTTTACAATTTTTTAGCATTACATATTCGTTAGCGCATTTTCCTACATCACTAATTTTCAATGACAGAATTACATTTTGGTGTATTGCAGGAAATATTAACTTTTTCTTACAAGATTTTACAATTTTCTCAAATTTAATTAAAAATGTTATTATGTTCTCGTTATATAAAATCTTCAAATTTGAATTAGCTATTATCTCACTTATTAATAATTTAAAAGATATGTTCTTAAATTTATTTATTTGTTACTACTTTTCTATCTATTTCTCGGTTCTAGTGAATTTTTAATAATTTTACGTGAAAGTTAATTTGTTATATTTCATTCTTAATACTAATGCTTACGTATCGCAGCTACTTGTTGCTGCAGTTGTTGTTCTTGTTGCCGGAATTCTCTCGCTGCCCAGGCAGAAATCGTTGCCTGGTGACTTATTGGACGTTTTCAGAGAATTCCTCGCTCCCGACTCCGTCACTCACTTTAATGGCTCCAATTAAAATTTCTAAATTGCCTTTGATTGATTTTCACTTCTTCAATTCAGCGATCACTGAATTCACTTGAGACACTTTGTTATATTTTTGTTTTTTTATAAAATAAGTTTGTTGTTTTTCAACACTAAGTTTGTTGTCTTTTTTTTATTATAAGTTTGCTGTTTTTTTTATTATATTTTGTGTTTTTTTTTTTTACAAAATAAGTTTGTTATTTTTTTTTATCATTAAGTCTGTTGTTTTTTTTATTATAAGTTTTTTGTTTTGTTATTATATTTTGTTTTTTTTTTTTAAATATAATCTTGTTGTTTTTTGTTTCTCAGGACTATGTCCAGTTGTTTTCTTTTGTTTTTCTGAACTATGTCCAGTTGTTTTGTTTTTTTTTTGTTCTTCAGGACTATGTCCAGTTGTCACTTAATTTACGTTGGGCGCCAATTATTTAAAACAACGCCTTTGCTGTTTATTTTGCCAAAACTAATTGGTCTTCTTTATTTAAAGTTTAATTTCTTAAAATTACACATTAATTTCCAACTATGTTGGCTTTACTTAAACTTAAACTACCCTAGTTTGTTTACGTTACTAGTTATACTAGCTTGAGCGACAGGTATCCACTAACTATAAAGATTTCTACAACCTTCTTTTTAGCCAAACAATTATAATGAAAAAATGCTTACTATCACACTTCCTGTGAGTGGAATTTACAAAATAAAATTGCAACGCAATGTCTGTTGCGAAATAAATAACTTTATTTTGTTATTTTGCACCGCGCGTGGAGCGCTAATTTTGGAGAAATGTTTACCGTTGCATTTCCTGTATTGCAAAATTGGATTTCAATTTTGCAGAAGTTTTAACCATTGCATTCTTTTAGTAAGGTAAAATTTATTTTATGTTAAGTTGTACTCTTGTACCTTAACTTACATAAAATAAAAAACGGCAGCGCTCCTGAATACCTATGTGACCAACTCAAATATGTCAGAGATGTATACCCTTAGGGACTGAGAATTGCAGAAAACTTCAGGTTAAAGAAGACGACCACATCTGCAATGCAAAGATCTCTTTTTTATAAGGGACTAAAATTGTTTAATGATCTAGAAGATGATACTGAGATAGAAGGAAATAAAAATGTATTTAAAAGAAAATGTGAAATTTTTGCTAGAAACAGTGAAATTATTTAAATATCTATGTATTTTAATTATAAATTTTTAATGAGAAATTTTAAAGTATGAATACTACTAAAGAAAGAATAAAAAAATAATAAAAAAAAACTGCCTTAAAAAATATAAGGACAATTTCCAATATTATAATTTCATGGAAAAAATACAAATCTAAATCCAGGAACAAACCAACTCAATGCTGGAACTGCTTAATGTATATCATACGTAAAACTGATTTTTCTTTAAATAAAATAATTTTTGTTTACAAATTAAACCTTTTTCCATATAAAAACATACAAGAAGTAGAAAACTACACAAAGGTAGGATTATGAAGTTTTTTCAAGGTAGAAGTACGGCTAAAAAGGATAATAAAAATAATAAAGAATTTCTTCTTCTTCGAATTTTAAAAAACTTACAAAATTTCATGAAACCCAGACCCCCCACAATACCGTGACTCTTAGACTATTTCGGTGAACATTGTCATCGAAGGGCTGCATGTATATGTGCAGAACAACATCATACAAGTGTGTCCGTTAACACAAATGAAAAAAGACCATCTGTTTTACATGCTTTTATTGCAAAAAACGTGGAAGAGAGAGAACTGATCACTCTGCAAACGACATCAACTGTCCGTTACGTCCTCTGTATTTGAAAACTAGAACATGAGTAACTTCTAAAAGTCATAATAACAGCAGACAACAACAAAATAAGGTAGACTTCCCAAATTTAAGAAACATCAACACAAATTGTAACAATAACATCAATTATAACAGCAAAGCCACATATGGTAACCAGCTGAAAACAAACAACGATTTATTTTGCATCGATGAGCTTTTTGATATTTTCACTACAGCTATGGATAATTTGCATAGGTGCACTTCAAAAGTAAAACAAATCAAAGTTATAATATCAATGGTGAAATACGCCCATGGCTTATACTAATTTAAACGAATTCAAAATGCTTCACTTGAATGCTAATGGCATTTCAAACTTTTCTAGACAATTTGAGATACTAATTGAACGAGAAAATATTAAAATAGCGTCTTTGAATGAATCATTTTTTTCAGAAAATCATCTGACAGAACAGATGCAAGAGGAGGAGGAGTAGCTCTGTTAATTCATAAATCAGTCCCACATAAAAACCCCTTTATATCAAACACCTCATCAATCGAAAACATCTCAATTGAAGTTATAAATAATAGACCTATTGTTGTATCTTCGTTATATTCACCAAGATATACCCATAACTTCTGTGCTGATATTTTGAACCTAACACCTTCCACCAAAGAATATATAGTTTTTGGTGGCCTAAATGCCAAACATTGTTCTTGGAATTGCCGTTCAAATAATACTGCAGGAATCGCACTCAACAGCAATCAAGCAATTTTTTCATTCACTATCCTAATAGGCCAACCCAACAGTCGATATTATTTTAAGCAATTCCGCTTTAAATATAGACGTAAAAACAATTGATTACGAAATACCATCAGACCATCGCCCAATTATATGTACACTTAAAAGATCAATGGCCTTGCAGGTTGACCTCAATTATTACGATTATAGTGCAACGAACTGGAACATTTATATGAATTTTTTAGACAATAAAATCACGTTATATTCGGATATATACAATACCAAGGTAGTAATTGATAAGGAAATCCAAAAATTTATAAATGTAGTTTTCGAAGCAAGGGATGCGTCTATACCTAAAATAACTCAACAATAACACATTACCAGAAAGTACTGTGAAATATATTAAACTAAGAAGTTTTAAAAGAAAAAGCTAACGATCTTCAAATATAGCCGAGAAAACTTTTTATAATCAATGTACTAAGTTTCTAAGTGGCATGATTGATAAAAGTATTAATTCGGAACGTAATAAGAAATGGTGTCAATTATTATCCAATTTAAAACCAGGTGTGATAAATCATTTTGGAAAATAAGCAGGAACTTGCGAGGAAAAGGAAAAACCAAATTTCTCACTTTAAAGTTGGAAATACAAAAATAATATCTGATAAGGACAAGGCTGAAGTCCTGGCAAATATATTTGTCCAAGCAAATAACCTCACTTCGAACTACAACCACTCAGCAGATACACTAATAAATCCTAGTTCTGAATCTGCAATTTATACATCTCTTGAAGAAGTAGTGAATATTGTCTCACCAATAAAACCCTCAAAATCCCCTGGTTTTGACAATGTTCCCAACCTACTCTTAAAGAAACTACCTTGAGTGCTCTAAAATTACAGGTTATAATATCTAACAGCTGCACCAAACTCAACTATTTCCCAAACCATTTCAAAAATGCAAAGGTTATAGCTATCAGCAAACCTAGTAAACCAAAAAATAACCGAAATAGCTACAGACCTATTAGTCAATTAAGTAACTTAGGTAAATTATTTGAAAAAATACTACATTCTCGTCTTAGTGAACTTGTAATGACCAATTCTATTATTGCTAAAGTACAATTTGGATTTAAAAAAGAGCATAGCACTACTCACCAAATAAACTGGATTAAAAATCAAATAATCATCAATAAAAACAATAAACGTTCAACGGGTCTAATATTGTTAGATATTGAAAAAGCGTTTGACACCGTTTGGAATTATGGCCTCTTATTTAAACTTCTTGATGCAAATATACCAAAATATCTATGTAAGCTTATTTCAGATTTCATTCAGGACAGAAGCTTTAAAGTTGCGATTAATAATGAAACATCATCTCCATTACAGGGTTACCTCAAGGATAAGTCTTGTCGCCATTGCTTTACTCGATATATATGTACATCCGATTTTAATGTCCCAAAATATATGAAAATTGCTTATTACGCAGATGATACTGCGTTAATTTCTTCAAACAAACTTACAAGTGCACTCCTGAAGAAAATGGAAAGGGGTCTTGTAAATTGCAGCAAATATTTCCACAAATGGAAAATCAAAATTAATCCAAACAAGACCCAAGCAATAATTTTTCCATTCAACAAATCTCCCAAAAGACACCCAAGACGTCATCTTAACAAAATATTCGTCTCGTATAAATATTTTATTGTGCACAAATATAGTGTTTTCAGCTATCCAACTATACAATTGGTCACGAAAAATCTTAGCCATAACAGATATATATTCATTGTTATACTTTGCAGGAAGTACAACGATAAATACTTGTGATTTAGTAATAATTATGTTAATTTTAACCATAAATAATGACACATTAGGTCTGTTTCTTTACTTTTTGTGTAAAGTTTGTGCAAATGAGAGTAAGGCCTAAAATCTCTCTCAAATGCTAAAAATTACTCTCATTTACACAAAAGTAAAGAAACGCAAAAAACCACACTTCTTACTCAAAAACAAATGTCAAAACAAAAAAACATATGTTTGACAACAAGTGCATGTAAAACAAATTTTAATCTTTGTACTATACCTAGGTATATTACTGCCTACTTATACATATATTTTGAAATGAAATTGTTTACAAAAACTCAATATTGAATATATATATAAATATAAAATTACCCTGCGCTTTACTTAATTTCTTTTCTTTAGAATCTCATTACAAATAGCATTTCTAACAGCGTTCCCCTTTGACGTTTCACCGTACTGCTCATTGTCAAGAATGTCGTCATCTTCAACTTCGCTTGTTGAAAACTGTAAATCATCTTCATTTGCTAGGTTGTGGAGAACGCAGCAACTTCTTATAAAGTGGCAAAGCTTTATATTTCCTCTGAGCTTGCAGTAGTATAGCTGCCTGAAACGTTGCTTCAGTATCCCAAAAGTATGCTCAATTCCCACGCGTGCAGAGCTTAGCTTAATATTAAAATTTATTTGGTCCCTTGATAAACGGCCGTTATCTTTATATGGAGTCAATAAATATTGGGTACAACCATAAGCAGAATCACCCAACAAGTAGTAATCTATTGTAGAAAGTAAAAAATAAATATATATGAATGCCAATTTTATTAAATGATCACATACCTCCACAAGCCGATGCCATCCTCTGACATAACGATGAATTTTGAAAAATCCAGCTATCATGGGATGATCCTGGATGCCCAATGAATACATCTATGAATTTTTTCTGTTCATTGCACACACCTTTCATGCAAACAGTAACATTGCCCTTGCGGTCAATGTAGTCATCCTTCCTATGTTTTGGAGGATCAATAACAATATGAGTTCCATCAATGCATCCTGTGTTAAAATTAAATTAGAATTGTTTTAACTGTTTTCATAAGACACCACTTACCTATAGCTTTTGGAAATCCACATTTGTTAAAAAAGAATTTTGCAGATTCCATTTTTTTCTCTTCGTTAGGCCATTTTATGACATCTGGACTCAAACTGCTGATGAACATCGTCACCTTTTCAATAATACGACTGATAGTCGCAATGCATATATCGAAGCGATCGGCTAGATCCCGAAAACTGCACGCCTCGTGCCCAGCAAACCATAAGAAAACTGCCAAATATGTTGTTGCTGGCAGCTTCTTGTCGCTACGAAGTTTTTGGTAAAACTCAGCGTCGTTGATACGCTTAGACATGTTTTTAAACAACACTTTGGATATCCGAAAATGTTGCTTAAACTCAATATCCGTGTATGTTGGCACAACGTCATCAATATAATTTTTAATGCTGTTCCTTTTTTTTTGGCTTTAACGCCTCATAGCTCCATAGTAAGAGCTCATTTTCCTCGCTGCTTGACTCTTCGGCAATGAATTCCAACAGCTCATCATCACTTGATGAACTTGATGAACTTGAGGAATCCATCAGTTCAGCTATTAAGTTACCAATCTCTTCAACCTCTGCCGGGCCAGAAAGATCCGCCTGTTAAAAAAGCAAATGTTATTTATATTTTTACTAACTCATGCACATTCACTTACTTCCATAAGAGTATCAGCAACTTAGCACCACAAAATATTTTCAAATTTGTAAAATTTTAAATTCACAAACAAAACATTTGTTTTCGATCAGCTGATTGATTGTTTGACACTTTACCCAAAGTTACTCAAAGAAAAAGTCTGTGTAAATTTGTGTAAAAGAGAAACGCATTTTGACGTTAAGAGAAAAAAAAATTCTCTCTCTTCTACACAATTTAAAAGTAAAGAAACGCGTTTGAGTAACTTTGAGTAACTTTGAGTAAGTTTGGGTAACTTTGGGTAAGTAAAGAAACAGACTTATTGTGATATAATTTGGCAGTTATATTTTATAGCAAAAATTCATGGGGACTTTTTTTCCGTGTTCTTATTGGAAATAATATCATCAATCTACTTAAGGTGCTATTACATGATGTGTTTTTTACATATGTACTGTCAAATTTTCCCACAACAAAAGTTGTACACATCGTGTGATACATATGAAACATTGTTTATGTACAATACATGAGGAAAGTCACACGTACATTTTTCAATTAGAACAGGTTCTATTTTTGCATGCCAAACAAATGAAAATACAACACTGCTTGTGGCGAAAGAAAAACAGAGTAAATTTTTTAGATTAATATTGAAAGAAAAATAAATAGTTTAGTATTAATTAACAATTAAAAAATACTTAACATTTTTTTAACAACAAATTTTTGTAAATTCACAAATTAAATCAGCTGTTGTTTACATTAAGAGGTTATGTCATACGGAAATACATACGCACGTGTGATAGCAAAAATTATGAATCGTATGTAAAAGACAATTTTGACAGATATGAAGAATTTCATATGGATAAAAAAAGTGACAGTACATATGTAAAAAACACTTCGTGTAATAGCACCTTTAACGATGTCAAATATCTCGGAGTTGTCTTGAACAAAAAGCTTACTTTTAAACAACATATTATGGCTACGTGCCAAAAACCTATAAAATCATTTAAAGCATTATGGCCACTACTAAATAGAAGGTCATTTCTAAACCACAAAAACAAAAATCTACTCTTCAAAAGTGTTATAAGGCCAATATTAACATACGCGTATCCTATTTGGGGTGACGCGCCAACTGTCACCTAAAACGCTTTCAAATTATACAAAACAAATATCTTAAAATGATAAATAAAAGGCCCTGGAGGTATCCTACAAATCTTCTTCATGAAGAAACAGGTTATGAAAAAATTATCGATTTCATAACAAGGATAAATAACAATTACTTGGCCAAAATTGAAAATTCCTCTTACCCTCTTACTGATAAGAGAATGTTGAGAAATAACGTAAAATTAAAAAGCAATCACCAAATTGAAAATTATATGCTTATAGAGGTCTATTATTTCTAATAAACCTCCTATAAGCATATAAATAGTTTCAGATAGTATTTGAATATATTAAATCATATAAATGTTTTTCCTCCCATTTTCCTTTAAAAATCATTAAAAAATAAAATAAAAACTATTTAATATCTTTAGATCCTATATATTATTTGTTGCAATATCTATATGTAAAGATAAGATCTCATAAGTAAATATCAAATTTGTTAAAATATGTAAATGAAGGAAGAATATATAATTAAAATTAAAAAACACCTTTCATGTCGAAAAATATTAATATCGCATTTGCAATTGTGAAAATGATCGTAGTCGAATTAGTAAATATTTGTAACTAATTATTTTGTTTATTTATTAATTTTTATATATTTTATATATATTTTTAATTTTGTCGGGCAATTTGGAATACCACTCTGTAGGGTGATATATAGTAAATCTAGAGCTAATATTACTTTCTTCGTTTATTTTTAAATTTATTATAATGATATATATTAACAATCTATTAAACATTTTTAAATTGGGCTTTAACTGACAGAGAAATCTTTTCATGTTTCATGTTTTTATTGTTCGGTTTGAGATCACGTATATATTTTCTAATTATTTTGTAATGTATGAGAAATATGGAAAAAATCGAATACAGCGCTACATGGAGTAGCCACTTTCGAACAACACGACTTGTTCATCGTCAGCCTTCTTCCGTCTATTACTTCAACTCATGCTTAATCAACTATTTAAATCAAACATTTGAAAGAAAATAACATGAGGATTGTTTTTTCCTTAATTTCCTTTATTCGAGAGATAGTATGAACAAGCTGCATTTTTTTTTTCCAATTTTAACTTTCTCTACATTACATAGCTGCGGTCAATATAATAGCACCACGCACAAATTTATACTGACTCCGTTTACATCTGTTTAACTGTTGGGCCGATTCAACTCAAAACAAAATAATAAATTCTTTGATGTTAATGGTTTATTATCATAAGAAAATTATTTGTTTTTTTTTCAACAGTTTATAATACGCTAATTAATATAAACAAAAAACTACACAGTCAAAATAATAGCACTGTTAATGACAGGCTGTATTGCCTGATTAACTTGTTATTTGTTATTGTTTATTATCCAGGTAATATACCAGGATAATGTAAAATTGTTTATTTGTTATTGATTATTATCAAGGTGATGCACCAAGATAATGTGAAAGTTAACGCAAGCACTTGAAACTTGGTTAGCCGGTGAAATGAAGAAATTAACATGACAATGGTTATGATATTTCTCTTTTTATTATGGATTTAATTGGTTCTTAAATACTAAATTATTGCTGATTCATATTGTTTACATTATTTGTTTATTTCAACAATGGGCAATGACTTAAACACATTATTTTGAATCGTAAACAAATTATGTGCATAAGTTCCGGAATGTATGTATATGCTTGTACATAGAATTTAACTGCAGCAATTAAATGCTGTCGTTTTGTATTTTATGCAGAGCTCCGAAATCTTCGCTTGAATTCGAGTAGAGAGTGAAACTCGCTCGAATTCGCTCGCGAGTATTCCTGCGAGTGAAAAAAAAATTCGAGTATACTCTATTTTTCTACGCCACTCGAATATGAGCGCATATGCTTTGTTCGATTTCGAGTGCGAGTAAAATACGCTCGAAATCGAACAGATTATACTCTTGCCGAGTACTCTAGTCTTTATTTTTTTTAATAGTTTTATTTTATAAAATATATGCATGAATGAATGAATGTATGTAATTATGTATGTTTGTATGTAGTTCATTGAAGTTAATTACACAGCTACATAGCACTCGGTAAAAATTTTGCAATCATAATTAATGACAGTGGGAATTGTATCCTTTTAGGTTTTTTAATATTTTATATTTTTCAATATTTTATATTTTTAAGTAGTTCATTATTTAATTTTAGTATCAAAATATTGTCGAGTGTTTCTTTTTACATACATACCTGCAATTTATATTTTTCCACTCGAATTCACTCTTAAGAATAAACTCTCACTCTGTTTCGAAGATTTTTACTCCCACTCTTAATTTTTAAGAAGGAGTACTCGCGAGTACTCCCACATAAAATAAACGAGTGGAGAGTAAACTTTTTGTAACACTTGTACTCTTCGAGTACTCTTCTTCGCGAGTATTTTTCACTCGCGAGTAAAATCGAGTAAATCTGAGCTCTGATTTTATATACGAATGTGTACATATATATCCAAAAGAAATAATATGTGAGAACACATGTGTACACACAAATGTATATCCAAAAGAAATAATTTGTGAGATTGAACATACACCCCGGCGTGAGCTATGCTCACAAAAGAAAAATGTGCTGACATGATAGATATCAGTTGCCATAGTTTGTTTATGAATTTTCTTTCTTTAAGTCATTCCATTTGTTCGATTCATACAGATTAGTTGTGAAATAATACATATTTGAATGTTAATTTAATAATTAATTATAAAACAATAATATATACATATCTGAATGTTAATTTAATAATTAATTATAAAACAATGAATTTAAATAATACATACATATCTGAATGTTAATTTGAATAATTGTCTGCGGTTGTATATGATTAATATGATGGCTCCAATTGCTAAAATCAGGGCAGCATAGGCAATTGTTGTATGATGGTGCTTGATTTGTAATGGCAAATCCGTCAATACTTGTTGGTGTAGTCTTTGCTGGATGGCAGATATATTTTGGATTTGATTAGAATATTGTTTGATGTTGAAATTTTCACCAAGTGATTGCCTTTCAATTGGATACATGATGTTGCTTATGTTAGCAATGGCTGTGTATGATGATTGGGACGAAGATGAATATGTTTGATTACCTTGGATAACAAATGACTTGTTCTTGAGCATACAATCTGGACTTATTTTGAGTAGACCAGAACCTTTAAACGTAATTTGAGAATGTTCTTGTCCAAAAGGGATGGTTATGTGAAAGATAACATGATCGTTTGTTATTCCGCCCTTCACATTCATTATTTTGTTGTATAAGATTGTCTTCATTGACTGGCAATTGTTGAGATGTTGAAAGGTGATTTTTAACTTGCACTAATTCTGATTGAAGTTGTGATGGCGCTAATAGCAGTGGGCTGATTTTTCCATGGTGCGAATCGGGTAATGCTGCAACTATTGTTGTTTGAATTCGATGTAGTCGGGCTGATATTATTGAAAGTTGGACTGATAGTGTTATGAAGATTTGAAACAGCTTTGTTTGATGGTTTTCTCTTTCATCCATGTATAGCCTTGATACAATTTCTGTTAATTGAGCATCCAGATTGTCGAACTTTTCTTTGATTCTGCTCTCAACTTGTTTGAATACGTTCAGAGTAGCATCAATAATTGATGTTTGATTTCTTAGGAACCGTTTAAGCTTTCCTCCGTCTTCTTTGATTGAGTTAATGGTGTTCGACATTTGTTCTGCATAGTTTGAATCTAAGACACCGAAAAGTGAGTTAGCGATGTTGCCGACAAAGTTTACTGCGCCACGTTTAGTTCTCTTGCCGTTCAGGAGAATATTTTCATCTTTCAAGTCAGCTAAGCCGAATTCAATAGTTTGCAGTGTGTTTAAGCAAGTTGCCTTTTGATTCATGAGCTTGCATGAATGTTGCAGAGCTATAGTTCCATTAGTGAACGTAGTCATCTCACGCCAATATGGTGTTAATTCGTAGTAGCTTATAATATTCCATTCAGATCGTTATATTCGCGTGTTGCTAATTCCTTCGAAGTGTAAGCTCGTGTTCGATTCGAGTTCCGTTATTTCCACCTTTTCTTCGAAAATTAGAAGTGCGAGCAATGCTATAAGTAATATTGGCATGATGGGTAGTGTTGATAGCCGCCGTTTTTTATTTTCTGGAATTTCATCAGATGGTGATCCAGACAGCTGCAATTTGCAATTGTCGCTTAATGTTGTAGCCTGTTGATTTGGTTTTTGTTGCCATTCTTCACCGTCGTCATTAATTCTAGGAAGTGGTGCCAGATATCGAACTGCTCGCTTAAATATGCCTGAAGCCGTTTTGACATCTGCAACTCTAACTATTTCGTCGTTTCCCTTATGGGTTTTTATTACTCGTCCTAAAGGCCATTTCATGACTGGAACGTTATCTTCCTTGATGACAACAATATCACCTTCTTTAAGGTTTTTCGACCGCTCTTGCCATTCATTCCGGTATTGTAATTCGTTGAGGTAGTCTCTTGACCACCTGTTCCAAAATTCATGTTTCAGACGAGAAACTAACTTCCATCTGGTTGCCAAGCTGGGGTTTGTGGGTTTGGCCTGCGCATCAATTTGGGCTGTTAGTGGTTCTCCGATTAGGAAATGTCCTGGAGTGAGGGCAGCTATGTTGTTAGGATCATTTGACATGGGTGAAATTGGCCGGGAGTTCAGTATTGCCTCAATTTCAATTACCAGTGGTTCTAGTTCCTCGCATGTCAACGATGTATTTCCCAAACTTCTGACAAGAAGATGCTTTGCGGATTTAACCGCTGCTTTCCATAGGACCCCCCAAAGTGGCGCTCTTGGTGGTATAAAATTAAATTGTATACCCTTTTGGTTGCATGTATTCGTGATTGCTGCTTGAGCGTCGGAAGAGTGAATTACCGTTGACAGTTCAGGCAATTGATTTTTAGCTCTGACAAAATTTGTCGCATTATCACAATACAAGTTTTGGCAGTGCCCACGCCGGCCGATGAATCTTTTGAGAGCCCCAATAAATGCGTCGGTGTTGAGATCACTCACAAGCTCCAAATGTACTGCCTTCGTAGCAAAGCAGCAAAATACTGCAATGTAAGCCTTGTTCGACCTTTTTCCACGCAGTTTGTAGTGTACTGTTATTGGACCACAGTAGTCGACTCCAGCGTTTATAAATGGTCGTGCTGGTGTCACCCGTGTAGAATGCAAATTTCCTATTACTTGATCGAATAGCACTGGTTTGGCTCTGCTGCATACTGTGCAGCAATGAATTGTTGCTCGAGCCATAATTTTTCCTTTTATTGGCCAATACCGTTGTCGAACAATTCCAAGTAATGTTTGTGCACCACAATGCTTATTGCTTTTGTGAACCATTTCAAATATTATTTTTGAAATAGGATTAGCAACATGTGTTTTGAGTCATACGCCAATGATGAAGCATCAAGTCGACCGCCAACACGAATTAGGCCATCTTTGTCCAAAAACGGTGAAAGATTACTTAAACTGCATGCTCCTCGTAATTCATTGTATCTCTTCAGCTGTTGGATTTCGTTTTTAAATTCTGACGTTTTTATTTGTTTGATGATTGGAACTAGTGATAAATCCAATTCCGTCGTTGTTAAAGATATTTGAGCCTCTTGGTGCTCTCGTTTACGCCTGGTATGGTTTATAAAGCGCAAAACGTATCCTACAATTCGCTGTAGGCGATGGAAAGAATTCTTGTGTTTGATTTTGTATATAAACTCAGGCTATGCTACTGCCACGACAAGTAATTCGTGTGCCTACCGTTTTCTTTCCAAATTGTTGTTAGTAGAAGAAATTGGATTGAATCTTGGGGGCCAACCTGTTTCTTTGCCATGTAGGAATAGTGGTCCACAGAACCACAAGGTACATTCCTTTAATGCCTTCGGTGACATTCCCCGAGATAGAATGTCTGCTGGATTATATTTTGAGCTGATGTGATGCCATTGTTCTGCTCGTGTCGTTTCCTGGATGACTGATATTTGAGTCGCCACAAAGGTGTTAAATAATGCTGAGGATGAGTGTATCAATGACAGTACAATTTCCGAATCAGTCCGAAACCATATTGGACTTGTAATCTGAAGATCGGCTGTGGTTTTGGCTGCTAACTGCGCTCCGAGTACTGCTGCACACAGCTCCAAGCGTGGTATTGTTTGTTTTTAAGTGGTGCTACGCGAGATTTGGCGCATAACAATGGTGTTATAATCGTGCCGTTTTTAAACACTGATCGAACATATGCTGCTGCTTCATATGCTTTCTCCGATGCGTCAGTAAAAATGTGTAATTGAATGACTTCTGTGACTCCTCCTTTAAAGATGTGCCTTGATATTTGCAGTGTTTTAAATACGTTCAGGTCTGAGCGGAATGTGAGCCATTTTGTGTGCAGCTCTTCAGGTAAAGATTGATCCTAGTTCAATTTTAACACCCACAAACTGTGAATAAGAATTTTGGCTGCTACCAATATTGGAGAAAGGATGCCTAACGGGTCGAAAAGTCTGGCAAGATCTGACGTGATGCTGCGTTTCGTAATCCTTTTGACCGCTTCGACGTTAAACTTAACGCAGAGCTTATGATCCTTCGGCAGCCATGTGAGTCCTAATGTTTTTATTGAGTCAGCCTTTGTGTTTTCAAAATCTAAATTTACTTCTAGATCTCCTTGTGGAATATTTGTGAGCAGTTGTGGGTGATTTGCACACCATTTTCGTAAGTTGAAATTATTTTCTTTCATGATCTGCGTTAGCTGTTCTTGTAATTGCATTGCAGCCGCTAAATTATCTGCTCCACCCAGGCCATCATCCACGTAGAAATTCTCTTGAAGAATCGTGGCCTGTGGGTAACGAACGGTGTTTTCTTTCTCCAGTTGCTGTAGACACTTTGTTGCTAAATATGGTGCAGCTCTTGTTCCAAATGTAACTGTGTTGAGCTGGTAATACGTTATGGGTTTATTGGCATCTTTTCTCCAAATAATGAGTTGAAATTTGCGATCTTCGGGGGAAATTACGACTTGTCTATACATTTTTTCGACATCGGTAGTAAATACGAATCTTGAAAATCGAAATCTTAGCAGTATAGAGAATAGTTCGCTTTGCACTGTCGGCCCTGGGTACATGTCGTTTAGTGAGTGTCCTGATGTTGTTTTGGCTGATGCATCGAATACTACTCGCAGTTTTGTGGTGGTACTCTCAGGCCTTAACACGCAGTGATGTGGAATGAAATAGTTAGGTGAGAGGATTGCATCTGATGATATCTTCGTCATGTGCCCCAGAGCCTCACATTCATTCATAAACTTGATGTATTTAGTTCTTAATTCAGGATTTTTCTGCAGTCGACGCTCAAGCGCAACAAATCTGTTGAGAGCAACCCCATGTGAATCGCTAGAGCATCAGTGCTTTGATGAAATGGTATTTTTACTACAAATCGATTTTCGTGGTTCTTGAAGGTGTTTTGCGCGAAGTGTTGTCTTTCTGACATGGAGAGCGGTTTGTTATTGGCTTTAATTTCATCTAACTCCCATAGGCGAGCTATGGAAAACTCGAGACTTTCATCGGCTGTGCAGACTCCACATGCTACATTTGAGCGGTTTTCTTCTTGAAGTCTACCTGAAACAACCCACCCGAATACTGTGTTTTCAAGTAGTGGTAGTTGTTCAGATAACTTAATTTGTCCAATCGATAGCAGTTGATGATAATGTTCGGCACCCAATAGTATGTCGATTTTGTCGGGATGGTTAAAGGTTGGATCGGCTAGCACTAGATTTTTGGGTAGCGACCAGTCATTCGTGTTGATAAATCGTGATGGTTATGGCGAAAGGATGCGAGGCAATACAAGTGCCTCGAGTGGAGTTGAACACCATTCGAGAGTGTAATGCCACATTAATCCGATACTGTGTTCTGATGTTTGTTGCTCCAATTCCGCTAATGTTTACTGAGGATGGCTGCATTGATTGCCAAGACGTTTTACTAGGCGCTCAGTGACGAAATTGACTTGAGATCCTGAGTCTAGCAAAGTACTCGAAGAGGTGGTGTCAGGCTCATTTCTTGTAGATAGTGCTGTGGTAGCGGATGATGTCTTGTTTTCGCTAGATGATTCTAGCCTTGATGAAAATTTTGTTGATTCGAGGTGTAGTATTGATTTGTGTTTCTTATTGCATTTTGTACATGACCTAGATGTGCAAACCCTTGTGGAATGGCCCGATTTTAAACAATTGACGCACAATTTATGTTTTTGTGTGAAATTCAGTCGATCCAAGTTGTTGAAACCTTTGGCACCGGAATAGTGGATGAATACCATTTTTGCAAAGTTTACATGCATTTTCATTTTGGTTGGATGAAGCCGCGTAAGCACATGCCTTTGAAGATGATTTTTCCTTCTGACCCATAGCTTCCATTGATTGAAAGTGGGTTTCCAGGAATGCCAAAAAATGTCTGACCTGAGGAAGGTCTTTTGGATTTGTTATTGATCGCTCGTAAAGAACATGTATTCCACGATCCAATTTTTTAACTAACAGATGCAGCAAAATCGGGTCCCAAGAGGTTGTGTCGACGCCAATATTTTGTAATGCATGCAAGCATTCCTGTGTGACGTCATGCAGCTGCTTAATGGCTGCTGCTGATGATCCGCCTGATGTGTAATGATGTTGTGTATGCACAATATAGAGTACCAAAATGTACAAACATTTAAAATGATATTTGAGCATACACAATATCATTCATGTATTGCAGCGTGTGAGGGCACAAGGATGTAAAGTAAATTAAAACAACACAAAATTTAACAATAAAATATATTGATCCAAGTGTGTCACTGGTGTTGAAATAAATGTAAAGGCTTTATATTACATTTATGAAATTGATTTTTTTTATGTCAATGAACCACCAGTGATTTGGGGCACTGGGATTATAATAACAAATTGAACTACGGACTGACAAATGACCGCTCACACACACAAGCAAACATGAGAGAATAGTTTGTAAGCTAGTTATGAGACAAATTCTGTTAAGAGTAGGAAATAGAAATTAAGAGAATTAGAATAATATGTAAATTTAATATATAAGAAAGAACTTCAAAAAATAACGATTCATTCTAATAATTGGAGTCAATCGAACAACAAAATTAGTTTTTTTCTAAAAGGCGAGCTAGAATAATATTTCTGAGTTAACTAATATATTATATGTTAACATTATACGGCGATCCTGCCATGTTAACATTATAGATGGTTGATCAAGCAGTTGTTGAATTAGTGTTGTGACGAGAACTCGCTTATTATTGTAGCGCTCTTGTAACATTTTCCATGCTGTTTCATAATTGTCAGCTGTACCGGAAAGGTTACTTATCAGGTTCCCCGCTTCTCCTCCGACATTAGATTTAAGGTACCACATTTTTTGTAATCTTTTTGGGAATCTGCTGCTTGTCGACGAGTTGAGAAAATAGATCAAAGAATGTTCTCCATGTGACATAATTCCCATTGAATTGTGGTATAGTTACTTCAGGCAGTGGTAACACGCTGTTTTGCTCATATTGGGTTCTTCGTTCTGGAGCAATATTTGATGACATCTTAAAGTTTTCGATGATTAATTTTTCCAGATTGGTGTACGAATCCATGTCATATCCTTCTCTAAGTGGATCAGGATTATTTTCCCAAATTGAGAAATGCAAATTTTGGATTTGTTCCCACTCAGAGTCATATTTGTTGCTGTTGGATCCATGATGAGCAACCGTTTCAGTGATTCTATCATCACATTTTGTCTTCTCATAGTAGAATTGATCGAGGAGAGGGGGGCTGTTGTGTCGCAGTTGTTTAATATTGTCCTGCTAGGAGCAGTGGGCTTATTGGCAGCATGGTGTTGATTTTTTCCACTGCCGGCCCATTCGGGGTTTCCATCATGGCTGTTTCGAAATTATCTCGGTATTTAAAAGTAAGTTCCGATATTTTTTCGTAATACTTCTCGGTAAAGTATTTGTGGTCTGTAGGCGTGTTTTCGAGACACCGTATTTTGCTGTCGGTGGTTTCGAAATCAGACCATGCCGTATCTAATCTACTGAGTTGTTCCTTATAGTACTGGACTGTTTTTCTGGAAGCTGAGTCCTTTTTGACGTTGCGAATTAGGCCTTCAATGAACTCACCCGTGGTCCTTTGAGACGCTATGAGTTGATCAAACAAAGCCATATTCGAGTCTTTTTGATCATTTGCCGTTTTTAGGATGACTGGTGTGACGACTAGATAGCTACTGTCTTATGTTTTTGAATCAGGATATTGCCTGAAAGTTACCTTGTTGACGTAAACGTGGAGAATGTTAATTCTGGTGAGATCTGCTGTTGCCAATTTTGCGATAAGTTGCAGAATCTTAGAACAGCAATGTTAGTATAGTGCCTAATGAATAGACTGCGTGTGCAACGGTGATTTAGAGTATTAAGAGTTCCTTACCACTGGTGGGGGGAAACTCAAAACGTCTATCACGTCGGGGTCACCAAAAATGTTAATGACAGGCTGTTTTGACTGATTAACTTGTTATTTGTTATTGTTTATTATCCAGGTAATATACCAGGATAATGTAAAATTGTTTATTTGTTATTGATTATTATCAAGGTGATGCACCAAGATAATGTGAATGTTAACGCAAGCACTTGAAACTTGGTTAGCCGGTGAAATGAAGAAATTAACATGACAATGGTTATGATATTTCTCTTTATACCCTATACCACTATGTGGTTTGGGTATAATGACTTTGTGCTGCTGTTTGTAACAACCAAAAATATTTGACCTAGACCCATCTTTAATTATACCGATAGAATCAGAATCACTTTCGGAGTTGATTTAACAATGTCCGTCCGTCCGTCCGTCCGTCCGTCTGTGTGTCCATGTAAAGCTTTTAATCAAACTGCAGGTCGCAAATATGAATATATTTTGACGAAATTTGGTATATAAGCTTTTATCGGCCATGGGATGAACGCTGTTGAAATTGGTGAGAATCGGTCCATGTTCAGACCTAGCCCCCATACATATTACCCCTATGAAATCGACATAAATTGTCATAAGATCCAAATTGTCATATAGATCCTACTCAAATTGGGATTATATGTGTTCATTACATCCATTAATGAGTAGTCCAAAAATGATCCCTTTGGCCCCATATAGAGCTGCTTCCCGATCTTCACTTAAATCTATTAAAAAACAAAAATAGTGCACTGATTCTTCTCAAATTTTGTTTGTGTATAGTTTTGCAAAATACAAGAGACTTTACCAAACATGATCAGGATCGGTCCATTTTTGGACCTAGTCCCCATATAGATATAGCATCCGATATGAACTTTTTCATATCTGCAGCCAAAAAAAAAATAATAAAAATCCCACTCAAATTTGGATTTTGCTTATTTTCTATGTCCAGTTAGTTGGGCCTAAGAGATAGGGTTTCTAAACGCATGGTATAGGGTATCGTATAGTCGGTCTAGACCGACTATAATTTTCTTACTTGTTTTATTATTGATTTAATTGGTTCTTAAATACTAAATTATTGCTGATTCATATTGTTTACATTATTTGTTTATTTCAACAATGGGCAATGACTTAAACACATTATTTTGAATCGTAAACAAATTATTTGCATAAGTTCCGGAATGTATGTATATGCTTGTACATATAATTTAACTGCAGCAAGTAAATGCTGTCGTTTTGTATTTTTTGTACGAATGTGTACATGTATATCCAAAAGAAATAATATGTGAGAACAAATGTGTACACACAAATGTATATCCAAAAGAAATAATTTGTGAGATTGAACAAGCACTTCAGTTCATTTTGAACAAAAATTAGTGGTCTTTCTTAAAATAAATCAAAAATTTCACTCAGATATCTTGTAGATAAATTAATTGTATGGTTTCAATACTTTGTCGCGTGCCCTTTGTTTGCTATTACCGCGGCACAACGCCTTCCCATAGAATCAACTAAATTCTGGCATCTTTCAACTTTGATGGAACTCCAAATTTTCTGCACAGCCTCCCAGAGCCCTTCAACGCTTGTTGGTTTTATTGTAGATACACCCTTCTTTATGTCTGTCCACAGATTTTCGATAGGGTTCAAATCTGGCGACTGTGCAGGCCACTCCATTGCATTGATAGAGTTATCATTCAACCATTGTTTTGCCCCTTTTGCTGGTGTGTTTGGGGTCATTGTCTTGCTGGAAGACCCACACCAGCGGCATTTCGTAGGAAGCATACGGCAGCATAATTTCATCAAGGATTTTTACATAAACCGATGAATCCATAACGGTTTTGATCCAATATATAGGACCCACACCTTGATACAAGAAGCAACCCCATACAATAATACTATGACCTCCATGTTTGATGGTTTTTGATGTGTATTGTGGCTTGTATTCGCTGTTAGGTGGCCTACGGACAAAACATATGGAACACTTTCCACCAAAAAGAACAATTTTGGATTCGTCAGTCCATAGCACATTTCTCCACTTTTCCTTTACCCAATTTAGATGTTCTTTAGCAAAAGATATCCGTATAGCAACATGCTTAGCGGAAAGGAGCGGCACTTTTCGAGGACTACAGGAATTGAGGCCGTTGTCTCGAAATCTGCGGCGAATAGTTTCCACACTTGCCGGCACATCCAATGTTTTTTTGAACTCCGTAGCTGTCATAAAGGGATTTGCTTTAGTCGCCCGTACTAACCGTTTTACTATTAAGGGTGACAAAACTCGCTTCCTACCACGGGATTCAACTTTTTGCTCATATCTTAGGGCACTTATTATCATTTTATTGGAACAGCCCAGCAATTCCCTTAATTGGGAATATGATTACCCTCGGACGCAAATTTTTTTATTAGTTCACGTTTTTCCGGCGAACAATGCTTTCCGCGACCCATAACTATAGAATTTTTATAAAATTATTACACGATTTTTCACAAAATTTTGCAAAACAAATTTAAAAAAGCCTACTGGTGCTATTTTATTAACTGCACGAAATGATAAGAGTTGACAAAAGATCTTTTATAACTGATTAAACGTTATGAAATTTGACAACATATGCACAAACTCTGAGAGAGCATAAAAAATGTAACTGTTTTTTACACTCAAAAAAATAATATAATAAATAGGTGAAATTTTTACATCTTTCGAATCAGAATATTGCAACTGGTGCTATTATATTGACCGTTAAAGTTGCCAAATTCCTCTAGCGCTGTCTTCAATTTTTTCTTTCCATATTTCTCAACCATTACAAATTTATTATCTTTTCTATTATTAGAATATATACATGATCTCAAATCGAGCAATAAAACCTATTTATTGCAATAAAGATTAACAATACATACCCCTCACATATAAAAATTAGTTATAATGCAATTGTGAGTAAGAAGATTTCACATGCCATTACAGTTCCATCTAGAGGAATTTGGCAACTATAAAAAAAGCTTATTACATTACAAGTTTTAAATTGATAAAGCTATGTTACTGTAGAGAAAGCCAAAATTAAAAAACTCAGCTTGTTCATACTAAGTCTCGTATAAAGGAAAAAAAAACAATCCTCGTGTTCTTTTCATCCAAATGTTCTTTTAAAAACCACAACAATACTACATTGTAGTAAAGATTTTAACCAATATTATGTACAATACAGTTTTCATGCTAGTAGTAACTCAAACTAAATTCACTCTATTTGTAATAAAAAAGAGTAAATATGGGTTTATTTTTTAAATGGATAAATTATTTTTTATTTAAATTATTATAAACGTTTAAAAATAATGATTTAAAGAGATATTTATTTATTTATTTATTTGGAGGGTAACAAGACCATATTGCATGCAAAATATGTACATTTTTCAATTTGAAAAAATTAAATTATTTGTTATATCATTCATGTATAATATGTGAAGTATGTTAGAATATAATGAAGATTAAATAGGCAAGTAATAATTATGGTTTAAATATTTGAGATATTTTGTTTGTTAAAAAATTGTAAAGTCTCTGCTAGTTGATTCTTTAACGAGCATTTGAGAATCAATTCCAAAGGTTTAGTTGTCATAGAAATTGGGCATTCTTTTAATATATGAAAAACATCCATTGTTTTATGACATGTACTGCATTGTAATGGTTAGTATGATTGTAGTAATTTTCCGAGTTAAATAAACATTTACCAACTCTTATACGTGCAAATAATATACAGTATAGCTTTGGTGATATGTAAGTCGATTGTAGTATGGATTGTGTGTTCTCAAAAAACGTTCTGCATTTTGCCACTCCTGCTGCAAATTAGTATAATATAAGGACTTGAAGGTGTTATTTACAACAAAATGGAAACATGGAACTTCAATAGTTAATGGTGAATTGTCAGCTTCCTTCGCTAAAAAGTCTGCATACTTATTCCCGGCAATACCGATATGAGAGGGTATCCAGAGAATCATAATAGGGTGAGTTATATTGGGGTTCTTAAAATACAGTTGTATGTTTCATTTTTATTTTAAAAGATTGCCTTTACAGCACTGAGACTATATGTGCATATTATGGTTTTCGCGTCTGTGTTTGATGCATACGAAATGGCTGTATAAATTGCGGCAAGTTTCGCTAAAAAGATAACAGAATATACCGGTAACTGACTTTGTTTTACCATGGAGTTTGAATGGGATAGATGTTGAACTATCTCATAAGATGTTAATCCATTATGAAAGGAGCCATCAGTATATATAACACTATCTCCAGAAAACGCATCAATTTTTTTCTCTAACCATCACTTGAAGGGCTTCCTGATTTGTTTTTGACTTATTGTGTTGAGATAAGCTGAAATATATTATAACCTTTGATTCTGGGCTAAGGTTCGCATCAGGTTTTTCTGGCAGTGGTATTTGAAGTTCTTGCAGAAGAAAAATTATTTTGTATTTTATATTCGGCTAATCAGTCTCTTTTATGAGCTGGTTTATTTCCAGCATCTTCAGAGGTATATATTTTATTTAATTTATTAACCACTGAAATGATATATATAACATTATTTCCCGCTTTTTTCTCTCGACTAAATTTACTCACAGTGGGGACATCTTAATTCTAATTAGTGTTTTTACATTACGTCAATTATAGGGCAGGTACATTTGAATTACATTAAAAAAATTTTTATTTGTTTAGACTTATAAATTATGAATTATTGCACTAATTAATTTTATTTAAAACAGTGGCATAGCTTGCACTGATGTTGTCGGTATCTTCTTTTCTGTTTACTGTCATGTGGTTATTTTCTTGTATTCTCAAGCTTGCCATTGTTATTCTTTTCCTATCTCTATTTTCTATGTATAATATTCTGCGATTGTCAAAATCAGGTGTATGTTTGTTAGTGAGGGCGTGCTGTGACAGGGCTGTGCTGTTTTTTTTTTTTTTTGGATGTCGTTTACATGTTCATTTATTTTCACTGCTAACGCTCTTTTAGTGATATCAATGTAAATACGATCGCAGGTCTCATTCTCATTGCCTTTGCATTTGATTTCATACACTACATTGCTTCTTTTTATACCCTATACCAGTATGTGGTTTGGGTATAATGACTTTGTGCTGCTGTTTGTAACTATCAAAAATATTTGACCTAGACCCATCTTTTATCAGAATCAGAATCACTATCTGATTCGATTTAACGATGTCCGTCCGTCCGTCTGTGTGTCCATGTAAAGCTTGTAATCAAACTGCAGGTCGCAAATATGAATATATTTTGATGCACTTTAGCACATAAGCCTTTGTCGGCCATAGGATGAACGCTATTGAAATTGGTGAGAATCGGTCCATGTTCAGACCTAGCCCCCATACAAATTACCCCTATGAAATCGACTTAAATTGCCATAAGCTCCAAATTATCATATAAATCTTAGTCAAATTGGGTTTGTATGTGTTTATTACATCCACTAATCAGTAGTCCAAAAATGATCCCTATGGGACAACTCTTAGTCATAGGCACCATATAGAGCTGCTTCCCGTTCTTCACTTAAATCTATCAAAAAACAAAAATATTGCATGATTTTTTTCAAATATGGTTTGTATACATTTTTGCAAAATACAAGAGACTTTACCAAACATAGTCAGGATCGGTCCATTTTTGGACCTAGTCCCCATATAGATATAGCATCCGATATGAACTTTTTCATATCTGCAGCCAAAAAAAATAATAAAAATCCCACTCAAATTTGGTTTATGCTTATTTTCTATGTCCAGTTAGTTGGGCCTATGAGATAGGGTCTCTAAACGCATGGTATAGGGTATCTTATAGTCGGTCTAGACCGACCGATTTTGTAAGATTTGGAATGTAATTTAATGCAATAAATCGTGAATTGCATTGGGTTCTTGTCGGTTTTGTGTGTTATCTTTAAATTTAAATAATTCTGCATCTATTATGTTATTAATCAGTTTAATTGGATAATTGTTTTTTGTTAGTATTTTTGTAATTTTGTTTTTGTTTTCGTTGTCAAATGAATCATCAATGTCGCGCTCAATGAGGTTCTTACTAGTCAACCGATTGTCCTTAGTTTTTAGATTATAATATATAATTATAATTTATAATATTTATAATCAATTTTTTGTTGTCAGCTAATAGTTTTAAAACCAATTCTGAAATTTGTAATGCCACCATATTTTTTGCATTAATGGTACTTGATATAGTTAAAATCAACTCTGTTTACATTTCAATTTGTGTGATTTCACTCCTTCATTTTTTTTTTCATTTATACATCAAATTATTTTAATTTGAAAATTATGGAAAAAAATGTTATGGAAAAAAAAATGTTCCGCAAAGTAAAAAATATTTGTGTGCACTTAAAAATTATTTATATATTTGCTTTATTTGACACACATCAGCTGTATTAACACACTTAGTGTTTGAAAGGTTGTTGATCTGAGTTTAGCAAACGCAGCAGCAAGTGCATTATAAATAATACTCACTTAGACGAAGCATATTGGGAGATCAGATCTTCACTTTCCCGCTCTTTACCCACCCAACCTGGTCATTTAAAATTTACGTTAGCTTTCATAAATGACCCCATTACTTACCACACCAACAGTCTTTAATCTTTACATAACATACCACACCAGCGACCCAGTGTCCCTTCTTTTCCTCAAAAAATCAAAATTAAATAGACATCATTGATTTTAAATTCAACTATATAACATATACATTTATTAACATTAAAACACTGTATACAATGGTGGCAAACAAAATCTTTTCAACAATTTTAATATTTTTTCTATTTTCAGATATTTTCTCTCTCTAACGATTTGAGGCTTAAGATGAAATCCCTTTTCGCCTTACAAAAACAACCAAACAACAACAAGACGTACATAAAATATAATATTATAAATAAAAATTGAAATAAAATAAAATTTAATATTATTATCTTATACACTAACATACTAAAAAAAAAATTGTAAATAAAACTTGAAATTAATATATAATAAACTATTCTTGAATAAAGAAAACTATGTATTTCATGATAGCCTTACTCAAACAAATGCATTTAACAAAAAAAAAAACCTAATTTAGGATAACCCCATTCGTTTATTAGGTCCATCTCGGACCTCTGATAATTAAATGAATCTAATCTCGTATATTTTCCCCTCAAAAGAGCTCTCTGGAGGGTAGTTGTCTACCAAATACTTCGTTTGGCCGCGAATTTACAAAAAACAAGTAAGAGTATTAAATTCGGCTGTGCCGAATCTTTGATACCCTCCACCTCGGTTTGTGTATTGATAATAAATGTAAACAAAATATTTGAAAAAGTAAACAATTTGTTAAACTTAATTTTTGTTTATTTCAAGAGTTGGTCTATAAAGCTCGCTCTCATATTAGTAATTCGTGGTCCAAAGAGAAAACATCGTTTTCGTCTTTTCTATTATTTCTGATAAAAGAAAACACGTGTTTGTTTTTGGTCATCGTGGTTGCTGACATAACCTCTCGCTTAATTTAGTTTAAGTTTTTGCAAATTAATGGCTATATAGTTTCTTTTAACTGGCCAAATAATTCTTCATTGCGGCCGTATAGGTCGGATGGAGTAACAAAATAATAATCAAAAAAAAAGTTCTCTCAATTTTTTTTTGCTAAAATATTGCCATATTTGGAAAACTATTTTTTTTTTTAACTTATTAAAAGGAGGTTTTCAGTATTAAATTTTGTGGTAACACAAAATAACACAATACAATACAAAATCTAACCCAGTGATGCCAACTTTTGATTTTGAGTTAAATTATTTCAATAAAATATATTTTCATTGATTGACTCCAAATACAACTACCTGGGAATTATTATCGAACTTCAATTTTTTGGGTTTTACTTTGCCTAACATGAAGTCAAATTTTGAAGTCATCATGAACACTGGTTCGAATTAGGGAAATAAAATAAATTGTTATCTTTTTTTCTGAATAACTTCAAATTTGCCTTCAAAAAAATTATTATAAATAATATATAAATAACATTCTCATCAAATTGCGCTTTCTTTATGTAACAATTTTTATGTTCGCAATTCTTAAATATTTGAGGTTTTCTAAACTTCGTTGAATTTATATTAATGTTTTCTTATCCTGAAATGCTATTAATGTGTCCTGAATCGCAATATTTTTTTTTTTAATTTCAGCTTATTTTTAAAATGTAAACATATTTGGTGTTTTCTGAATTTAAATTTGTGTTTAAAGAATAAAATTTATATTTTAATAATTCAATTGATGTGTTCTAAATTTCAAGTTATTATTTCCGACGTTTTAATATGATTTTCTAAAATTCAATTGATATTATCAATGAAAATTAAAATTGTTTGTTAAAAAAAATGTCATTTATGTTATAATATTATCTCTACAATATTATAATTATAAATATTTCACATATTTCTACATTTTATTAATATTCAAAATACAACCTGTCGGTTGCATTCGAAGAAAACATAAGTTAAAAAACATATGCATTCGAAGAAAACATGTGTTATTGTTTGTTTGTCACCTGTGTCACAGTCAGTAGAGCCGACTTCGTCTCCCAAATATCACTCGGCAGTTGTTGATTTTATAGTGGAAACCTTGGGCAAATTAAACAAGGATGGAGCCGAGGCGTGTGAGAAGGAGCTTATGAAAGTGGCCACAAAGTTTCGATTTAATTATTAGTTTATTATATTTACTTTTTAATGGTTTAGTTTTTAAATAAAAAAATGAATTAAATAGTCGATTATTATTGTTGAGTTAAATGTGTGGGTTATATAAATATTCCTTAAGAGTTTCACGTAACTTTTGTACCTCGTGGCCGGCGTGATTCGATCCCAGTTGTGATACATTCTGCCAATTGCTCATATTATCATTACTCTTGATATTTACATTTTCACCACAGTGCAGCGAACGATGGAAGATGCAGTTTCGCAACTTGCATTTATGACAGTGTGGTAGATTCTAAATTTGCTGGCTAATATTCCGAAACTGTTTTCTATTGTTCTTCTAGCAGAAGATAAGCGCGTGTTGAAGTGGCGTTTAGTGGACGAAAGTTCTCTTCCACCATATGGACGCATCAAATGCCGTTTTAAGGGAACAGCTTCATCGCCAACAAAATAAAATGGAAATTTTATAATACTATCAGGTAGCTCTGTGTCTTGGGGCAAATTCAAACGATTATGTAACAAATCTTGGCCGTTTTAGAACTCCTCCTATGAACAAAAAGTTTAAGAATTTATTATATATTATATTAAAAAACATACCATCAGATTCAGATCCATACGCGCCCACATTAACATATGTAAAGTTGTAGTCTGCATCACAAACTGCTAGGAGAACAATTGAAAATGTCTTCTTGTAATTAAAGAATAATGATCCACTATTCGGTGGACATTGAATTACGCAATGCTTTCCGTCTATGGCTCCAATACAGTTTGTCATTCCAGTTTTTGCCAAAAATTGTTCGGCTATAAACTTCAGGCTTTCGTTGTTAGGTTTCGGAATAAATTCTGCATTAAGTGCTACCCATATTGATTCTGTTGTTTCCTTTATTATATTATGTATAGTCGACTTTCCGATACGGAAGGTATAGGACAGAGATGAATAACTCATACCTGTGGCTACAAATCTATAAAATAATTTTTTTTCATATTATTTTCATTTCAACCACAATCACTTGCAAAATGCGCACGCTAGTCTTTACCTTAGAGTTACCAGTAGCCTCACACGCTAACTTATTGGTCTACGGAAAGATTTCTTGCTTAATAATGGACCAACTTTATGTAGAAGCAAATCAAATTGGACGACAGTCATCCTTATAAAGTTAAAAAAACTTTCGCTGTCTTTCAACCTCATTTCCCGGATCAGATAAGTGCCATCTCCAAAGGTATCTCTCTTTTGAAGTATATCGCGGACCCACCAACGTCTTTTATTTTCATTCTTTTTTAATAATATCGCGGATAGACCCACTAACTGGGCCACAACAAAAACGCGCATGTTGTGTCTTGAAAGTGATTGTTGTTGCTGGGTACGATTTGCAACAGCCTATAAATAAATTTGGTTCACTTATTAATTAGAATATATGTTTTTTTTATAAATACCACTTCTTCATTTACACCACAATTTTCCATTTCTTGCTGTTCACAATTTATTTACTTTACAAAATGTAAACAATCTGTCAGTCAGCTGTTTTTCGAACTCATTTCCGAATATATGTTGCTTGCATTGTGAACGGCTTTTGAAAGTGTCGCTTGCATTGTGATTTCCACTTTAAGTGCTTTAATGCGCTTTAAGACGATGCAAACACAGAAAACTGAATGAATTTTTCAACAATAAAACATTAACAGTTGATCAATTAATTGGCATATGCAGTGATGGTGAGCCAGCAAATACTGGAACAGAAAATGGTGTTTTACGATTATTTGAAAAACAGTTAAATAGTCACCAGTGGACCACGAGCAGCAAGTGGAAAGTTATTCAAAGCTATTCAAGAATGTGAGAAATTGCAGGTATGTAACACTTTATTCTATTTAATATCATCATTTATTATCATTATATATTGTCATTATTTTACTTTTTCGATTGGAATAAAGTTAAAATAAAATAATTGCATTTTAATTGATCTAAACATTTAATTTTTCAGGTAGTAGCTGATTTTTATCCAATACCACTGGAGAATATGCCTGCAATGATGGATCATGAACATGAGCTCGAACTATCAACAGATGTTAAATATTTATATCAAATAGCTAAAGCAATTTCGAATGGTATTGTTCCAGTTGATTTAGCTAACATTAAACCATGACCAATTGCACATTCTCGTTGGTTAACCAAAGCAAGTAGATTACTACGATTATATGTAACAACTAATACACCATTGACCAATTTAAAAACTTTGGCAGTTTATATTATTACAGTTTAGATGGTATAATTTAAAACAACTCATATTACGCACATCCAGAAAATATCTTATTAACAATGTTATTTGATGATCGAAAAGCAATACGGGATAGAGCTATCAAAAAGATTTTACACTATCGAGAAAAATTGTACGATCCAACTAAACTCAGAGTTTACAAAAAATATATCTTAATTTCTATGCTACCGATTATGTCAATATGGTTGATATGAATAACGACGATATATTATTTGAACCAACATTTACTCGACAGATTCCATATGATCACTTGGTAGAATACTTAGATTTCGATGAACCACCACTGGCTGATCCACAAATTCCAATGCACATACAAGGAACAGAAAGACATGTACAATTATTAACGAGTGTTTCAAAACGAGTTATAGAAAAGAATCGTGAAGGAGTTATGGCACGTTAAAACATTAAATTGTAGGTCGAGAATAATATTTAAAAATAAATTGATTTAAAAATGTAAAAATAGTGTTTTTTTGTTGAAACCTTGAAAATGCTGATTTCTTCAGATCGATTTTCCTACAAAAAGGAGTTCGAAAACAAAAAAAAAAAATTGATCGTAATAAAAGTTGTTGGAAATTATCTAAACTTTCATAATCTGCAAAAAAAAATCTCGAAAAAAAATCGAAGAAAATTCAGAATTTATTAGTTAAAAGTAAATTTTAGGCTATTTTTCGACAAAAAATTCCTAATATCTCTACTAAAAATAAAAAGAAAATTGGTATCAATACAGATTCTAAACGGCGATAAAAAATACCTTTCAAACAAGCCCAGATTGAGAAATCTACTATAACTCTATCCGATTTTATGACGAATTTAATTAAATTATTCTATGTATATATGGAAAAATATCTATCTTGAAATTTTGGGGGCTACAAATCCGACTTAGAGCTATGGTCTCTTGAGCAAAATTTCTCAGAATCACCTACAGATTACGTTTTGATATACGCTTCATCAAAAAAAAAAAAAAATTAACCCGCCCTAATATATATATATAAGTTCCCGTAGTTCCTACAAGGACCATAGGGCCATAATAAATTTGTTCCATTCTGATTTGTCCGATGCAAGTGTTTTTAACTCGTTCCAGCTCTTATCTTTATTGGCCGCTTCAATTTCGATCTGGCGGCGCCAGGTGTGTGATGGTCTTCTTCTTCTACGGCTTCCATTCTATAGCTTGTCTTGTAACATCGTCAACGGGCTTTCGTAAAGTTTGCGGATCTCGCCGTGTACGGGGATTTGGGAGGTTTACCCATAGCCTTTCATTGGATATCGTAGCTGGCCAGAATATTTTTAAAATTCTTCGCAGGCAGCGATTTATGAAAACCTGTAACGAGTTAACATCCCTCTGCGCTACATTCCACGATTCACATCCATAGAGAAGAGATGATTTTATGCAGGAATTAAATATGTTAAGCTTGGTTCTTTTCGAAATATGTGTTGATCGCCATATGGGGCTTAAAATGTCAAATGAATGCTTGCCAACTTTTATTCGGTTTCTTACGTCGTCTACAGAGCCACTTGTTGTAGTCAGAAGACTTCCGAGATAGCAGAACGTTGATACGTCTTCAAGATTCTTCTCATCTATTGCGAATGTTCTGTTGTTAGAAGCATTAATTCTCATTGATTTAGTTTTGGAAATATTTATTTTTAGCCCAGCCTTGGCTGCTTCAGTTTGTACTGCATTGATCTTGGCCTACATATCATTGAAGTTGTGGGTAAGTAGACATATGTCGTCGGCATAGTCGAGATCTTCTAGACTTCTGTTGAATCCCCAAGTTATTCCTCTCTGTTCACTCGAGGCTCTTCTGATTATATTGTCCAGAACGATATTAAAAAGTAGGGGCGACAGAACACAGCCTTATCTCACACCAGTTTTAATTGTGAATGAGTCACTAATACTGCCATCATGAAGAATTCGACAGTCTGCGTTGTGATATAGGGCTTTAACAATATCAATTATTTTTGTTGGGGTGCCTTTGCATGCTAGCGTACTCCATATGGCTGAATGGGAAAGCGTGTCGAATGCTTTCTCGAAATCGATGAATATCAGGTAAAGTGGCGTCCTCCACTCAAGAGATTGCTCAATTATTATCCGTAAACTGTTGACATGGTCAATACATGATTTACAGGGACGGAAGCCAGCCTGCTTATTGCGGAGAAGCGGATCGAATGCGAGTGTTAGCCTTTTATTGATGACTTGGGATATTATCTTGTTTGCTATATTGATAAGGATTATGCCACGCCAATTTTTGCATTGTGACACGTCTCATTTTTTTGGTATATTAATAATAAGTCCTTCCTTTAAGTCATCGCACAGTGAGTTTGTTACCCAAAGATTTTTTATAATGTGGTAAATAAACTTAGCGCTAATTTCGGGTGATGCTATTAACAGTCCAGGAGATAAATTATCCGGTCCAGGAGCTTTGTTATTTTTCACGGACACTATGTCATCTATAATTTCAGGAGTTTCTGGGCAGTCTGTGGATATGTTGTCCCTAGCACTGTGTTGAGTGCAATCACATAGGTTGTTGTCAGTGTTCGACGTGTTCGCTAGCATCTGGTCTCTTTTGCCTGTGACTAAATCTTCATTACTGGTTTTAAGTGGTTTGTTAGTAGCAAACGATTTTTGGGTTAGTTTTTTAGCAATTCTGTATAAATCTTTAGTTTTATGGGTTGCGGCTGCTGCTTCGGCTTCTTTGGCCAGATCATCAAACCATTTACGCTTATCTTGGCGGGTACTTTTTTGACACTCTTGTCTAGCGTAAGATATATTGAGCGCAGATTTGCCTTGTCATTGCGAGTTCTAGCGGTGCTCAATAAGCCCTTAGTGTCTCTTCTTTCGGAAATGAGGTTCCAAGTATTGTCAGAGATCCATTGCTTTCTTTTATTTTCTTTATAGCCTATATGTTCGTCGGCTGCGTTAATGAAACAGGTTTTAATAGTATTCCAATTAGGCACTATATTATTTGGAATCGTTTGAAGGGAGGCGTTGAGAGAATCTATGTAGTTATGTTTGGTTGTTGGGTTCTTCAACTTATCGACGTTATATTTTCTTTGGACTTTATCTATTCTTCTGATGGCTGCTACTTTTAGACGAATTGTGCCAATTAACTGCCACAGTCGGCGCCACGCTTGTTTCGGACATCTAGCAGCGACCCTCTCCATTTTCGGCTAATGGCAATATGGTCGATCTGATTTTCAGTGACGTTATCGGGGGAGATCCAGGTCACCTTTTGCACCTTTTTATGAGGGACTAACGTTCCACCAATGACCAAGTTGTTATTCAGGCATATTTCAAGGAAGAGTTCGCCATTCATACAATCATAAAATGTCTTAAAATATTTAAGCTTTTTGTTGTAACTTCCTTTTTTTTATTATCAGCTGCGCCTGAAATAAACACATAATTAAAAGTTAATCTAACATGCTCTTAATATATTCAACAAAAAAAAAAAAACAAAATAATAAATAATAAAATCTAACATAAAATATAATATAATAATAAACTAAATAAACCTAGCCACCAAAAAAATAGAAACACCTTTTCCATTCTAACTTTGAATATCGCTCCTTAAAACAGGCTAAACTTGGACCGTGATACAATTGTTTGGAACACAACTTTTTTTAGACGTTAATATTGTGGATAAATTTCCTTTTTTGATTGCGTGATTTGCTTCTCCGCTTTCCGATATACCGAGATGTGCTGTTCTCACCCCAACAAACAGTGCTTTTACTTTTCCTAGCCCCTTTTTTTACAATACATTACAAATGGACATATAAACAGCGTTACCTTAATAACACCTGTGGTCAATTTGGGGACAGCGCTGGCACAGGTTTTCGGTAAACGCTTCCTTGCTGTTCCACCATAAAAAAACAATACCCAATCCTAAACGGGTGTGGTCTCCTTACATGTTGGCTTTATAAGTGTGTTCACTGTTTCCTAAAAATACAGCTCTGGAATACGATCCACAACTTATCTACTACTTGTCAGCCGTCAAATTGACCATCCATAGTGACATATACAAGGAAAATAAATTAATTAAAACGGAAAAAAATCTCATAATATTACAATGGATATAAGAGGTAATAAGCGCATGCTGTGTAGCAATTTGGTGGAAACAATATTTCGCGGTTCATTTCCATTTGTGGCACCCAACAGTCCGTTTTGTTTAAAAGGTTCTACCTTTTATTGCTTCAATACAACGGATTATATTGCCATTAATCAATTGGACATTATAAGGCGTTTCTGTACTGACTGTCCGGTCATAATTTACTTGTGTGCCTGAACACATGCTATTAGCTGGCGAACCTACCAAAAACAAAATATTCCGTCGTGTAGATTGTTCAAAGTTGGGTCTTAAAGAATTGCCAGCAAAACCGCCGGAAAATACGGTTCACCTGAATATAACCAATAATAATATCACTGTTACTAGAGAACACTCCCACAACAATCCCTCCCAATTGGCTAACTATCTGAGGAAGTTCAAGAAGCTCGAAACAAAAATTTTAAAAATTTTAGAGAATCCTATGCGCCTAAATGCAGTCGGGAAAAGTCGAATGAAGACATATTAAATAGGTTTGTACCTAGTTCAGATCTATTACTTACCGCCAAAAGTAAAAGTTATAAGAAAAATTGTAACGTATGTATGGTATAGCATTTAAGTTAATGTAAATAATAACGCCATGCATACAACAATGCTTTGTGGTATGGTGGAGTCTCTTTTCTTTAGTAACATGAGTAATACTCATATAGTCTTTGGGGTAAACCACCAACACAATTGACTAATGCAATTGCAACTAGTGACCCATTAACATTTGTTTTGATTTTGTTTTGAGTAAGGAAATTGCCTCACATGCAGTTTCTATTTACACAACATCCAATTAATTTAGAGTTAAAAGTAAAACTCTAATGCCCATTTTCTCAATAGGCGATTATCTTCTATGCTAATGAGAAACTGCCGATTAAAGAAATTTGGTTTTCTCAATGTCTGGTTTGCTTCTATTTTGTCCCAAAGCTAACCGGCACTCATCTGCCAGTTATTTATTTATCGTATAGATAAATTATTTTCCCAACTTTCATATCAATTTTGAGAGGCATTGCCAACTGAAAATAATTCTCCCAACTTTCATACGTATTTTGAGAGGCATTGCCAACTGAAAATAATGTTTTTGTCGGTACATTGAGAAAACCAAAATTGTTAACCGGCAGTTTATCGGTCCAATAAATTTATATCCTGGTTAAGTAACAGGCAGTTTGACGATACATTGAGAAAACCGGCATATGAATTAAGACTGACATGGAGAGAGACTCCACCCAACCAAAAATGCATTGATAATATTAAGAGTTATTGAGTGTACTTTAGAAAGTCCCTCTTAGAATTTAAGTTATTGAGTGTACTTTAGAAAGTCACTCTTAGAGTAGAAGTCTAGCACTTCTCATAGGGTATTTATAAGCAACTGTTTTATGAAAATAAAAAACAGTTCTAAATCGTGATTGGTTCAGAACACAAAGCAAAGTTTTAAGTGTGCTTTAATTTCCAATTAGCACCTAAGTTCAAATAATAACTTTTGAACCCTATAAATCTATGTGAGTCCGATCACAGGAGAGATGTGTAAACATCTATTTACACATCAATTAAAATCAGTAAGCGTCATCTACGTATCACTTATAGCAAACAACTGCAGGGGCTCAGCTAATATAAAAATTATTTGTTATTATTTAATATTTCAACTGATTGTTATAGTTGGTGTTGTTGAATTAGCTGAAATAATGCTTATATTAGTTATACCGTTATAGCAGATGTTGTTGAATTAGCTGAAATAATTTTGTATTATAACCAATACACTCATACTTCACACCGTTTTTGTGTTACTTCTTACTTCTTACGCTATTTTTGTGATTGTATTGTGAAATAAATTTTCACCCCTGAGATGTTTACATATCAAAAATTCACAGAGGGCACTAGATTTAATAATTTTGCCAAACACAACAGGTGAAGAAGAGGTTAATGATGATAAACATGAAGATGATGACCATGAAAGTACTGATGATTATGATGAGTGTGAAATATGATGTAATGGTGATTACAATAATTAGAATTTTTGTTGATAGGGAGCATAATTAATAAAAAAATAAAAAATAAAAATTCCAATACTTCATATTAAATTTATTATAATATAATAATTTAACCCATAAAAACAAAGTTTTTATTAAAACTCTTTCTTTCCTTATGGATATGAGTTTTAAATCTCTCCGTGACTGTGCGTGACTTTGCGTGACTATTTTAAAATTAATATTTGGTGACAACAAGTCTGTGGACCAAGTTTCAGATTGATTGAATGAGGTGACATGGGGTTTGTATCACTCCGTGACAGTGCGTGACTATGCGTGACTGTGTGCGACTATCTTAAAATTAATCCTTGGCCACTACAAGTCTATGGACAAAGTTTCAGATCGATCGGATAAGGGGAAGTGAGGTTTTTATCTCTCCGTGACTGTGCGTAACTGTGCGTGACTAAGTCAGATTTAATTTTTCTTTACAGCAAGTGTATGGACCAAGTTTCAGATCAATCGGATGAGGGGAAATGACATTTAGATCACTCCGTGAATGTGCGTGACTACCTCAAAATTAATCTGTAATCACAGCAAGACTATGGGCCAAGTTTCCGATCAATTGGATAAGGGGGAATGGGGTTGACCCACGACAGACAGAGAGATAGAGAGTATGAGTTAAAAGAAAGAGTTTAAAACATAAAGGGTTTCTCAATAAGAGCGCTACAAAGGATTTTTTAAATAAGACAAAAAAGGTTTTGGATATCAATGAAATTCTTTATTCCTGTCAAAGTATGTTCGATGCCATTATGTATGGAAATCGATCTCTTTTGCATGGCCACCACAGGCACGCTTGCAGAATTCCAGACGCTGAACCCAATTTTCGACGGTTTTCAAGCATAAATCGGCCGATACTGCTGCAATTTCACGTTCGATATTCGTACGAAGTTCATCAATCGTCGCTGGCTTGTTGGCATAGACCATAGACTTGACGTAGCCCCACAGGAAATAGTCCAACGGCGTCAAATCGCACGACCGTGGCGGCCAATCGACTGGACCATTTCGTGAGATAACACGTTCTCCAAACTTGGTTTCCAATAAATTGATTGTGACATTCGCTATGTGGCTTGTGGCGCCGTCCTGTTGGAACCACATGTCCTCCAAGTCCATATCATCCAATTGGGGCCAAAAATATTCGGTTATCATTGAACGGTAGCGATTCCCATTCACAGTAAAGTGCCGGTCTTGATCATCACGGAAGAAGTACGGCCAAATTTTTTCGGGATGCAATGATGACTCATGGAGTACGCGTGGATTGCTGTTTGACCAATAACGCATATTTTGTTTATTGTCGAAGCCATTCAGCCAGAAATGAGCCTCATCGCTGAAGATGATTTTTCGATGAAAATCCGAATCATTTTCAATTTGTTGCTCAGCCCAATTCACGAACATACGACGCTTCTGGTGGTCAAGCGGCTTCAGGTTCTTGCGTCAATTTGATCTTGTAAGGATGTAGGCCAAGATCTTTTCGCAAAATTCGCCACAACGACGTCACAGGGATGCCCAACGCTTGAGAACGACGTGTGAGAGACACATTTGGGCTTTCTTCAACTGAAGCCTCAGCGGCAGCAATATTCTCGACACTACGGGCACTTCTTTGTCTCACAGGCACGGGAATTCAAATTTTTCCACTAGACGCTCAATTGTTGATCTGCTAGGACGATTATGACGACCATAAATTGGACGTAGCGCTCTTAACGTTGAGGCCACTGAGTCCGAATTTCGGTAATAATTTCGACTCGTTGTTGGCTCGTATATCTTTCCATCATGAAATGGCAAACCTTACTGAAGAGAAATGTCAAAAGAGCGGCAAGAAATATGCCGTCGTTTGCTGTCCCTGTCTTTCTACTTTTGTAGCGCCCCTGTTGAAAAACCCTTTATTTATTTGTTTATTTATTTTTGTACCCTATACCACTATGTGGTTAAGGTATAATCACTTCGTGTTGATGTTTGTAACTACCAAAAATATTTGTCCTAGACCCATCTTTTAATATGCCGATCGACTCAGAATCACTTTCTGAGACCCTAGTCCCCATAAAAATGACCCCTATGAGATCAACTTAAATTGTCATAATATCGAAATTATCATATAGATCTCAGTACATTGGGTTTGTGTATTTTTTTTACATCCTTTTATCAGTAGTCCAAAAATAAACCCTACATGACAATTCTAAGTCATAGCCCATATATAAAACTGCTTCCCGATCTTCACTTCAATCTATCAAAAAACAAAAATATTGCAAAGATTTTTCTCAAATATGGTATGCATATGTTTTTGCAAAATATAAGTGACTACCAAATATGGTCAGGAACGGTCCCCATATAAATATAGTATCCGGTATGAACTTTTTCATATTTGCAGCCAAAAAAAAAAAATTAATAACAATGCCACTCAAATTTGGTTTATGCTTATTTTCTATATCCAATTAGTTGGGGTCTCATGGCATAGGGTATCGTATAGTCGGTCTAAATCGACTATAATTTTCTTACTTGTTTTTAATAGAGTATTAAGTACACTACAGATTGCAATTTGATTTAATAATATATCTCTTTATAATCTAAAAATTGTGAACCAACGTAATTTTTTCGATAAACAAAAAAGCACTCAACAGGTTTAAAAAATTAAATAAAACTATTTTCCCCCAACATGGTAGTTTTTAATGTATTAATAATTATTTGTAACTAAAAAATACTTTTTTTTAGATACGGTTTCCATGAACTAATCCTCTTTTTGACTATTATTCAACCCACTGCGCGTTGGTGGTATGATAAATTGCTGGGGGTCCCAAATTTACCAATATTAAAAAAAAAACAGAAATTCGGTAAAACAATTTTTTTTACCGGTTTAATGGTAATTTTCCGGGTTTTCTAATAAAATACTAAATATTAACCCTCTCCGTGTCAAAAATAATTTAAAAATCCGAAAATTTTTAGGCGATAAAGCCGGAAAATATATAATTTTTACCTCAGATTTATCACCTAACAGGTAAACTATATACATATGTGTATTTTTAATCATATAAATAAGCAAAGCAATGCAAAATTTAAATATGCCGTAAACTTTTTAATTTCAAAAACAAAAAACACGGAAAGGGTTAAAAATTTATTGACTGGGAGCAGCAAAAAATCATTAGTAGTGAATATATATGTATGTATTTGTAAAACAGGGTCGGTTACAGCTCAGTTTATAGGTTATTTTCTTGACTGGCTAAAAATAAATAAATAAAACGATAAAAAAATATTATTTTATAAAATAAATTATAATCCATTAAAACAAAACATAAATAATTCACATACATATATTATAAAAATAGTTTGTCTTAAACTATAGCCTCAAACCTCACTATTCATGGAGCATAAATGGAAGCGTCGACGTGAATAACATTGTAAGCGCCAATTTTTTCAAAACCTGTTTTTTGCAGATTCCAGTTAGAATTACTCTCTTCTATTATATAGAGAAAACTTAGACAAAATTGTGCATGCTTTATCTATTTAAATGCATTTATGTAAGTGTATCAGTCAGTGGAACAACGTTATATGTACGTACATGTTAAAATATTTGAAATATTTGACACTCAAAAGTTATTGCTAAATGCAATCGAGGTAGAAAAAGGAAAATTAATTTAGAAAACTGGAACCAAAATGAGGAAATTTCAAACAATTTATTATGTTCATCATAAAATTCGTTTATAAAATACATCCATGCGCGATGTTTACTCTTCAAAAATTCTATTCTAATGAGAAATATGGCCCAATCACTTGAATGCGCATGCATGATGGCGTCGTGTATGGGCCCTATTATGAATGACATTTTGAAAAAACTCTTGAAATAATAAAATTTGTCAGTGTGTTTTTTGTTTTTCTTAAGATATGTTGTATATGTTGTAATTCTTCTTATTGTTGAAGTCATTGCAGTTGTGTGTATATTAATACTGCACGTTTTATCCTTAAAATTAAAAATTAAATATTAAAAAATAAAAATTAATAAAAATAAAAAAATAAAAAATGAAATATGAAAAATGGAAAATGAAAAACTCAAAATGAAAAACGAAAAATGAAAAATGGAAAATGGAAAATGAAAATTGAAAAATTAAAAATTAAAAATTAAAAATTAAAAATTAATAATTAAAAATTAAAAATTAAAAACTAAAAATTAAAAATTAAAAATTAAAAATCAAAAATTAAAAATTAAAAATTAAAAATTAAAAATTAAAAATTAAAAATTAAAAATTAAAAATTAAAAATTAAAAATTAAAAATTAAAAATTAAAAATTAAAAATTAAAAATTAAAAATTAAAAATTAAAAATTAAAAATTAAAAATTAAAAATTAAAAATTAAAAATTAAAAATTAAAAATTAAAAATTAAAAATTAAAAATTAAAAATTAAAAATTAAAAATTAAAAATTAAAAATTAAAAATTAAAAATTAAAAATTAAAAATTAAAAATTAAAAATTAAAAATTAAAAATTAAAAATTAAAAATTAAAAATTAAAAATTAAAATTAAAAATTAAAAATTAAAAATTAAAAATTAAAAATTAAAAATTAAAAATTAAAAATTAAAAATTAAAAATTAAAAATTAAAAA